>CM066229.1:19628435-20228435 GCA_033675125.1 Athetis lepigone | reverse complement strand
TGATAATTTTTCAAAATTGGGCGGGTATTGTATATACGTTTGCGCAACACGACGCGCTACTAGTTGTGTGAACACTGAATCAAATAGTAATTAGTAAATTTTAACTACTTAATCATTATCTTTTTGTAATTGATGAAATTTTCATAATGTAACAATCCTAACTATCTTATCGGAAACGTGAACTGCATTTGCAATTACCTAAAATTGATTAATTTAAGTTGCATTTAATGAACTGAACATGACTAATATATTGTTTCGACATACCCAGTATTTTAAAAGACGAAAGGAATTTTTACCACGCTTTTATTTTTTTATTTTTGTATGTGACGGTTACTTATAAAAATAAAAAAATCTTTTGGGCTCAATTTTGCCCTACTTTGAATGATCAGTTTTAATTCAAATTTAGCACACCTGTTTAAGATTGACGACAATGTAATATTTTTTTAAACGCTTTTATAGAAAATGGAAAATAAATATTAGATAAAAACTTTTTTTAATTTTTTTTTATTATTAGTCATAGTGCCACACTATTGTGTCTAATAATAAAAAAAAATGAGAAATAGTACAGACTGAATACAGTCTGTCCTATTTTTCATCAGATACTAAAATAAATATAATAATAAAAAAAATGTAAAATTAGTACAGACTGAATACAGTCTGTACTATTTTTCATGTGATAATCATATTACAAATCACAATACAAAAGGTTCTTTTCCAAATCTAATTAGCACCTGTCAATAAAAACCTTAAGTATGCAAGCCACATTAATAACAAAATTCTACACGGTAAATATTAAATGTAGTACTAAAAAGATCAATAATTCGTGCCGTACCTTAGTCCTGCCTATAATAAGCGTGGGACTTTAAGACAATTACGTCCATCGTTAAAATGCCAAAGTAATTTGCGTACAACTGAATCTACTACAAGCAAGGAGTGGCTTGGCGAGCTGAAGTTGCATCACAATCAATATCTATAATATATATTAGTAAAGTGACTGGTTGATAATATATAATCGCACAGTCCAAACCACTGGTCTTAGAGATATTAAACTTGGAGGCTATGTTCTTTGTAAAGAGAAAAGGAATTTTGGTAATTCCAGCAAAATAGGGAATTGGAGTTTTGATATTTACTCGGTCAAAGACGGGAAAGCTAGTAATATATAAGTACGAAAATTAATCTGTCTGTCTGTGTAATTAAGCAGCTTAAAGACAGTTCTGATAAACTGTATCGAAGTTTGCATATTGTATAAAAATAGTACGAGCAGAACAACAGAATAACAACGCCTTTCCGCGCGGAGAGCCAAACGGAACAACGCGTTTCAGCGCGGAAATGCGGGAAGGATTTGTCATACTCTGTCACAGTCTAAAAAAGCCTATTGACACGCTATCGATCTGACTCATTATTAGTTAAACCTAAGAAATAGTTCACATGAGAGGAACCGCAGGCATTGTAAAAACACAATAAAAAATACAAATGGGTAAAACACTATATTCTAGATGCACTGCGCTGCGATGATTTGTTCAAAGTTTACATACCCAAGAGCAAACCAAACGACAAAAAAAAAACATTAAAATATGCAACAGACAAACTAGATCAAAACAGTGCAGACAACCTAACAAAAAGCAACGTCTAAACAACTTTCAACAAAATAATATAATTTCCTAGTCCTCGTAGTTTTACTCTAGTCCGTACAACTGGTCCACACGAACAGATATCCGGTCTGCCGTCCGATCGCATGTCGCAATGTGTGTCGCAAGCCTTAGCAGACACTTGTCTCACTTAGCTAATACTGAAGGTTAACACAGTGTTTGAGCTTATGTTGTAATGTGATAATTGTATGAAAGTGGAATCATTTGATGAAAATATTTAAATTTTTGTGCATTTAATTTTTTGTTGATGATGGAACCAGTCGGAAATTATAATTGGTTGGTGCTAATCTTTTGGTTCTTGAAATATAATATTTTTGAAAAGTCTATTAATTAATTAGTATTAGTAGTAGTATAAATACTTTTCGCTGTTAGGAAAATAGAAAAAAGGTGTTGATTTGAAGAGTAATAGGTGCCCCCCAAATGTAGTCACATTGCCAGTGCATTTGCAGTGTAGACGCATGAGAAAGCACACATTTAAGCATTGCCACTTCTGCGATGCTTTGGGTGTTGCAGTTGTCTCTAGGCAAAAGTAGGTCTTTGCCTATATATTATTATACAATAGACGATCTAAATTTGTCATAATCATAGTGTCCAAAAAAGCATTTTTTTCAATTTTCTCAGTAGATCAAAAGCTTACCGCGTTTAAAAAAAAACAGCCTTATTTTGTAGATACTACTCCTACAATAACCAAAAAACCTCATCAATTCACACCAATTTTATTTAATTGCATTTCATCAAACAATTTCGGGTCAAAACCGGCGTTTGTATTCTCCAATAAAATTTTATGTCGAAAACTGTAATTAGTTACTGCAAATCTGTTGGTTCAAAAAGCACAATATTTTTGAAATATTTACTATTTCGTTTCCTATTTTATTTTGTTGCAATTTAGTATAGAACGATTTGTGAGGAAACGCGTTTGAAGTAGTTCTACCACCATATTGGTGGTATTGTAGATAGGGGGCTGTGGCCATCCATACTAATCCATACTAATATTATAAATGGGAAAGTGTGTCTGTGTGTCTGTCTGTCTGTATGTTTGTCTTTCTTTCACGGCTAAACGGAGCGACGAATTGACGTGATTTTTTAAGTGGATATAGTTGAAGGGATGGAGAGTAACATAGGCTACTTTTTGTCTCTTTTTAACGCGAGTGAAGCCGCGGGCAAAAGCTAGTATAGCAATAATTAGACTCTTAGCTTATTTGCCCTCTAAGGTCTATTTTACACAGCTGGAGTATTTCTTTTTTTTGTGGTTTTGGTTTTATTGACCGTTTTTGTATTTTTTTATTGTTTGGACTTGAAAAGAGACGAAGCGATGCGAAAGGTATTTGATTGCGATGCGAATACCTTAAGTTGAGGTAATCTCGATTTAAACCTTCGAACACACGTGATTCCAGACACAATGGAAAGACAATAGCAGCCCGACAGCCGGCTGTCAGTTTGTCGTTGAAAGGTCAGCTAGTTTTACAAAAAAAAAGTTTAAATGTGTTTTATTTTCGTAGCCTACTGGCAAATTAAATTAATTTCATTATTTTTCTTCCGTGTAAGTACAAAATTTTCTATTTTTCTTTTAAACACAAAAAAAAACAAATCTTAAAGATATCATTTTTAGAGCTAAGTTAAAATTGTTTAACCTGAGTTCATACAAGTTCATGTTATTTTAAACGTGGTTAAAAATAATTGCCTACTTAGTTACGTAAATTAGTAACCAATTTAGGATCTAAGTTTCTTGATCTCAGTTCAAAGTCAAAGTCAAATTATACTTCAGGCTTCGTCCTCGGGATTAGCAAATAACACATGTAGTACCGCCTAGTGGTTCGCCAGTCTCACACTATAGTTGAGGGTAGAAAATAAAATTAAAAAATAAATTCACGTCAACAAGACAGTTGACCGACCCGCTTGCTTCATTCGCTTTTTAGTGCTCGCCACGATCACACGCTCGCGTCTCAAAAGTGCTAATTGTTTATTCCAAGTGCTTATCCAACATGCCTAAACGGAAACGAGGAAGATTACGACATCTGCTGCGGTAGTTCAAGAAATTAAAAAAGAAAGTGTTGCGAAGATGCCGTAAGTACGCTGAGTCGTTCCAACTCGCTTGATACTCGTTCCCGCTCGGAGTCTCCAGGTCAGTCATTGTGTATTTATTATTTGTTAGTTTTATTGCTGCCGTACAAAGCCCGTTTAATAACGAGCTGGCGATAAATAAGTCATAATGCATGTCCATTAGGCAACGATTTTAATTGCCTTATTTACTTTTACATACATATCAAGTGTATCAAAACCTTTTTGTCACGGTTTTATGTTTACTAAGAAGTAACTTGTAGATACTTACTTATACAGTGTGTAACTGAATTAATGCACTTTGAGAAAATAGTTTGTTTAGAATCGTTTACTGAATCGATTTTTGTTATTTTTAATATGGGTAATATTTTATCCCAAAAATAATTAAAACTACGTACATTGCTGTCACACTTCCGCTGTACAGTCAAAACAAACTAAAATGGATGAAATACCTACTACGCTAGACCCTTATGCAAGTGCGACGGTGTGCATGCGTAAATTTGTAATGTGACTATAATTTTCTCCCAAAATCTGTACAACAAATTAATAAAAAAAAAAAAAAAAAAACACTTTTAAACATAATAATAAAAAATCAGTGTATGTATTATGATTATAACATAATATTCTAATTTGGGTGTCTGGTGGTGTGCGTTTATTCCGGGACATATTGTATACAAATTTTTTACAATACATTTAATCAATCTTAAGAAAAGTGTTGACTAAATTAGCTAAATAGGTTACATTTCATACCTATTGGGTTTAACTACCATTCGTAGAAACTCCTACGATATTTTATGAAATGTTATCTTTGCAAGTTTACCTACTCAATATCAAAATAGAATAATAGTTATGCGAACAGTATTTTAGAACTGTTTCTTAACTAATTGTCAATAAATTAGTGTGACTCAATCGTGATATTTTACATAAATTTTATAATAAAACATAATTTTTATAATAAAACATTACTTACACCCACCCGTGATGGTAATAGTTACCTAGCCGGGTTTGCGTACTTCTCTGGAGTTGTACTACCCAATAAAAGCTTTGCGGACAGTAATCTAGGACTGTTTCTTAACTAATTGTCAATAATTAGTGTGACTTACTTGTAACATGGTACTTACACAACTAAAGATTATTATAAATTGGAGCTGTACTACCCGACAAATTAGTCTTGCGAACAGTACTTTGGTCTGTTTCTTGACTAGTGTAGGTCAGTAATGATGACGTAGATGGGTTTGCGTACTTCTCTTTGGAGCTGTACTACCCGATAAATTAGTCTTGCGAACAGTACTTTGGTCTGTTTCTTGACTAGTGTAGGTCAGTAATGATGACGTAGATGGGTTTGCGTACTTCTCTTTGGAGCTGTACTACCCGATAAATTAGTCTTGCGAACAGTACTTTGGTCTGTTTCTTGACTAGTGTAGGTCAGTAATGATTACCTAGATGGGTTTGCGTACTTCTCTTTGGAGCTGTACTACCCGATAAATTCGTCTTGCGAACAGTACTTTGGTCTGTTTCTTGACTAGTGTAGGTCAGTAGTGATTACCTAGATGGGTTTGCGTACTTCTCTTTGGAGCTGTACTACCCGATAAATTTGTCTGGCGAACAGTACTTTGGTCTGTTTCATGACTAGTATAGGTATCGGTGGTTTTCAGATCAAGAACGTAATAACAACGTTCCAAACCTACTTGACGGTATTGTTGATTCTGAGCCATGTGCGGAGACGCTCGTCGACCCCGTCCCGGAACCCGACGAAGAGTGCCCCCGCCCCCTGCCACCACCCGCCGCCGCTAGCGCCGTGGAGCCGGTGACAAATACTGAGGAGCCTGAGTCAGCTGATACGCTAAACAGTACAGTACTCGAAATACTGGGCGAAGATCCTACTATTTCGAATATTTTCGGCCCCGAAATTCATAAGGACTATTGCGGAGTAATTGAAAACTAGTTAATGCTCCTGTATTAAATGCCGAAATTAACGCGGCTATTTCCGACGTTAATGCCAAACGCGACAAAAATGTTGAAATTAGACAGAGACAAGTTTCTACTAATAACAAAAATGTCAACCTACCGATGGTTAGTTTTTATCTAGTATATTTCTTGTGTCTAAAACAAATGGCAAATATAGTATCATCCTAAATTTTAAAAGAACTTAAAAAAAATTATTACAGCTGATCATTTTAAAAAATGAAGGTCTACGCACAGTATTAAAATTAATAACAAAAATAGATTTAAAAGATGCTTACTATTTTATAAGTATTCATTATAATTCAAGAAAATATTTAAGATTTAAAGTTCAACAACTGTACGAATTTAACGTTCTACTATTTTGCTTAAGCACTGCCCCATATACATTCACTAAAATAATGAAACCTACTGTCCGGTTACTACGTTTGGCAGCCCTAATATCTATTAATTACTTAGATGAGTCATACGACAAATGTTTGTACAATACTGTACAATCTAAGAAATTAATTACATCTCTCGGATTTTTAATTAATGAGGATAAAAGTTTAATGATACCTAGTCAAGTATGTACATTTCTAGGTTTTGTTTTAGACTCTGAAAACTTCCAGATCACGTTAGCCTCGGGAAAAATAGTTCGCGTCAAATCAGAAATTAAAAATATGCAAGATACGTGAATTTGAACAAATGGTAGGATTACCAGTTTCATTTTTTCCGGCTGTAGAATACAGCTTGCTATGTACTAAACTATTTGAACGCGTAAAACATTTAAACTTAAAACCTGATGATAACTATGATAAATTTATGAATATATCTAGTGTGTTACTACCTGATCTAAGATGGTGGTATAATGCAATACATATACCGTTTTGTAGCACGATACGCATGATCTGAAAATTTTCTCAGATGCCTCAACTACGGGGTGGGGGGCTGCCTGTGGCAAAGAGAGGGCTAGCGGGTTGTGGAGTAATCAAGAGAAGACACAACATATATAACTACTACTTGCGGCCTTCCTTGGTTTAAAAGTATTTGCTAAAGATTTAAATAACTGTCAAATTTTACTCCTCATCAACAACACTACAGCCGTCTCTTATATTAATAGGATGGAAGGTATTTCGTTACCCCACCTCACTGACATCACTCGTCAGCTATGGCAGTGGTGTGAATGTCGCAAATTGTACGTCATAGCTCATTACATTAGCTCATTAGACAATAACTCGGCAGATGCCGAGTCAAGGCGGACTGGGCATACCAGGAAATTGTCTCAACGTATGGGGTACCTCAAATAGACTTATTTGCCAGTCGAATAAATACTAAATACTCTGCCTAGATCTCCTGGCACAGAGACCCCAATGCAATGGCAGTTTATGCATTTTCAATTTCCTGGGCCGATATTTATTTCTATGCTTTCCCACCTTTCTCTGTCGTTTTAAAGATACTGAGAAAGATAATTACAGATAAGGCTAGGGGCGTACTAGTCGTACCACATTGGCCCACAGCTACTCAATTTTTAAAAAAGCCTTTTATTGTCTGATCCAGTTGTGTTTAAGGCAAATGCAAATCCAATTTTATGTTTCAGTTCTAGCGATCGCGACATATACACCAAACTTAATTAAACCCCGGTGGCAGGGAACTTATGCGGACGGCGTGGGTAAGAACAAGCGTATCTCCGTCAGCAGTTAATGTGATGTTGGCGTCTATTTCTGAAAACTCCTATAAACAATATGATGTTTACTTACGCGCTGGTATGGTGATTTGTATAACGCTTCGATTCCACAAATAATTAATTTCCTAAACATTCTCTATGAAGAGGGATATCAATACGGGACGCTTAATTCTTGTAGATCCGCGTTTGCCCTACTAATGGGAAATAATTTAGGAGAAGATGATAGGATCAAAAGGTATTTTAAAGGTATATTTCGGATACGTCCTCCTTTACCCAAGTATGAAATAACATGGGATACTACAATAGTAATAAATTATCTCAGCCAGTTTTATCCCAACGAAACGTTATCCCTTGAAAACCTTTCGAAAAACTTATCACTCTCATTGCCCTTTTGACTGGGCACAGAGTACAGACCTTGTCAAAGATTAATTTTAAAAACATAGAATTGTCCCCTTCTAAAGTAACTATCAAAATACCTGACCTCTTAAAAACAACACGCTAAGGATGTTTGCAGCCATTGTTAGTGTTACCGTTTTTTGAGGAACGACCCGAAATAATATGTCCTGTCTTGACTTTACTTACCTAACTCAAAAAATCAAGCCCGTTGCGAAAGAATATTGACTACCTCTTCATAAGCTTTAGAAAGCCTTACAATGCTGTCGGTTCTCAAACCTTGAGTAGGTGGATAAAAGACACCCTGCGCAATAGCGGTATCGATGTGAACATGTCCACCGCGCACAGCACAAGGCACGCCGCTACATCCGCGGCTCTTCAGCTGGGCGTCAGCCTAGATCGAATAAGAAAAACGCTGGATGGAGCGGCTCGTCAAGCACATTTTGGTTCTATAATAGAACCATAGGTAATGTCAATAACAATGGAAATGATTGTTTTGCCAGAACAATTGTAAACCATAACTCAAATGAAGGTTAAGATAAGCTGATTTATAATTATTTTCTTATATCTGTTTGTAAAATTGAGGAATAAACAAAATATTTCACACTACTATCTCTAAAAGTCTACATGTGTTATTTGCTAATCCCGAGGACGAAGCCTGAAGTATAATTAATGATTAAACGAACTTACCTGTACGTGAAGTTCTATCATAATTATACGAAGGCTTCGTCCGAAGGGATTAGCAACCCTCCCTCCCATTAGTTACCCCATTTATTGTGTGTGAAATATTCAAGATGCGGCTACTCTCTAAACTAAATGAAGCAAGCGGGTCGGTCAACTGTCTTGTTGACGTGAATTTATTTTTTAATTTTATTTTCTACCCTCAACTATAGTGTGAGACTGGCGAACCACTAGGCGGTACTACATGTGTTATTTGCTAATCCCTTCGGACGAAGCCTTCGTATAATTATGATAGAACTTCACGTACAGGTAAGTTCGTTTAATCATTAATTATATAGGCAATGGCACTTTGTAAAAGACGTTCTGAGTTAATAACTTAAATTTTTTGTTGATTATATTACTGGCTGACTAACATACTTATGTAACAAACGTCCAATAAAAATAAGTGCAATATTACAAATAAGTGAAATTAATTTATAATAACACTAGCTTCTGCCCGCGGCTTCACTCGCGTTAAAAAGAGACAAAAAGTAGCCTATGTTACTCTCCATCCCTTCAACTATCTCCACTTAATCACGTAAAATCACGTCAGTTCGTCGCTCGGTTTTGCCGTGAAATAAAGACAAACATACAGACAGACAGACACACTATCCCATTTATAATATTAGTATGGATAACTATTATTTCAAAGTTGTTAAGGGACAAATCAATTTACATATCAAAGTTTCAAACTCATAAAATTAAAGAATAAATAAAACTTACTCGTCAACCCATTTCTTCAAACGAGCCTAACTCGGACGAAATAGCTGTTTTATTAAAATGAATCCCTACACCGAACCTAGATTCCCAAACCGCCTCTTTGTATTTCATCAAGATCGGTCCAGCAGTTTTGATGTAACAACCACCGAATAGTTAAACAGAGATACTTTCGCGTTCTAAACTGTAACCAGGTATCATCATTATCTCCCTATCTTTTTCTACATTAGGGTCGGTTTTCTATACTATATTAACTAATATTATAAAGGGGAAAACTTTGAATGTTTGTTTGTTTGATTGTAATGAATAGGCTCAAAAACTACTGGACCGATTTTAAAAATTCTTTCACCATTCGAAAGCTACATTGTCAACGTTACTCGTTATCGTCATAGGCTATATAATATCACGCTTTGTCCCACGGGAGCGAAGCAGTAACCAAAAACCTAAGGGTGTTACCACACCAATTGAGCGATCGTCGATCGATGCCATCGATCGATGGTAGAATGGATTAGTCGACGTCGATCGATAGTTTTTACCACACCAATTGATCGATAGCCGATAGATGCCATGGATCAATAGTAGAATGAATTGGTCGACGTCGATCGATTGGTTAGTCGACCGGTATCCGTCGACCCATGCCATCGATCGGCAATCGATCGATTGGTTAGTCAACCGGTATCCGTCGATCAATTAAAGCTACCACACTAATCGATCAACGTCGACCGATGTCGATCGATGGCATCGATCGCCTATCGATCGATCGGTGTGGTAACACCCTAATGTAACGTGGGTGAAACCGCGAGGAACAGCTAGTCATTCATAAAGTCTTTAAACCACTTCACACCTACCAAAGACAGTAATTAAATATCAAATTATAGCCATGTCATCACATTTTCGCAAGACAGATCACTGGCAACTTGACCCGCAATATTATCAATATTCGACATGGACCTTGGCCAGGAGAGGAAAGGGTTATGATCCCTCGACATTAATATCAAGGCCTTGATGGGTCACCCCCAGATCCAACCATGAATCAGTTGAAGAAGAATTTGGTGGAAGAAGGTGCGGCGGGAGGGCGTGTCAGACTCTCACTGACTAAAACCCACTCATGTTCCTGCGATTGCCCTTTTTGTTTCAGGGTCACGGTAACAATAAACATTCCGCAACCCCGGCAGGCGTTGGCCCTATTGGGCCCCTTCCTGTGCTGACTCCTTCTCTTTGAGGCGCGCGTGGAACACTAACGCGCCGTCAACGCGGTTCATAGTATACTTACTAGTTATATACACGAAGTAAATGAAAATAGGGCTTCGGTTAGACCCATGAAAAGAACAGTAAAAAATGGGTTGCGGAATTAAATTAAATTAAAAAAATTAAAAATTGTTTATTTCATGACCATAGAGACAAAAACACGTTAGTGGTTGGAACCTCCTTGTAAACAAAAAATGTCTGTATTAGGAGATTCCGCTCTTTCACAACAAGGTTAAATTAAGAATTTAAAATTATTTTTACAAAACAAAGAAAGTAATATGTGAGCGTGTGTGTGTTTGTGTGTGTGTGTGTGTGTGTGTGTGGGTGTGGTGTGTGTGTGGGGGGGGGGTGTGGTGTGTGTGTGTGGATGTGGTGTGTTGTGTGTGTGTGTGAGAATAGTTCTGATAGTTACCATGGCCCCGTAACATAAAGGGCTAACAAAGGAACATGAGTGGGTGGGTCCAAGACAACATTTCATACTTGGCGGGAAACACCGAAAAGTACATGTCTCTAAAACCGTAGACTTGCAATAAATAATAGACAATCGCTTTACTAATTTCGTGGTATAATCCGGTATTTGACACATGGTGGTGTCAATCAATTGACGTACTTTTTATGAGCTGTCAAAACGCAATTCTCCAATAGACTTTGTATGCCAATACCAGCTTGTGAAGTCACAAGCTAGCAACCCTATTGACTAACTATTTATTGATTTTAAAGCAATTAAAAATCCAATTTTACAGTAACTTAAAAACAAATCCGATGCTTAGGACTAATAAAAAGATAGGTTTTATAAAAAATATGTCTTAGATATATCGGTTAAGTGTCAAATACCGTATTGTCCAGACCCAAAGGAACCCATACGACTTCACACATACCAAAGGCCATAATTAAATACGTCAAATCATAGCTATGTCATCACATTTTCGCAAGACAGATCACGGGCAACTTGACCCGCAATATTTGGTCGTTTCGACCTTGGAGCGTAGGGCGGGGTCAATGTTGAAAATTGCGTTGTTGGAACTTCTAAAATTAAATGTTTATCCGTTTGCTTATGATTTATGGGTTTTTCGCTTGATTAAGGTTTGGGAAACTGTTTGGTTAATTGATTTGTCAAATAGGCGAGACGTCAAAAAAAAGTAATTAGTCCGTCAGTTAGATAATCAAAAAATTTGGGACACGTATTTTTCTTTTTTCTCGTAAACAGAAAATGACGACAATACAGTGCGTTGAAGTTTCGTGAAACGTCACGCCTTTGTATAATTTTTACTGAGAAGTGAGGTCACAAGCCCCCTCTCCGAAACTTTGATGCTATCTTTGTATTTTGTTATTAATTTGATCAAGCAATAAATAAGTGTCCAGTATATTTGGACTGTCTAACAGACGGACTAAACAGAATGTCATTCTTTTGATGTAGTCAACATCCCTATTAGACAGCGCCTGAAGAAAATTGACGCATATTTAGTCGCCATGTATTTAAACGCGTCTAAATCTATGGAGCGTGTAAATTTGACAGTACTCAACTAATATTTTATCTTCTGTCCTTTTCTTAATAAAATGGAAAGAAAAAGATGCATCTAACTTAAATTTAGGTTAGTTTGTGAATAAGAGAATCGGCACTATTGTCAATCATGTTAAAACTACTTTAAACTCCCGCAAGATAAATTGTAAACTTGAACAATGAACTTAAAAACCGTTGTGTAAGGTCCCACGATATGTAATTAAGACACAAATTAACAATAGGCTCTATTTGTAGCACCAGTTATACGATTGCTTTGATTTTATCTCATTTATGTGCTTATGTTCTGTTTTGTAATAGTTATAAATACACAAACAGATATTAATCAAAGATACACGATTGATATTAGATCAATCATAAAAATATTTGCTGAACTGGCCTTATTTGGCGCTGCCGCGAGACAAAGACTGTTAGTTTTCTTTATTGTTGTTAAACCTAAAGTGTCCAATATGGTTTTCTGCACTATGTGTATGTCAAATTAATTATTTATCTTTCTTCTCTTTTTTCTTTCAAATCGTTGTTTGATAAATAAATGAAAATAAAAGGTTTAGGTTCGCCGAAAGAAGTTTAAGGTCATGGCACACTTAAACGACTCTGCTCCAACATCGCTCCCACCCAACACCGCCCTAAACTAAGACGACTGCTCGCAATCCACGCGGTGACAGCTAGCAGGCACCCAGCAGTCCACGCGGCGATAGCTACCAGACGGCCAGCTGTCCACCCGCCGACCGCTACGCACTACGGAAGCTGACCCCCCCTGGACTGAGCGGCGACACCGCACCGACCGCTCGTCTACGACGTGTGGCCAGCGAGGCGTCAACTACCGAGCAGTCTGACGGCGGTCGGTAGGCTCGCTGACAGCGAGCTGTCTGCTAATTTATGATGCTAATTTAAAATATATCTTACTAGATGACCCGGTGAACTTCGTATCACATACCTATCAATGTAAACTTTATTTAAACTATATCACCTTTTTTCATAAAAGATTTGTATCGATTTCGCCACATTATCACAATCTGGATTGACGTGTTTAGGGGCGGCCTAATAGTTGTTTAGTAATCTGGCAATACTGTCATTGTCATTGTCACTTAACTTTTGACGAAAAGATTGTTGAAAGGACATGTTATGGAATGGGCTTATAATAATTTTGTTTTTGAACAACTATCATGTGCGGTTTTTCTGGTAGGGAAAATTGTCCAGGATGGCCATACAGAAACAAAAAAAAATATTAAAAGCACCATTATTTAATAAATAAATATTTTAAATCTAGATATTTTTTTACCCATAAAACCAACTATAATAGGTGTACTGATGACAAAAATGGTAAATAAAATATGATGACAGCAACATTGGGGAAAAGGATTAAAATGTTTATAGCAATACTAATATTATAAAGAGGATTTTTTTTTGTATTTTTGTTTGTTACTCTTTCACGCAAAAACGACTGAACAGATTTTGATAACACTTTACAGAAATATAGGTTATAAAATATATCAGAATAAGACAGGCGATAATTTGTGCAGTTTATTTAACAGTGATGTTTGATTAGTTGTATTTTTCTATTAGCTGATGAGATGATTGGGACCTACTTGCGGCCTACTCTGGGTAAAGCTAAAAAGGCTTTAGGTACTAATTTTAGCCCCTAGCCATGAGTGACCAAATAAAGATATTTTTTAAAAGAGAGTGAGATATATCGAGATATATATCTGGTTAATCCATTCTAAAATTATAAATGCGATAATAACTCTGTCTGTCTGTCTCTTCTTCACGCCTAAGCCACTGAACCGATTTGAATAAAATTTGGTACAAATATAGTCTGGGACCCGAGAAAGAACATAGGTGTTCATCCCGGAAATCCCCCGGAAATGGGAACAAAGTCGCGGGCAAAAGCTAGTATAAAATAAATTAAGATTAACCCAATCATTATAATATAAGTACTTTATTTACACAACAAAGATGAAACAAAATATGGTAGGTATTTCGCTTTGTGATTAGGATCCCAGTTTGGTTGGGGCATTGCAAACTTTAATTCAACCTTATTGTCCGTTATAAAAAAAATGATTCTGTACTTTGTCAAGATTATGACTATGGTAGTGATCGTCACATAAGGCAAGTTTAACGTCTTTAGGCAGCTCATGTGAATCTGACACCAAGGCTACTGACTTCTTCATCTGCCTTTTGCAATAATTCGTCGTGTAGCACTATTACACACCCCTGTTATAAGCCAAAGTTGTATGTTACGTACCTAATATTATACAAATGTTAATCTCATATGGATATGAAACAAAGTATCAACCTTGGCGAGGCACACGGTCTAAAATCGAAATTGCGTGTAAGCTACACCCTCTTCTTTACAGATTTATCGGTAGACGTTATAAACAGTGCTTCTGGATTGTGACCGCGGTGATTTCGTAGTCATTCTTTCACTTTTTACTTAAAAATTCTTGAAAGTAACAGAATATGTAAACAAACAAACGTAATGTCACTTGACAGATGACATGATAACAATACCATATTAAAATCAATATTTGTTTTACTTTTTTTTTTGTCATGAGTTACTGGTACATCTATAATTATCTGCATGATTTGGATTTAATTTTATGAAAATGATTCCTTTGCGTCTTTTGAAAACAATTAAACACTACTTGTGTCAGGTTGACGGGTTGTAACCTCTATGGTTGTAATTGTCACACTTGAATTTGACACTTGATTTGCGGGTACTTTTAAACTTTTATATTGAAAAATGAAATTGTTGTTTTACTCTATCTTTCTCGCAATTTTTCCATATTTTCTCACCGTTTAGACCTACCCTGGACTACGACAAACATTTTAAACCCAAAATCAGCTCAATCGGCCCAGCCGTTCTCGAGTTTTAATCAGACTAACGAACATCAATTCATTTTTATTTATATAGATAAGCAATATTTAAAGCCCATATTTAAATTATATTATTTTTGTCGGATGGGAGCAGAGTCGTGTAAGTGGGCTATGACCTCGATCGCTTTCTTCATAACTTCCAATAGTTTAACGCTAACCAAGATTGGGTGCACATCTTTAGTATAAGTACTAAGCCTCCGTTTTAATTATATGTCTCTAAGGGAACTGTATCACATAAACTGTAATAATTATCTAGATTTTTTATTTATTTATTTTATAATGCAGTTAAGAGCGACGTGCTAGTTCGGGTCAACCTTGACCATTATTTTACGCAAAGAGTTTAAATTAAATCAATTACAACCTTTTGACATTAACCTGGCCCTTTGACGAAACTCTAAACGACAGAAACATCGTTGGAAAAATTAATATCAAAATTATGAATTTATTATGAAAGTGATTCTATTAATAGAAACGTTTAACACGCGTAACCTTGAATTTGTTTTAACTAAATTAAGCCGCCTACTAACCTTCACAAGCCGACGATGTAAATTTAGGCTGCAAAATTAAAATATTACGAAAGTGAAGAGATGTGTAATGTTTAAACTGTTTAAACACCAAGGTTTTGTACAAAGACTTATAAAGTTTTATGTCTTTATAGCTAAAAGACCCTCTAAGTTAATTTCAGTGATGTGAACTTAAATTAGCTGTCATTTCAAAAGCAGCAGTAAAAATCATCTTAGAATAATTGCTAACATTTAATGGGGTAACATCCGCAAGGTTATCATCATTATCATCATCAGTTAGTACAGCAATCTACTCGACATTATCAGCCAAAAAACGTCCACAGCTAAAGAAAAGCCTACCCCAAAGATTTCACCCGTATCCAACGGGACCCGGCGACCTTGACGAAATCATTCTTTTATGTGGAATGCTTGCCGACGCATTGCCTATACATTGGCTGCTAGAGCTAGACATAAGCTTCTCTAATCGCAAGTCATTCTTCAACTGCTACAAATCATCCCGTGAAGACCGTGGCTCCACCGAATCTGATCCGTCCTAACTTACATTTTCCAATTTGGTATTTATTCCAGAATACCTTAGTTCTGTGCTGAATCATCTCCATTTCAAAGCTCGATGAGAAATGATAAGCTGTTAGACCAACAGTCCCAGAAGGGTCTTGGGCCCGTAAGTTACGACAGGCAAAAGAAACAGGTGGAGGGCCCTTTAGGATATATCCAGAAGCTTCCTCCTCCGAAAGTATATTTATAACACCATTCAGTTGTTTTGTTTTATGTCCAATAAAATAGAGAAGAACAAAACAAAACGAAACGGTATCAGACCTACGTAATGTTCTAATATTGGGGTAGGCCTATTGTTGAATGGTCTTTGCAATTAACGATCTATGGAAAAATCGCCATATCTTCACAGTTTGAACCGATTTCTCGGTGACCTTGGGTTCGCTTCACAGGTCTCGCATCTGATAGATTGGTCTTTTTGATCATCAGGAATGTCCATTATCGTATTGAATAGCAGTTCCATTAAACAACCTTCAAAAATGCAGATCACAGCCAGGACTAATCATATCACATACTTTTCAAGACATGGAAGTGTCTCATGATGAAAAGATTGCCATTCGTTCAGTTAACGACTGCGGTAAGTGTTGCTCGCATGATCGGTTTAGTAGATATTGGACCTATTTCTGAAATGATTTTAGTGTAAAAACACTATAATTGACACTATAAAGGGCTTATTCACGTAATGCTTTATTCTAAAAATGCCTAAACCGTTTACTAAACTAACCCACGAGCTTAACACACGAAAAAATGACACAATTTTCATCACTTCAACGAAACCGTGAAAAATCATTCAATGTTCGTCAAAATTTGTGACACATGTCTTCACATGCGTGCTGAACTCTCTCACCGTGACGAAACGGACGGACGGACACAACAAAGACTTATGTTGGCGTGTACACACAACCTTGACCCGGTACCAGATGTATTTGCTGCGTGCAATTAATATGATAACTACATTGAATATTTTGGGTAGTCTGTGGTCGCAGATTTGGAGAAAGAATTTGAGTAGAGATAGGTTTCAATTATAGTTGGTATTGTGTCCATTGTGAATAATTGTTACTGTTGCTTAACGTTATTAGGTATTCGTCATGGTTTAATACTTGAGAAGCTCTACTGATCTAAGAGTTTGAAGTTAAATTTGTTAGAGTAAATCATTTGTATGATTTTTATTTCTTCTTTGGCAATTGAGCCGGTTTCGACTACTCCACCAGTGTCACGTAAGAGCGGCTTAATATTATGAAATACTAAAAAAAGTAGCCTATGTTACTCTCCATCTCTTCAACTATCTCCACTTAAAAAATCACGTTAATCCGTCGTTCTGTTTTGCCGTGAAAGAAAGACATACATACAGACAGACAGATACACTTACCCATTTATAATATTAAGTATGGAGTATGGATTGTATAGCGATCCTAGCAGCCAAATAAGGAATAGACAGTGGTACTAAAAATTTAATAACTACTAAATCTTTTAAGTACTTCATTAACAGCCAACCTTTCTATTCAGTCGAATTCATTAAGTATCACACAATTTTATACTACTTTTTAGCTAGTATGTTTTAGATAGATCGTATGTACAGTACAGCAAAAAATATTTAAGAGTATTCATTTTTATTCTTTTTAATCTATCCTAAACTAAGGTTAAGAATCTGTACTGGTATTTATAAATTGTTAAGTAACACCGATCCAATAGGTTCGCCATTCATTCATCGAATTAGTTTGACATAATTACTTTAAATTTGAGCCATTGGTGCCGATTCTCTTGTGCACAAACAAACGTAAATTTAAGTTAAGTGCATCTTTCTCTTACCGTTTAATTATCTTCTTCATCTTCATCATGGGCCTCCCTCTGGGAGGTTTGGTTTCCGCACTTAGTCCTCTTATATAGGACCATTGTACGTGAGCCACGGCGGCCGCTACTCCAGCCAGCCCACCTCCTTCCAGAAGCAGATCACCTTCCGTAGACTTCTCAGGGCATCCGGGAGTGAACTTGGGGAACCAAGAATCTCTTTCCGGACTTCGGTCACGCCTGTACATTCAAGAAGTACATGCGCGACCGTCTCCTCGGCATCCATACACGCTCTGCAAAGAGGGCTATCTGTGATACCTAGGTTGTGGAAATGTTTGTTGAGTGAGCAGTGTCCTGTTATGGTCCCCGTCAACAGGCGCAGACTAGGTCTGTCCAGTCGCAGAAGGCGTCTGGTCAGTTTACGATCCAGGGTCGGCATAGCTTCCTTGGATTGTCTGCAGCCTGGTGCCGAGTGCCACAAGTGTTCAGCCTGTGTGTGAGTGTGTTCCCCTATCCATTTACGTATTTGGCTAAAGGGAATCGGTATTGTCGGTTCAGGTCCAATCGCTGTTGTGTTGGATCCCCTCCTTGCCAGCTCATCAGCTGCATCATTTCCCAGGGATCCGCTGTGTCCTTTAATCCACTGTAGTGTGATCGTGTTGCGGTTGAGCTCCGCAACTCGTTCTAACGTTTTATGACATTCTAGGAGTAGTCCCGAAGTGAAACATTTCTTGCTTAGGGATTGTAGCACTGAGGCGCTGTCAGAAAGGATGCGTATGTGGGCATCCTTGATTCCTCTAGCTTCTATGGCTAGTCCTGCAAGGATTATGCCCATACACTCCGCTTGGTAAACAGTGTTGGGCTTGCTCAGTGGGCGGGATATCTTCATGTTGAGGTCGTTGGAGAAGACTCCAACACCAGTTCCTGTTCTGGTCTTTGACCCGTCAGTGTAGATCCTCAGTTCTTTGGGTCCCGAGTATTCACGAGGTTCCTCAAAGAGCTGCACATCGTAGTGTTTTTTAAAGTGGTAGGTTTTTTGGATTTTGTCGTTGGGGGCTGTTAGAAGAGGTTGTCTTTTGACAGCATCTCTTATTATTCGTGTGTGTTTGATTCTGGAGTCTTGGCTTAAGTTGCCCGCAGTGTGGAGCCTAAAAGCTGCTGAGGCGGCTTCCTCCTGAACAAAGAGGTGCAGTGGTGGTAGGCCCAGCATCGCCTGTAAAGCGGCTGTAGGTGCAGTTCTCATGCTGCCAGTGATGGCAGCACAGGCAAGCCGTTGCAGCTTATCTAGGTCTTTTTGGGCTGTACTTAGGTCTGTTCTGGGCCACCAGACAAGCGAGCCATATGTAATAATTGGTCGTATTACTGTGGTGTACAGCCAGTGCATAACCTTGGGGCTGATGCCCCAGTTCCTACCTAGCAGTCGTTTACACTGCCATAAGGATAGGCTGGCTTTCGTTGTGATGTAGTCGGTGTGCCTTGCCCAATTGAGCTGTTTATCCAAGTAGATTCCCAGGTACTTGGTCTCGCTCGCTAGGTTCAGGGTGGTGTTGAGGAACCTTGGTAGTTGTAGGTTTGGCAGTTTCCTCTTTTTCGTAAAAAGGAGTAGTTCGGTTTTCGATGGGTTTACTGTGAGTTGATATTCCCTGCACCAATTTTCTACTACTCTAAGAGCTTGGCGCATAAGGTTGCAGAGTGTGTTCTCATGTGTGCCATTGATTATTATCGAGATATCGTCCGCATATCCCACGGTGTAGAACCCTTCGTCGTTTAGTCGCCTGATTAGGCTGTCAGCGACTAGGTTCCACAGGAGCGGCGAGAGAACGCCCCCTTGGGGGCATCCTTTCGCCACTATGGCTCTCGTGGTGTCATTCACTGTGACTTGAACGGCTCTTGATTTGAGCATATTTGTGATCCATCCATTTAGTGTTTGGCTAACACCGTATTTCTCAAGTGCTAGGCTTATGCTTTCGAACGTAGTCTTGTCAAAGGCTCCTTCGATGTCAATGAAGACCGCCAGGGAGGAGCATTTGTGGTCTATTGCACATTCTATCTTCGATACTACGCTGTGTAGCGCAGTTTCGGTTGATTTTCCTGTGGAATAGGCGTGTTGTTGTTTGTGCAGTGGTTTTTTCTTGAGAGGCTCGTCCCGGATGTGTCGGTCGCATAGTCTCTCTAGGGTTTTCAATAGGAATGACGTTAGGCTTATTGGCCTGTATGCCTTAGGTTGTGTATAATCGGGTTTTCCAGGTTTGGGGATAAAGATGACCTTTACCTCACGCCATGTGTGTGGTACGTATCTGTGTGCTATGCATGCTCGGTATATCTCTACCAACCATGGTGTGATCGAGTCGATACCCCATTGTAGTAGGGCTGGGAAGATTCCGTCGATGCCTGCAGATTTGAATGGTTTGAAAGTCTCGATTGCCCATCTCGTCTTTTCTGGTGTAACAATTTTGCGTGCTATGGTCCAGTCTTGTTCCGTTGGTACCCAGGTATCCTCATCCTCCCACGTCTTGTCATCTAGTATGTGACAGTCGGGGAAGTGCGTCTCCAACAGAACCTTGCTGGTTTCACTGTCAGTTGTGGTGTATGTATTGTCTCTCTTTTTCAGTGCGCCGAGGGTTCTGTCTTGGTCGGTTGATAGTACCTTCCTGACCCTCGCAGCTTCGTTGTTTGCTTCAATGCTATCACAGAAGTTCCGCCAGGCTGTTGTTCTGGCTTTCCTTATCTGTTTTTTGAATGTGTACTGGGTTTCTTTGTATATGTCCCAGTCTTCAGGTAGTCGCGAATTTTTCGCTCTATTAAACTGTTTACGGAGTTCTTTTCTGAGTTTTCCCAATTCTGCATTCCACCACGGGTTCCCCTTGCCCTTCGTGTGTGGTGTTTTCAAAATGCAGCATTCATGGTAAGCTTCAGTTATGTGTTTAGAGAGTGTTTTTATGGTATTTTCTATTTGTATGGGGTCGTTTAAAATGCCTATTGCGTTATATCTGGTTAGTAGTGCAGTTAGTAGGCGCTTGTACCCTGGCACATTGTGCGGCGGGGGTTTCGCTTTGGTGTGGGTGGTTTTGTGTTAGCTGATAAAGTGAATCGTATTCTTCTGTGGTCTGAGAGTGACGGCTCGTCGGATACGTGCCAGTTTGATATGAGGTTAGTGGCGTTCTCTGTGGCTAGTGTGAGGTCTATTATCGTTTGTCCGCGGGATGTAACCCAGGTGGGTTCCGAGCCGCGGTTTACAATGTTAAGGTTAGTGGAAAATAAATAAGTGCACAGTACCTCCCCTCTTGCGTTTGGTGCTGCACTACCCCACATGGGATGATGAGCGTTGGAGTCGGTACAGATGATCAGGGCTAGGTTCGTGTCTTCGCTATACTGCACCAGGTCGATTACCTCCTTGGGTGGGCAGTCCGCGGCGTCGCCTGGCATGTATGCCGAGGCTAGTATTATATCTGGGTCATCACCTTCGGTCTGGAGTCTGACGGCGGTCAGATCTCTGGAACAGAATTGGGTAAGTGGTGTGGTAGGGATATTTTTGGGTATATACGCACAGGTGCGTGGCCTTTCTGTGCTATGTGTGTCTAGGTCTACCGTTTAATTAAGAAAAGGACAGAAGATCAAATTTTAGTTAAGTCCTGTCAAATTTAGACACTCTATAGATAATGTAGACGCTTTTTAATGCCATGGCGTCTAAATATACGTCAATTTTCATCAGGCGCTGTCTAATTTGACAGGATTAAACTAAATTGTATCTCTGTCCTTTTCTTTAAGAAATGGAAAGAGAAAGATGCACTTAACTTAAATTTACGTTAGTTTGTGCACTAGAGAATTGGCACCAGTGACTGATTGATCGCAGTGGCTTGCCTTTTTTTACAACTCTTACCACAATTTTGATTTATTCCTTTTTTCATGGGGAGTTAAAATGTTGACTTTTGTTATAAATTACACTTAGCCTAAGCGCTTAGCGCGCCGATTGATTGGCTGGTGTGACTTACAACATCTATTTGAATTTATTTGAACATAAATGTCGTTTTTCACAGATTCAGAAAAAATCACTGATTCAATAGTGTTCTGCACACTGTCTTTGAGATTCAGGCATACTCCAAATTTCATCAAAATTAGTCCGAAACAATCAACAAACAGACAGAATAACTATTGCATTTATAATTTTAGTTCAAATTTCTTCATACACCAGACAGTCTAAACCAATCATAGTTCTTTGTCTTTTTATAGACTACCTATCGAAAATTCTAGATCAATGTCTACCAAATTACGATGCAATACAGTGAGTCATTTTAAGCTACATTTTAAGTAGTGTCTAATATTGCAATATTGCAGTACTGGTTGCAAGTCAACGGCAAAAACTACCAGTTCTCCTTGTTGATGCAACTTGCGTGAGATGCAGCTGATTCATGCTTTTTCTGAGAGGTTTTTCATTGCTACACAGTTAGAAATTTCGTCATTTTTCGTCACTCAATTATTAGAAAGTCTATTCCGGTAATTCATTCGTATGCAAGTCGCAATGTTGTGGAAGCAAATGTCAGCATAAAAAATGGGAGAACGGGAGTAAATAACAGGTTGTTTTTATTTTGTAAAGGTTACCTCGCATAAAGATTAGTGACCGGTACTTAATTACATAATTTTACTCACGAAAACAAAAAAGTATTTGTTATCTTTTCTTCGTTTTTCGCTCAGCTGTTTGAACAATCGTCAACGTCGCATATAAGAACTGTAAGTAACAAACGAAATACTGTAAAAAGGAGCGCGCGCACATTCTCGATTGTAGTACCATATCGGGGTCAAAAACCTAAGAGCTAATTAATATTATAAAGACATCTCACACGCATTTGGTAGGCACTTTAATAAATTTAATAATATAAAGTCTTGTTTAAACAATATTTTATTATTATGAGTCGAAGCATTTAGGCATCGGTAATCCGTTATACATGTTCGACCGCTGAGATTTGCCCGGTCCGAAACAAGAATTTCGTTATTATTAATTTGTATTTTTGATGGGAGTTCAATAAAATAATTTTGTACTGTGAGAATGAAAAAAAATTTCATTCTGATCTGGCCCTCTAGGGCCAATGCCTGACGGGGTTGTGGAATAGTTCTAATAGTTACCGCGGCCTCGGAATATAAAGGGCAACCGAAGGAATATAGGTAGGTTTATGTAATTTAATGATTTCCCATCTATAAAAGAAACTGTACAAAATTTGCTTTGAACAAGTACCGTCCGAAACACCCATTAAAAAATTAATAATAATGACATTCTTGCTTCGACCGGACCGGGCGAATTTAACTGCCGAAACTCGTACTAAGCCCGGTCATAAAGTCACCTCAAGAATGAGGTATACCGCCGTTTACCCGAATTTTATTTGCCCTAATTTCATTTGCCATAATAGTCAACAGCCATAATATCATATGACATAATACTCATTTGCCCTACTCTCACTTGCCATATTAGTCACGTGCCAGAATCATTGTTTCCCATAAAGTCACTTGCCATAACATCATTTGCCATAATCATTGTATGCCATAATTATCACATGTCCTAATTATCACATGCCATAATTATGATATGCCATAACATAATTTGCCATCGACATTGGGTGTATAACGGTTGTTTATATCAAGAGAAATTGGATGCAATTGGGACTTTAGGGCACCCCGACTCGGACAGGTTAGGTTAGAAGGGGATGGCGGGGTCGTGTGAGCGAGCGAAGCGAGCGAATAGACCCCGCCATCCCCTTCGTGGTTATTTTTTTATAAACCACACAGAAGTAGGAGCCCCGCGAAGCGGGGCTCCGTCGACCTAGCCCACCATCAACCATGCACAGAAAAAAAAACCATTACGGGGCTTAAATATTTGTCTAATACTTGTTATGCCATTTAAATATTATGACATTTAAATATTGTGTCTAATAATTATTATGGCACATAAAAATAGGGCAAACAATACTTATGGCATTCGTATATTATGGTATCTAAAATTCGGGCAATTAAAAGTATGTCATATGTCTTTTAGGGCAAATGAAACATTCGGGCAAATGAAATTCGGGTAAATGAAATTCGGGAAAATGATGATTATGGCATATAATCTTCGGGCAAACAATAGACAACCCAAGAATGACCATTCCCCATGCCAAGAAGGCTGTCTGAAGGACGAAAACGAGTTCTAAGTACTCACATTCTTTGTAGGCGTGACCGATACCTGTTCTCTATCGTTGTTGCAATCTATCCAAGCCCAATACTTCTATAAATACCAATAACCTTGCTTTTCAAAATAGAACCATATGTCGGTGTCATTGTGTAATAGAATCGCCAAAATAAAACAATAGATGGTATCGTCTTTCTTAACTCGTTTCAATGGTGTTTGACCTCTGCATTCTTGAAACCTCTTACTCACTATTTGGATTGAGAACTTTGACTAACTTAGGGTAAGATTATACGTTACCTAGCACGTACCCATACTTTATCATCGTAACCATCATCAGCCTTGGTTACAATGTTTCAAATATAAGAAGTGCAATTTGACGTTTCATACTTTTCATGACGACACAACTTTGTACATGCGTAACTCAAAAATTGACATTTATTTCTTCCGTAAAACCACGTAATTTTAAAGTTATTTTTATTTTATCACAAACTGCACAATTCTTAATCACTTAATTTACATTAAAAAATTTCAAACAAAGCAATATAACCATTTTTGACAATAAATAATATTTTTTCTCGACGTCGTGTCAAAGTCACGTAGTAAGGTACGATACCGTAGTGTTGTGACTCTTCAAATTCTCTTGTATACCAATAATCGTTAAAAATGACCGAATAATCGAACTTACTAATAACGATCGTTTTCAATGAAAGCAACATTTATTATTTAAATATATTTTTGATGATTTCTAAATGTCAACGAAAAACCATATTTAAAATTAAACATAAAGTTATTATAATTTTAATAAGTTTTTGTAAGCAAAATCGCTAGTGCTCAAGTCTTGACAAAAAATTTTTTTTTTCTTTTAATTTGGCAACACTGGCAAGTGAGAATTTCAGAATTTCTTTCATCTAAAATTCAGAAATTAACAGTCATAAAATAAATAAATCTGTAACTTAAATCGATTATAAATTACAAAGAAATGAAATCAATATCTCGTATAAATCGTATATTGTAGTAATCGATTTTTTTAACCCAATCCCTATTCTTCAGTAGGTTAGAAGTGTCAAATTGCACTTCTTATATTTGAAACCCTGTAGTCAGTGGACTAACCAAGGCTGACGATGGTTACGGTTATGGCTAGCAAACTTAACACATTTTTCTCTTTCAATTATTTAAGTAAGGGCAGATGATACATAATTGTTTAGTTCTGTCAAATTAGCCTGAGCCTAAAGTAAATTGATGTATTTTTAATGATCATATTTTTAATCGCGTCTAAATTATCTATGGAGTGTCTTAATTTCACAGCCTGGGCTAAACTTAAATTTTATCTTCTGCCTTTTTCCTAATAAAATGGAAAGTAAAAGATGCACCGATTTTTAAATTTAGTTTATTAGTGAACAATGGAATCGGCACTATGGCCCATTACCCAATCTTTAAAAGGAGATCGAATTAATATCTAAACGTTTTTCGTGGGTGTTCTAATATGTATAACCAGCTAAAACCATTGCTTAAAGCCTGACGACTATTGTAAGTAATTTATATTTATTATACTTTCGGTACAAGGAGAACCACTATGTTAATTATTCAAAATCACGAGTCTAAAATTTGTAAAAAATATATACTTAGCATATTTTTGATGTCAACAAACATAACACATCATTAATTATGGGATAAAATTGGATGCGTTCTTTTGTTCATTATGGGTAAATTCCAATATTTATTACAATAGGGTTACCACCAATTAAATAAAAAGGTTACTAATAACAAAATCGTAAACATGTGATTCACATGGTAATAAATGATCGCAAAGCCAATAAACTTGCAATGACCACAAATCAACTAGTTACAAGTATATAAAAATCATTACAATCATTAATTTACGATTTAGTCTAAAAGAGTTAGTCATCTTACGCATATCATTTAAGCAGTAACAAAGGCTTATGGTAGGTTTCTCGTCAATCAATTCCAAAAGCCATAAATGACGAAAGAATGATGACTCGGTCATGCAACCGACAGTCTATCTATCTGTGGTCAGTCACAATCCCATATTGTGGTAAAACTGTCAGCAAAGCTACTGTATAATGGGGGTCTGTAAGCATGCAAACACCATCCTAAAATCGTAAAATCTTGACTAAAACCGTAACTAAAATCAGCATTCCATTAGCCGGGAACCGGTAACACGACATCGGAATCGGTTTTGCAACTGTCTACAAAGTTGCAACACTACCTTTCTAGATATATGTTGAACTGTGAGCTAGGTTTAGTATGTGTTTCGACCGCTGATGTACGTCTGGTCCGGTCGAAACAGGAATTTTATCTGTATTATATACAGGGTGGAAAGTTTCAATGGGCCCTGAAGGAAAACTACTTAAAATCGTTAAGATAAATCTCTGGGTCTAAAGACCTAAAATTTGAAGGGAGTGTTCTTTGTGAAGAATAAGTATCCACTAATAAAATGATTTTTGGACATTCGGCCCTAAAGTGGTAAAATGATGGATGGAAGTTCGACATCCACACAAGTGAATTCTAGCTATTAATATTTTTAGTGGTGTTTCGGACGATAGTTTTTTAGAGCATTATTGTACATAACAATAAAAAATCTTTTCATTTTCACCATACAAAACTAATTAATATAACTTTATTTTGTATTGTGAAAATTGACAGGTTTTCCATTCTCACTATAATTGAAAGTATCGTAAGTACTAAAGCATTTTCGGAAACATCATGTAAAATTATTTATATTAATGCTCTTCATATTTCGACCGGACCGGCCAAATCTCAACGGCTAACGTACTAAGCGCACTAGCTAAGTGAATTGGTGATAGGGAGCAAGATCCGAATGACCGCGGCCCGTGACGATTGCTTCCGAGGTGTGGGCAGACTCTATCCTTGGAATAGTTTCAAATTTCGAATAGATTTTTTTTATTTGTTTTATAAGGGTGCTTGTACACGGTGCATGTAGCTTGCGCATGTTGTGGCACTTGCGCGGGTTATATGCACCGTAAACGTATCGTTTAAAAACATGTGCGGGTCATGGACTCAGTAAACTCGAACAAATAGCTTGAGCATATTACTCACGCGTATAACTCGCATCTTTACTTGCTCCAGCTACATGCACCGTGTACAAGCACTCTAATTGTGCTAATAGTTAGTTTTTGAATATCGTGTTTTTTATGTTATTTTCTTCGTGATTGATGTGTGTTGAAAGGATTTTTTTCTGCGTTTAAATTAATTGGCTGCCTACTTATTTTAGTTTTAAGAGGCGATGCCAGTAAAAGTTTATCGTATTCTTGCTATTTTGTATGTATACGTATTATCCTGACATATTCAGTAACATATGGGTAGACTTTTATTTTAGGCACTATTTTTATAACAGTACAGGTCAATAGAAGAAATTAAAAAATATAATTAAAATTAAGGATGTAGGAAACATTTTCTTAAGTACACAGTTACTTAAGTATATTTAGATAATAACTCACTTTCTGGTTTGGCAGCCAATACAGTACTGATATCCAGCTGATTTTGTTTAGGCGGAAAACCGCCCCTAACATACATAGCTAGAACTATATACTTAAAACTGTTTGACTTATTGTCTGATTGTTGATATATGAACGCAGAGAACAAAGCGTACAATAATAGCCTGTGCGAGGCCAGAAAAGGCTCCTGTCTCAGCATGAAGCTGCAACCATACATAAAGGGCAATCGAAGGAACATGAGTGGATTTTAGTCAGTAAAAGTCTGGCTCGCCTTCCCGCCGCGCCCAGGAAGGGAGATAAGTCATTTGATGAATTCCGACTCCCCCAAAAAAAAAATTTTTGAAAATTGCAATACTAAAAGGGCTCAATTTTACTCTTGAAAAATTGCAATTTCCAAAAACCCTCCGGATGAAAAATCTCATGTATGTGTTAAGCTCGCCTTTGTACATTACTATTTTATTTGCTACAATCATGTATCAGTTTTTTTGTTTGTGTGTAATCCATATCCATACTTAATCCGTACTAATATTATAAATGCGAAAGTAACTCTGTCTGTCTGTTACTTACTTCTTCACGCCTAAACCACGAAAATTATTATGATGAAAGTATCGACATTCACGCAGGCGAAGCCGCGGGCGAAAGCTCGTTTAAAGAAAGCAATCAACTTATTTTTTTACGATTATTAGAGTTTTTTTTTATTACTAATAAAACAGAGGTGTTAAACAAAAAGTGTACGTATTAATCAACTAATGTGTAGTACTAACATAATGGCTAATTAAACTAACTTAGTTATGTCTACCTAACTACTGCTATTTTAAGCCTAATATAATTCTTTGTTTAATTGCTTTAAAGGTCATTTGTGTTACCTTGTTACATTAACGGGCATTTTTAACGTTGCCTAAGAAAATAAGAGAATGTGGTTGTGAAATTATCTACGGTTTATTCCTGAAAAGCCAGTCGATTTTGTTACAAATTTTTATTTAACTTGCTATGTATGTATGTTTGTTATCTATATAGAAACCATAACAGGTCACTGTCCCTTAAACAAGCACCTATTCACAATAGGTGTAACAGACAGCCCTCTATGCAGAGGCTGCTTAGAGGCAGAAGAAACGCCACAACACGTCCTCATGGAATGTAACAGTGTGGCCGAACAACGGGCAAAACTACTCCAACACCCTAGGTCACTTCCAGAAATCTTAGGCAGACTGAAAAGTCTTCTACGATTCTGGGAAAGTGTGGGATGGTTGGAATAGGCGACAAGCCACACACGCACAATGGCCCAATTATGAGGCTAAGTGCGGACAAGCCCAGCGAAACTAAACTACTAAACTAATATATGTTTGTTTGTTAATATGTTTCTTCATAGTATATAATTATGAAGTATACACGTGTAAGACACATATAAGACGTTAAGCTTATTTATAACCTGGAATATAGGTTAATATAACTATTCTATATGTTCCACTGACCGGCGACAGCTCATCTTACTATACAACTAACACTTTCTTTCTGCCACACCTCGGATAATATTCCACTAGCGTTATCTTTCACAAGTAGCTGATTCTTGTAATTATAACATCGTAAAGCCAATTAATACCAATAATAATATTGTAGCTTATTCTCCTAATTAAAACATCGAATAGCCAATAGAAATGTTGACTACATCAAAAGAATGACATTCTGTTTAGTCCGTCTGTTAGACAGTCCAAAAATACTGGACACATATTTTTTGCTTGATCAAATGAATAACAAAATACAAAGATAAAGAGCATCAAAAAAAATAAAAAATCAAAATCAAAATCAAGGCATTTATTTCACTTAGACCATTTATAGGCACTTATGAATAGTCGAAAGAGTCGGTCGGTCAGTCAGAAAAGTGACGCTAATTGCCTGTTCCAAAACGTAGATCTCTATGGAGAAGAACAGGCAAGAAACGCCACGGACACACGGTTACAAAATTTTGGTTACATTAATTTTCGTGCTTTTTTATGTGAAAACAATGCAAGTAAATAACAAAATTAATAATTAAAAACTTACGAATTAATATTTTAAAATAAATGAAAAGTAATAAAACAGTCATGGCAGTTAAGATATGACCGATCTCAACTGACAGCGCCCGTTCACGAGCATGACGCGTGACATCAGCACCATCTAGCTCAACCATTTTGAAGGGAACCAAATGATCCAACGCACTCGCCACCATCAGCGAGACTTTTAAGCGAGCATGAGCAAAGTTCCGGAGAGGGGACTTGTGACGTCACTTCTCAGTAAAAAATATACTAAGGCGTGACGTTTCACGAAACTTCAACGCACTGTATTGTCGTCATTTTCTGTTTACGAGAAAAAAGAAAAAATACGTGTCTAAAATTTTTTGATTAACTGACGGACTAATTACTTTTTTTTGTCGTCTCGCCTATTAATACCCATTAAAGTAAAATATTGGCATTGAAAACTCAGGTTGTGGACAGGCCTCCCCCAAGATGGTCCGATGTTCTCATCAAGATCGCCGCCGGGTCCCGTTGGATGCGGAATCCGAAAATAACATTATCTATACAAATTAATATTGTGCCTATAGCTAAACAGTTTTTTGGGTTGTTTGAACCCGCAAATCTCG
This sequence comes from Athetis lepigone, assembly GCA_033675125.1. Lineage (NCBI taxonomy): Eukaryota > Metazoa > Arthropoda > Insecta > Lepidoptera > Noctuidae > Athetis > Athetis lepigone. Next base: position 20,198,512 of record CM066229.1, on the reverse strand, counting down.
GAAAGTTTTGGTTCGAATTGAAGAATTCTTTTTGAATAGCCTGTTTATTGAAGAAGTTCTTAGGCTTTATAACATCACACTGCGACCATCAGGAACGGAATAGTGACTAAAGATGAGGAGACAGCTAACACATAATAAAAGTCCAGATTTCCGCACCTTTTCCTAAATATCCAAGATAGGCCTATAATGTCCAAGATAAACTTAAAAAAATATTAAAATGCTATTAGCTTTTGTAACTCGCTGGTTTTTTGATAACCGTACAAAATCTTAACTTGCCTTAATTTTGACCACTTTGTACGTCATAGCCTTACTGTAATCTGTATAGGTGAATGACCTGAAATAATCTGAAGAAAACTGTTCTTAGCCATTGTCTATTAATGATGAGATTTTTCTTTGTGAGATATAAACAGTTCTTGATAGTTGATTTCCTTTGTCCTTTTTCTTTGTTTCTTTCTTTCTTTGGGTATACTTATTTGTATTCAAATTGGCTAACTCATGTAATAAGCAGTTTCAAAATTTTAATAACATGAAAGTACTATGACGCTTATGAGCGCTTTGATCCTAAAAGACCAGAAACAAAAGAATGCTTAAACTCATTTAGTATTTTAAATGGAGAACTCGAAATTAATGTTGTAGCGCCTTCACGGAGTAAATAGTAAATGGAGTGATATTTTGCATGCAGAAACTTTTAAAGAGATCACCAACACTTTATAACAAGTAATGTACTCATAATTATATCATACTTCAGATTTTTATATTCTTGCTGTCCAACTAAGGATAAAGTAACATTGAACGAATTAATTTTCAGAGTTCAACTGCTGAACATGTAAGAATTTTATTGTCTGCATGGCAAAAAAGCAAAAAATCCATGCTTATTATTGTGGCTTTTAAATACAATATAAATAGAAATATTCATAGTGAAACTACAATTCACAAAACTGTTGTTTACACCTTAATTGTTGCTTACCAAAATTTAAACCTTCTAACACACACAACTCACTACACGCCAGAAAAACAATAACAACGCGAAAGCCGGCTGTCGCTTGGTCGTTGAAAGGTTAAAGTGTCATTGCACTTATAAATTTAAAACATGTGATTGAAAAAAAATTGTTAAGTTATTCTAACATAAGCATTTGGATCAGCAGATCTTTTAATAATTACTATTTGCCATATTCATGGTACTACTGCACTATTATAATCTTAGATTCCATTTTAAACTGACCCGACATAACCACTCCATTTACTCAATACTCCGTGGACACGTCTAATCACACGTGCAAATCTCGTCCATTCATGTATAATTATGAATTTTCGTGATTATTTTTATCTCTATATGTAATCTGTGTCCTTCCGTCCGAGGTTGTGGTTGCGAAACGTGCGGTTAATCATAACAAATTCTTTTGTCTCACATGAGGTACTTTAATTTAGATATTTTTTAAGAGGGAGGATAACTTTAGTTTTGTAGGTCGGTGGCCGGGCAAAGCAACAAACAAAACAAAATCGCCGACTTTCAAAATTAAACTTATTTTTCTGTTTTATATTTTTAGTGGTTTTCTTTAAAAAAGCTTTTACAATTTGTTATTTTAAAATACAAACAGATTCTTAGACACACCTGGCAGGCCACATACAAAATGCATAGAAATAGAGCACAAAATAGGGCACACAGTATGTCGTTGCTGGGTGATATGACGCACCATTGTGTAACATGAATTGTGCTTTATTTCCATGCATTTTGTATGTAATTTGAATGGTAAGGCTTTACTAGGCATATTTTCGAAAATAATGCAAAGCAATATTAACCTTATTGTAAATAAACTAAAAAATAGTTTTTATTACTAAAGTGACGCTCATATTTTGCCAAATACACCATGAAGTCGCACCATAAGATAAAGTTGACGGCTTACTCAAAACACGTAAGCTACGATTCATGATTCATCATTCATATGCATGCAAATATGAACTGTAATAACTGTTGATACATTTCAATGTTCTTTACCGCATTGTAAAATGCCGCGCAGCCCGGCCCGATGCGAGCCGGTTGGTCTGAATCGTACCTAACGTGGGATTAATCCGCGTCTGTACACAAAGGATTGTTGTGCTGCAGCGTGCGTTGCGATTGTTATCAATTTATCAAAAACCCCCGCTATGCGTACACGTGTCTCTACCTCAGTCATCTACTTATGCATTTTCATATTTATATGATTATTCGACTAAAATAAGAAAAAAAAAATGACGTGTAAAAGTGTAATTTTTTATCTATTTACAAAATAAATATTATTTATCATTTATAGTGGTTACACTGAGTTGTGCCCGCGATTCCGGTTACAAAATGACGCTCATTATGAAATTTCTTTAGAATTGTTTTTGCCTTTTTATCTGGACCTCTTTTAACAGGCACGACTTACTACATTGTTCCAAAACTCAATAATAATGTAACCAAAATATGTTTTATTTTATTGATTTTAAAAGAGTGTTCATAGAGTATCTTCCTCATCCTAGCTGAAGCTTGCAACTAGCTCCTTGACCAATGCACAAAATGTATAGATACTTAGACTTATTTACACCTGATTTTCACTCCTCCTAAACAGCTGGACCGATTTGGATGAAACGTTATGCAAATATTTGGTTTCAGTATGATTTTGAAAACATACTTAATTGGAAAAACACAGCATTCCTGTCGTTGTGGTAGGACGTATGCTTGACATAAAATCCCTAACTGTAAAAGACGTGATCATAATAAAGCATTACAATAATAAAAATAAAAAATTAAATAATTGTTATTTAAAAATATAAATAATATGTGTACGAAAATAAATAAATTACAATAAAAATAATAATAATAAACATCCTGGGACAACTCACACAGGGTCATCGGATCCGAAACTAAGCAGAGCTTGTACTATGGTAACCAGACAACAGATAAACATACTTATATAATTTATAAATACATACATATTATAGATAACTCACACCCAGACACAGAACAAACTATCGTGCTCATCACACAAAGTTTGTCCTGGGTGGAAACCAAACCCACGACCTCCGGCTTAGCAGCCAGGGTCACTGACAACTAGACCAACAGGCCCAATAAGACCAACAGGATTAGGATATATTATTGAATCTAATTAGAAACTATACGGTTGGATTAGCGTTATGTTTCATTTGCTCATTAACAAACATTACCTTGTTGTAATTTTATTACATGTACACAGATGCAACTATGTTTCCTCTTTATAATCTAAGATAAATCAAATTGCTCTTTGTTTTTTTGCCAAATAAAACAAGATTTGCAGGGAAATAATACCGGTTATGTAAATTACTTGTTTACTTGGGGTAAATAAGAAGAAGCGAAGAATTAACGTGTATATAGATATACCTACTACTGTATAACCTCATGAGGAAACCTTAATGTTTATTTATTTGTTTGAGGAAATCTTTTTGGATACCCTCTGTCTGGGCTAAGCGAAGGATTCTTACCGACAAAATTCCTACGGTTCCTCTGTCTATCTTTGAGTAAACGTACGGCTCGTGCCTCGTTCTCTGTAAAGGAAAACGCCTTTATGGGCTAAAATGCCAGTTTGTTTACTTTTCTTTATAAACTTTTATCATCGTCATCGAAAGACAAAACTTGATTAAGGGTCTCCCCCAAAGATTTCCACATACATCGGTCCTGCTCCACCCGCATCCAACGGGACCCGGCGACCTTCCCCCCTAGACAAGTGTCATTGTAGAATAGATTGTAGATTAGAATAGACTGTCTGACTGAAATATATGGGGTTGACATAAGCTTTCGCTAAATAATTTGACATCTCCATACTTTTGACAATCTATTCTATTACGCTATCTATTCTAAAATAAATAAATATCCTGGGACATCTTACACACGGCCATCTGATCCCAAGCTAAGCAGAGCTTGTGTCATGGTAATCAGACAACTGATATACATACTTATATAATTTTTAAATACATACATACTATAGATTAATAACACTCATACACAGAACAAACAATTATGCTCATCACACAAAGTTTGTCCTGGGTGGGAAACGACCTCTGGCTTAGCAGTCAGGGTCACTGACCACTAGACCAACAGGCCCGTCAACAATGCCACTTGTCTAGGGGGGCTGGACGAACAACATTGGTCCATCTTGCGGGTGGCCTGCCCACGCTGCGTTTTTCATGACCCTAGAAATGCGTAATTTCATACCCTTTTTTGAGGATGGAAAATCATCAAATGACTCCTCCCGCCCTTAGTGTCAGACTTTTACTGACTAAAACCCTCTCGTTGCTTCGGTTGCCCTCTATGTTCCGGGGCCGCGGTAACTATTAGAGCTATTCCGCAACCCCGGCAGGAATTTCATACCCCTATACGTAATTCATGAAGAATAAGTACAGAGCACTTTACGTATAAACATAAATTATAATGGCATAAAATGAAGTCATTATGAAAGAGATAAAGCCTATAAAACATAGTCATTACTACAATATTTCCGGGAACTAACAACTTTTCAACAACAACAACATAAAACTCATCGCATTTTATTGTCGAATCATCTTTACTAATATAAAAGTAAAGATTTTTGTTTGTTCATTTAAACGGTCTGAAACCTCAAAGAAGATTGAATTTCTTTTACCCAGATTTACGACAATCTGGCTTGTGCGAGACTTTGACCGCGTTTTTTAATCTTCTTTTAATCATACTTCGTTAACAGATCATTTTGCGAGATAAAAGGAATAGTAATTTATTCTAAACTTCTAGTATGGAGTATGCGAATATTCATAGCAATCAGTACATTGACTAAGGCGGTAAAAATATATTCCACAAACAAACGATATTATATTCTCAATTTAGTATTAAAAAGGATAGTTGTAAATAACTATCCTGCGATATAACATCACGCTGCGTTTCGCGGGAGTCATGCAGTAACCTTAAGCAAAATTAAACGCGGATGAAACCGCGGCAAAACAGCTAGTTGGTTTACAAATCTGACCCGTCATTTCATATCATAACAAGTTTGTTATGAGACAATATAATCATTAGTGTAAGACGCCATTCCCATAATTATTATATATGACGAATGAAGGGAATCCCATAGTCCGAGATCACCGTTGTTTTTCAGTATGGAATCTTACTGGCTTTATATCACTTAATTATAATTGATTACAAGGTGCAGTACATAATCAATCCTAAGCTATGCAGTACATAATCCTAGGCTTTACCGATTTTTACCAAATTTTATATGCATACCTATTCAGTAGGTCTGAGAATCGGCTAAAGGCCTATCCAGACCTAAGCGGTATTCGCTACCTGTTGTCTATTGTTTGCCCGAAGATTATATGCCATAATCATCATTTTCCCGAATTTCATTTACCCGAATTTCATTTGCCCGAATGTTTCATTTGCCCTAAATGACATATGACATACTTTTAATTGCCCGAATTTTAGATACCATAAGATACGAATGCCATAAGTATTGTTTGGCTTATTTTTATGTGCCATAATAATTATTAGACATAATATTTAAATGGCATAATATTTAAATGGCATAACAAGTATTAGACAAATATTTAAGCCCCGTAATGTTTTTTTTTTCCTGTGCATGGTTGATGGTGAGCTAGGTCGACGGAGCCCCGCTTCGCGGGGCTCCTACTTCTGTGTGGTTTATAAAAAAATAACCACGAAGGGGATGGCGGGGTCTATTCGCTCGCTTTGCTCGCTCACACGACCCCGCCATCCCTTTCTAACCTAACCTGTCCGAGTCGGGGTGCCCTAAAGTCCCAATTGCATCCAATTTCTCTTGATATAAACAACCGTTACACACCCGATGTCGATGGCAAATTATGTTATGGCATATCATAATTATGGCATGTGATAATTAGGGCTTACAATGATTATGACAAATGATGTTATGGTAAGTGACTTTATGGGAAACAATGATTCTGGCACGTGACTAATATGGCAAATGAGAGTAGGGCAATTGAGTATTATGTCGTATGATATTATGGCTGTTGACTATTATGGCAAATAAAATTCGGGTAAACGGCGGTATACCATTCGCTACCGTCTGCGGCAGAGAAAACCCTGTGGGTATGCGGTAATATTACTGTTCAGACCTAAGCGGTATTCGCTACCGTCTGCGTCAGAGAAACCCCAGTTTCTACCCACAGCGGCAGTGAATATCGCTCAGGTCGCTCTAGCCGCGGTACTTGATACTAAATACCTGAGCGAAACCCGCGCGGTATGTATGTACCTCTACCCACAGCGGCAGCGAATATCGCTCAGGTTTGAATAGGCCTTAAAGGCCTATATCTATTTTTCATACCCCTAAGTGCATTTTTAAGTGCGTAGCTCCCGTTCCCGGATTTTTGGGCTAGCAACTACATATGACATGACTATCTCTGTTTTAAATAGCATTTTACCTTTCAACGACCAACCGACAGCCGGCTGTCGCACTGCTATTGTCTTTCTATTGTGTCTCGAATCACGTGTGTTAAAGGTTTAACTCGGTTCAGTAGTTTGAAATGATAAGGAGACAGACATACAGCGTTATTTTCCAGTCATAATTAGTGAGGATTTTAGAACCTCGTAAATATCTATTAGAAAATCGACCACCATCTTTGAACATTGACCACAGTTTGACAAAGTCACGCAATTCTCCAAAAATAAATGTCAAGTTCACATCAATTTGAGATATATTACATAACTTAATAAGAATAATTGAGGTCGGCGTTTACTAAAATCCGGTAATTATCCGAGATTTCTATTTTCGGTCAAATATCCGCAATGACCGTAACAACAATGTTATTTTGTTTTGTATGACGTAAAAACGACAAAGATGTTTGTGGTTAACAGGGTCAGAAGTAAGTTACAAGGACTGTGGTTTTGACTCATTAAAATAACTTAATTACTATTTAGGGAGGTATCTCCTCCTGCTTTGCCCTACCCATACTTCTGATTTTGTTCATTCTTCTTTTTACATTCAGGCCATTCTTCTCTATAATGCGCTTCCTCTTGATATTAGGACGGCGACCAGTCGATACGAGTATGCATTTAAGCGGAAATTGAAGATTCATTTACAGCATTAAGTATTAAGCAGAGTTCTATCATATCTTACTTTCACTTATGTATAAATATATATTATAGATATATGTATTTATTTACTTATGTATGTAGTTATTATGTATATTATTATGTATTTTTTTGTTATCTATTATACTTCTATCTTTTTAGTTTCACCACCATAAATTCACCTACTATGCTATCTCTTCACCACCCTAGGTTGACTGGGAGAGAATGCCTTTGGCATTAAGTCCACCTGTGTACCGTTGTGCATAAAGTGTAAATAAATAAATAAATAAATAAACACGAAACGCTGAGCCACGCGACGAAGAGCGCTAAAAACGTAGTTGTTCGTAAGTTCAGTTAAATAAAATCCTTTTTCTTGATACCTTTGATCTTCAGAACCTCCACCATCCACCATTCTTTTTAGGTTTAAGAACACAAAAAAGACAGACATAGAACTCTGCTAACTATGCATATTTAAAAACTACTCCGCGCAGGTGATATATAGTAGGAAGCGTGATGGTATATAGCCTTCCACGATATATGGGCAATCCAACACAAAAAATATTTTTTCAAATTGGACCCGTAGTTCTTCAGAAAACCGCGTACAACCTAACATACAAACAAATACTTAAGCTTTATATATTATGTTAGTATAGATTTCTCTTTATTTGTGTACATTCTTGCGTCTCTAACCAGGTTCAAAATAATTTATTTCATGAGCCCATGAGTTCACATTATTGAACTTTCGTTTTACAAAACACTAAAATTAAGTAATACCTGTAATCTAACACTAATATCTAGATAGACCAATGGTCTAATCAAACCATCTAAATAAGTTTTGGTCTTCCAAGAAAAAAATAAGATACCACTATTGGTTCAAGATCCTAGAGACGACAAATCTACATCATTTTATAATGGCTGAAATTTCAAAATAGGAGATATAAAATACTGTAAAACAAAGTAAAGTAAAATTGACAAGCAGTAAAATAAAGTTGAATTGTTTTAGACACAAGAATTCAGCTTTATTTTACGAAACATATCGTCTATGTCCAAAATAGATGATATTATTATTACAAACTATAAACATAATTCTGCCATCATTACATCTCTCAAAAGAACAACCTCCCCGAATATATTCTATTTATGAAATATTAAGATAGAGGCTTTTAGTTTTAACTAGCTATCCCCCGCGGTTTCACCAGCGTTATATCAGATTTATTATACCACGTTTTATGTCACGTCCCACGGAAACAGATTAAAAACAAAAAAAGAAAATAAAACTCCCCACCAATTTTTAGCCAAATCGGTTCTGCCGTTCTTGAGTTATATAAAAATCTTTTTTCAAAAAAATAATAACCGCCTTCAAAAACTAAAAACACAAAAATAACCAAAATTTCGGAAGTCTGTGGCAACACAAATTAATTGGCAGAAGAGAAGCCACCGACTTCCGAAATTTTGGTTATTTTTGTGTTTTTAGTTTTTGAAGGCGGTTATTATTTTTTTGAAAAAAGATTTTTATTTTTTACTTTTTAGTGTCATCTCTTCATTTTCATTGATTGACGCATCAGCATGACGAGTAGGTAGTTATTGTCCTATGTTACACTTCAATGCTGTAAATCGTTGAAGAATTCCCTCGACTGTATATGGTTTCCATCATCAGATCTACTGCAGACCTTCATTACAACCTATATGGGTGCGAAGTTCTCATCAATTTAAATGAATTAAGTCCAAACACAAGGTAGCTACTGTAAACCGTTGAAGAGTTCCCTGAACTATCCTTCGTCTTCATCATCAGACCCCTAATACAGTCACAACCCATCTAGGTGTAAAGTTCTTATCAATACAAATTAATCAAGCCCAAACACAAGGTAGCTGCTGTGAATTGTTGAGGAGTTCCCTCGACTGTCTCTCGGCTCCATCATCAGATCTACTCCAGATCTTTATTAAATTGTAGTGCTATAATAAAATACTTAATGAAAAACTTACAAACGCACTAGTCGCCCCTACGATTTTTGAAAGTTCCCCTCGATTTCTCTGGTCTGCTACCTTCAAACCCTGATTTTCTTATGAAAGGACCACCTTGGAAATGTCTTCTTTCCAACAAAAAAAGAATCATCCAAATCGGTTCATAAACGACGAAGTTATCAGCGAACAAACCTAAAAAAAAAAAAAGCATATATACGGTCGAATTGAGAAACCTCCTCCTTTTTTTGAAGTCGGTTAAAAATGTGTAACTAACACGACTTTCTTTTATATATAAATAGATTTATGTTTAGTATTGTTTTAGGAAACTACAATTTGATTAAATGAAAAGTTTTGGCATGCCAAAAAAAGGATAAACAATAAAAAAATATCTTTGTATGAAATAACCTACTATATTTGTATCGAATAATATCTTACGATGACAAAACTCAAATTACGTAACACTATCTAAAACTAAGCACAACCTATACACAATTTTAAGGTTTATATAGTGTTTACATATTTACAATACTTATTACGACTGTAGACCCCAAATCTTTCACAATACCTACAATGAATCAGTGTGTGAGCCATTGTAACCATGAAAAGTAAACAGAACTAATGTAATAATAATTGAATACACATTGAAACCAGTCATCGTACTTGAACTTAACTAAGTAAGTCGCTCTTTGTACCCTATATCTGTAAAATGGCCTAGGATTTAATCAACTAAATATAAATATGTACTTTCTAGGTTGTGTGCTAGGCAATAGCTTTTAACCACATTTTCTTCTACATTAAGGTATACAGCATTCTTCATTCTTCTTCTACGAAAGGGCATTCGCCAAAAAGAAAATATACACTATATAAAACAGTATTCAGAATTTAATAATGTTTGTTCTTGTTTGGAAAAGAAGTCAAAAAAACTTGGAACAAAAACAATATAAATTAATCTATGCTTTTTTTTGAGGATGGGACGTCACCAGATGACTTCTCTCGCCCTGGGCGGGGCGGTAGGGAGTGTCAGACTTTTACTGACTAAGAAAAACCCTTGTTCCTTTAGTTGTCTTTTATGTTCCGGGGCCGCGGTAACTATTATTAGGATTCGAAACAAAAGACGTCAACTTCTCATAATTTTTTCCCTAGACAAGGACACGTAGTCTAAAAATAAATATAAGAAGGCGCATATTATCCAGCTCAACATCATTATACTCAAAATTTCAGCTTTGATAAAATAACCTAAACATGGCGACAACAGTATCTCAGTCTATACAGGGTGTCCCACGGCTATGCCACATGGAGGGAAAGTACCTTAAATCTCGTAGATAGAACATTTTACTGGAAGAAGACATTATTTGAATTTTTGAAACAATTTAAATTGCATTCATAGATTTTTAAATAATTAAATGGTTGGGCCGGGAATCGAACTTGTTCCACGAGAAAAAATAATCACCCTATAGTTTTATCATACCGATCGAAAGGTTTCATCATAAGGATTATTTTTTGCAAAATAACATAGTGTCACAAATAAAAGGAAGACCGTGAATTTTAACATTTGATGTAAAATTTTGTTCTGAAGAGGTCAAAGCTTACATTGCCGCAAGGACATACAATTGACAATCATAACTACTTATTACTAATTAATCTACCCACTTGAGTAGTATGCATCATTTAAATAAATAAATATCCACCACAACAAGACCAAATAATCGTCAGGTAACGAAATAATCAAAAGGTATCACTTTGTATTCAAGATTTCAAGAAGAAGGGACTAGTTTTGAGCGTTTGAAATATTGACTATTTTTTTATTAAAAATGTTAAAATTTATGGTCTTTCTTTTATTTTTGACACTATGTTATTTAGCAAAAAATAATCCTTGTGATGAAGCCTTTCGATAGGTAGGATAAAACTACAGGATGATTAATTTTCTCGAGTAACAGGTTCGATTCCCTGTTCAACTATGCAATAATTTAAATATCTATGAATGCAGTTTAAAATGTTTTCAAAATTCAAATAATGTCTTCTTTCAGTAAAATGTTCTATCTACAATATTTAAGGAACTTTCCCTCCATGTGGCATTGCCGTGGGACACCCTGTATAGCAAAATAACGTAAATGAAATAATAATAATAATTATTATAATAATTATTTATTTCTATTAAAAATCTATTCATTTGTCCTTTTTGAAATCACGTGGATATAGTTACGATCTCAAGAACGGCTGTAACACGTGATGATCAACGTTAGCAATCAGGATCTTGTGCAGTACATTAGTATTTCCTTTCATTATCTAGGTGTAATGATATGGTTCGAGTTTTCTTGATGGTTTTTTTTTTGGTGAGTGGGAAATCATCCAATGACTGCTCCCGTCCTGGGTGCGGCGGGAGGGCGTGTCAGACTCTTACTGACTAAAACCCACTCATGTTCCTTCGATTGCCCATTATGTTCCAGGATCACAGTAACTATAATAAACATTCCGCAACCCCGGCAGGCGTTGGCCCTGTTGGGCCCCTTCCTGTGCTGACTCCTTCTCTTTGAGGCGCGCGTGGAACACTAACGCGCCGTATACATAAGATAGTGTAAAATTGTCGAATTTCCGTCCACTGTTTTACCCCAGGAGTTGAATTTAGAAAAACCTTTTAGTCGTGGCTACCTACTTATCGCAAAGAACAGACCCTGTTAGTTTCATGTCTCTTGGACCAGCGGTTTGGACTGGGCGTTGATATATCACCCAATCATTCAGCCAGTCAGTTTACCATTATATATTATTATATTTAAATATAATGTGATGTGGAGTGTCGTGATGGCCCAGTGGATAAGGCGCCCGCCTCTCGTGTAAGAGGTTGTGGGTTCGAATCCGGGCAAGTACCAATGTGACTTTTTCAATTCATATGTACTTTCTAAAGTTTATCTTAGGCATCACTGACATCCCGTGCCTCGGAAAGCACGTAAAGCCGTTGGTCCCGGTTGTCATTCGAAGAACTTTGACAGTCGTTTCTGGTTAGTCAGAAACTCTGGCCAGTCTAACCACAGGGTATCGTGTCGCCCAGTTACTGGGTTGTGGAGGTCAGATAGGCATGCAGTCGCTCCACGTAAAACACCGGTATACAGCTGAATCCGGTTAGGCTGGCAGCCGACCCCAACACGGTTGGGAAAAGGCTAGGGAAATGATGATGTGTTATATAATAAAGCCAAATTTTGAGTTCTAATAAGCGGTGATGTTTTTAGCCTTTCAACGACCAAGCGACAGCTGGCTGTCGGGCTGCTATTGTCTTTTTATTGTGTCTCGAATCACATGGTGTTCAAAGGTTTAATTTGATCTGTATGCTTTCCATACAAATTAAATTATTTGTTGCCATGATAAACTAAACTAGGTACTTTAAGCCTACCAAGGCTGAGGCCATGCCTTTTCAATGCGCAATGAATTGCACTTTTTACTATGATTTCAACTAATTTACTGGTCATTATATATCACTTATGAGCTTGTCAATGCAACTATTACGTTACGAAACTCGGATATCCGAAATGAAAATCTATCCGAAATTAAATCCGAATAAGAGTTTCGAATATTTATGGATACGGCAGTCAAAATAAATTATATTATGCCAAGTTTTCACTCGACTGAGCCCACATACTAGTTTTTTATAAATGATCAAAATTCTTAAAAAAACCATAATTTTTGCATCTATTGGATAATTATAAACGATAAATTTATTGGATAATCACTAATAATAGAAATAAAACTAAATTATATAAATTAAACATAATATGTACAAAACTTATAAATAATACTAAAATAATTATATATTTTTTTTTTTCTTTTTATTAGTGCACCTACCATGTAATCTCTGCACCACCCTGGGTAGACTGGTAGAGAATGCCTAAGGCATTAAGTCCGCCATTGTACATATGTGCATAAAGTTTAAATAAATAAATAAATAAATAAATAAATAAATATACAAGTTATAAAAAGAGGGCTCACAGGGCATCAAAAAACTCGTCCGCATCGCTGTCGACAGGACAGGTGCCCAAAAGGCTGGCAGCATTGCCACGTTGTATGGCAATGCTAATTCTTTGTCCTAAGAAAAGACCAGCCCTCTGGTCACGTGAAGAGTCAACCAGCCGCTTGGCGATATCTTTAAAAACAAGATGAGCACTCGGACCCCATGGCCCCAGTGTTTCAACCCCAAATGGCTCAAATATATAATTCCCAATGAGGTTATTATATTTGCGCCGTTTGAGATTTTCTGCACTTGCAGCAGCTGCCCCAGCACAACACGCAGACCTAGGAAGATGAGATGGCGCAAGGGTATCAACACATGTTGCGTCCCACACCAAAGGCCTACCCAACTTCCAAGGCATTATGGTCATCCCATCTGGTCTTTTCCCATCGTCGCGTGCCAGACCATTAGGTTCTAAAACAGCTGGTACTCCGGCGGAGACAAAAGCACGACGGATAATGTCATTAATACTTGCGTGCCGTGCTATCCGACCGGCGTTCTTACTGCAAGAAAGGCCATGGTGTCCGAGGCAGTCGACCGCTTCACCGCATTGACAGCGATGCGGAGCTCCACAAGGAGCGCCCAGGCGAAGGCATGTAGCGAGCCGGAAGGTGGTATCACCCATCATAGTACCTATGTTGGGTGAAGGAAGTGCCTGAAGCCAGAGGCCCGACTCCCACTCACCCACAGCCAGTAGGCGGGCACGCTCAGCAGAATTGGTGGACGTATTAAAGAGATTATTCCGTACCAATCTGCAAAGCGGCTCATCCCACTGTCTCTGGGAAAAAGGGTTCACGGGCCGATCCGTCCCCGGGCAAGCCATTTTCCAGGCGTTTACAGCTTCGGTCAGACACGGCACCTCAAAGTCAACCAGCGAAGACGATAAGATCTTGCTGGTTAACCTGTCAGTGCTGTGGACGGAGGACAGAAACGCCGGTAAACTTACACTAGAAATTTTGCGGACGCCGAGTCCACCGAAGCGAATCGGTAGAGTGGCTTGTAGCCATGCTCGGTCGTCCAGAGCCACATTAAGAATTGATGTGAGAGTATTTTTAATAATTTGGTCAATTTTGTCCAGGAGATGCGGCTGCGTCCACAAAGGGGAACAGCGCAGATTATACATAAAATTTGGGCCAAAACAACAGTATTTTATAAGTGTAAAAGCCGAATGTAAACTAATTTTAGAAATTCGATCCGAAATATCATTGAAATGTTCGATTTTTTCTTCAACAAAAGTGGTAAAACTGTCTTCCAAAATTGGGGAACCTAGGAGGTGTAATGAACTTTTGTCAAGAATTTTAATTTGTGGGGCAATTGCATTAAATTTATCTAAAGTTGTCTGTCTGTCGGTGGAGTCAGGAAGGAAAAAATGGATAATTTCAATTAATAGATATTATAAAAAGATACATTTTGTTTTTCTTTTATTTTGTTCATAATCTTCAAATAATTAAGAATAATTTTAATATCCGTACCGTCTTTGAAACAAGTATAATATTATTTGTATATCCGTATTTAGATCCGCTAATTTATATTTATAACATCCCTACTTTAAGTAAGTAATACATAGTTTAGTACAAGACAATTAAATGTCACGTAAGGCACCAAAGTAGCTAAATAAACAGAGAGAGGAAGACCAAGGAAACTGTGCATAGTTTGTATATTTATATTTAATGATGAACGATCGCCACCTACGAATTTGGAATACCAGAGACCTCGCAATGCGTCTAATAAATAAAAAAAAATATAAAAACACATATCCTCGCTGCTTTGCTGTAGAAGTAGAGACGATAGAAATGGTTTTTTTATCTTTCCAGTAAGCCAGCGTTTAATAGCTCTCTTCTTTTAATTTTACTACGAACTAACTACTTTTAACGACGATTCATGTATGTATCTACTAGCTTCTGCCCGCGGCTTCGCTCGCGTTAGAAAGAGACAAAAAGTAGCCTATGTTACTCTCCATCCCTTCAACTATCTCCACTTAAAAAATCACGTCAATCCGTCGCTCCGTTTTGCCGTGAAAGAAAGACAAACAGACAGACAGACACACTTTCCCATTTATAATATTAGTATGGATACAACACTTCGTCTTTTTATTATGTGTTCTTTACTACACAAATTAAATGGTGATAGTACTTTCCTGGATAAAATCTTTTACAAGAAGTTCTACTACCTACGTCAATAGTAGCAGAGGTTAGTAATTACATGACGTGCTTCTCCCAAAATGAAATAGAACTGCTGAAAACTTGTTTACAAAAAGAAAACCACCGACAACTACTATGGGGAAATAATTTTAATTCAGAAGTCAGTGGCTTTGGCGCTGTGTGTTGTTTTGCATACCGACTACGGTATTAAAGTAATTTTCCTATACTTTTAAAAGCGTTTTCTAACATAACGTAAAAGTAATTACCAATTTTTTGTACGCAAACCGATCGTTTTAGGAGTTCCATTGTCTCTTTCCAAAAGCTATTCGTATATTCAGGTCTAAATATTTTTATGAAAGGAACACTTCGTAATTGAAAAAAAAAATCGTCCAAACCGATTTACAAATGGCGACAACGTAACGTAACAAACATACAAACAATTTGACACCTTCCGTCTTTCAGAATTAAGTTAAAAATACAAAAAAAACGGCACCTAACATCCCAATTTTTTGGTTTCAGTATCCTTCTCCCAGCACCCTACGATGTTGTTCAACATACTGGTCTATCTATTCTACTACGCGACCTACACGATCCTGCTGGCCATTGCTGGGCTGTGGTGCTTCGAAGAGTGCACTCTGACTGAGGACGAGGAGTACGAGTTTTATCACCAGCACCAGGCGATGCCGTATTGATACTTGTGAGTGTATTTGTTTTCATACCTTTTAAAAAAATCAGGGCATTTACAGGCATTTAAGTATTGTTAAAAAGTTGGTCGGTTAGTCAAAAAGGTGACGCTAGTTGCTTGTTTTAAAACGAAGGTAAATCTTTAGTTTAGAGAAGAACAAGCGAGAACTCCGCAGATAGGCCGTATACAGAAAGAAAGCTGGAAACTTATAAGCGCTTGCCGGCGCTTGTCAGCGCTGGTAATCCGCGCAGTAAAATATATGAACGCGCGCCGATAAGCACTGAACGGTACCGACAAGCTTCAACACGCGCTTGTCAGCGCTGGCCGTTGCCATAACAACTACAAGCAAATCATTCCGACATTTTGCTTAGTCTGCTTCAACCTGCTTCCTTTGTGTAGAACGGACCAGCACTGACAAGCGCCGCGGTAAGCGCTTATAAGTTTCCAGCTTTCTTTCTGTATACGGCCATAATCTTTCCAGAGCTTTGTGTTTTACAAAATCTTTGTTACTTTATATTTGTGTTTTTGGCGCAACGCAAATTCCGTTTCAAGTTGAGAGATGACCGATCTCAACTGATGAATAGTCAGAGGTAAACTTCGCAATAATATTTAAACCTTTGAACACACGTGATTCGAGACATAATAGAAAGACAAAAGTAGCCCGACAACCGGTTGTCGCTTGGTCATCGAAAGGTTAATTAATACCATGCCCCATAAAACATAGTTTGATGTCTGGTTGATGTAACATACGGGAATCCCGCTGCATCCGGCTTGACTGGAATTCGATCCTCGTAGGACAATGATAACCAGATGACAATGTGACATCATGTGGCAAAAACTGAAGAATAAATCATTTTATTACCTACAACAATAAATTAGCATGGATGCATAACTTGTATTGCACACAAGTATGACAGTTTACAAACTTGTCTAGAATATAAACGTGCCCTGATTATCCGTACTAATATTATAAATGCGAAAGTAACTCAGTCTGTCTGTCTCTTTTTCACGCCTAAACCACTGAACCGATTTAAATGAAATTTGGTACAGATATAGTCTGGGACCCCAGAAAGGACATAGGATAGCTTTCATCCCAAAAATCCCCAGGGAACGGGAGCTATTAATCCACGCGGACTAAGTCGCGGGCAAAGCTAGTATTTTATATGTCTTTATTCTAATATTTACGTAAAGTTACAAAATATACTTGAACCGAACGGACAACAAAATGAAAATTTTAAATTAAATGTAGGCTTTTAAGGGTTTCTTTTTCGTCATGAATATCAATGTGTCATTCACCCTCAAGACTTTGTATTGTGATGATAATACAACAACAATATCGTGTGAAAAATTGTGACAAAAGAAAATCCTAACAAACAATAATAAAATTAAATATAATATATTTTTCTTCCTTCATTAAAAGGGTAACATTAAATTTATCAAGATTAACGATATTTAAACGATTGCGTTACACATCACAATTGTTCAAATAATAAATTAATTCAAATATTTTAACGAAAATTGTGTTTTGCAAACACGTTAATTTTAATTTTGTTAATTACATCCGGTGACCCTTCAATTAATTTTATTTTAAGCGCAGTTAATTCGAAATTGCGACAATCATAGTAAGATTTGCAATTTCCTTTGAATGTTTTTGCTTGGTTTTCTTTATTTCGTTGTTACTCTTTTCTTCATATTAAAGTACTAGTTATTTTCCATAGCTTCTCTTTTCTGGTTAACATACGAGCTTTCATACCTATAACCATTCATTCCTATAAGGCACTATGCACATTTATTCAATTAAAAAACAACAGTTTTATACGTAAGGCTGATGCCATTCGTCTTCTATGAACATAATTTAAACTAAATAAAGCTGAATAAATGTCATTAATGTTAAATAGAAACTATTTAGTTTATAAATTGTACGTTATTTGAAATTGGACGTTGTTATTCTTTTTATGAATGACACAAGTCTACAAATGTCTGCCGTGTGTGGAATAAACGTTTCCCATGTAATGATATTTTAATATTTTATTCTATTAAAACTACGCACTCTATAACAATGGTTATGGGCCTCTAAAACGGATTGTTGTCTGAATATTACACCCGACGTGAAAAGGAATAAAATATCTGAAAAGTAAGTACGACAAGAGTACAATTTTTTTTTTTGAGTTGCCCGTATTGTTCGTATTGAAGGATTCATTATGACTACAACTGTGAGGATAGAAAATCTGGGCAGGGACAATTATGACTCCTGGAGAATTCAGGTACAGGCAATTTTAATTAAAAATGACTTATGGGATTACGTAGACGGCAAAATTCCAAGACCTGCAGAAATCGCAGAGGAAGCGTTATGGCTTTCGAAGGATGCCAAAGCTAGGGCTGAATTAATTTTAGCGATGAATCCAAGCGAATTGAGGCATGTAAGAGACTGCCAGACTTCTAGGCAATTGTGGTTGAAATTGGAAGCGATTTATGCATCTAAAGGACCGGCCAGAAAGGCGTCCTTGTTGAAGCAGCTCACCTTGTGTAAAATGAACGAAAGTGATGATCTTCATACGCACTTGGCAAATTTTTTCGATGCGAAAAATAAACTTCACGATATGGATATCGACATTCATGATGATTTGGCGTCGATTATGTTGTTGTATAGTTTACCGCCAAGTTTTGAGAGCTTTCGTTGTGCAATAGAGTCGAGAGATAGTTTTCCGGATCCTGAGGTGCTGAAAATCAAAATTATTGAAGAAAATAATGCAAAAAATGCTGGAATGAATGATAAGGTTTTCATCGCAAAAGGAAAGGGTCGAAGTAATAAGGAAAAGATAAAAATCGACGATAAACATCTTGAAACGAAAAAACAATTCATTATGAAATGTTTCAAATGTCATCAAACAGGTCACAAAGCCTCGGAGTGCAAATTGAAGAAAGAGAAGAAAGATAGCGTAAAGTATGTTTCTAAATGTGATATGGCTTCTAAGAGCGATGATGAGTTTATAACTTTTAATTGTTTTACAGATGAATGTCTTGCTGCAAACTGCGAGCAGGAAAAATGGATCTTAGATAGCGGCTGTACAAGTCATTTGTGCAGTAAAAAATCATTTTTTGGAAACACTTTAGAACCTACTTTTGGAAAATTGAGTTTGGCTACCAATCAGAGCGCTCTTGTACAGGGTAAGGGTACGGTAAGATTGTACGCATGCAACGATGATTCTAAGTACGTAATTGAACTATCAAATACGTTGTTTGTTCCTGATTTAAGAACTAACTTGATCTCGGTGGCTCGGATCACTGACAAAGGTTTCTGTGTAACTTTTAGAAACGACAGTGCTGTAGTAACAGATTCTAATGGGGATGTTAAGTTAGTTGCAAATCGACAGGGTAATTTATATTACGTTAAGGAACGATGTGCTCGAGCTTTTGCGATTTCCAACGACATAGTTGATATTCGAGTATGGCACGAGCGTTTAGGTCATCTGAATGTGAAAGATTTACTCAAACTCATCAATCACTGTAACTTAAGGGTTAAAACTGATAAGACAATTGACAAAAAGTTGCATGATTGCGAAACATGCATTCGCGGTAAGATGAGTGCTACCCCCTTCACTAGCTCTAGTGGACCTTGTGATGAAGTTTTAAAAGTAGTCTATTCTGATGTTGTAGGACCAATGAGAAATACAGCTCTAGGAGGTGCAAAATATTTTGTTACATTTATAGACTGTTGTACAAGATGGTGTGAAGTTTACTTACTAAGTAAAAAGAGTTCAGTTTTTACTGTTTTTAAAATATATAAGCAGTATGTAGAAAATATAACTGGTAAACGTATAAAATATTTGCAAACCGATAACGGTGGCGAATATTGCAATAAAGAGTTCGACGATTTCTTGGAAAAGGAAGGAATAACTAGGCGACTCACAATTCCAGGAACCCCACAACAGAACGGGATAGCAGAAAGGATGAACAGGACACTTGTCGAAATGGCAAGGTGCATTTTGTTATCATCAGGGCTTTCACCAGGTTTTTGGGCTGACGCAGTGGTTACTGCATGCCATATTAGAAATAGATGTCCATCTAGCGCGATCAATGGTAATATACCATATGAGAAGTTTTTTGATAGACCTGTACAAATTTCTTATTTACAATCTTTTGGAACAAAGGTATATGTTTTAAATAAAGATATAAATAAAGATAAGTTTGCAGATCGTAGCAAAAGAGGAATTTTTATAGGTTATCCTAGGAATCAAAAAGGTTACAGAGTATGGTTACCAGATGATCGGAAAGTTATTGTTGCTAGAGATGTTCGTTTTTTGAATGTTGAAGAATCTGGGAACTATGAGTCCGGTGATCCTTTTCAGGTGGAGAATCCTACATTGAAGCCGGCGCAGTATGTGGAAATGGAGATAAATCCACAGCCCGCTTTACCGCAAGTCGAACATAACGTGGAAACACCAGTAGAACCAGCTCAGCCTCTATCTTCAAATGAAGAAATTCCATCTCAGCCTCTAACCGAACCAAATGAGGAAATAAAGAGAGCCCCAGGTAGGCCAAGAATCCAAAGAGGTCAAGTAGGTAGACCGAAGAAAATATATAAGATGGTCCCTGTACGTACAGAGCAAGAATTGGAAGAGGAAATTGCTCCTGTGCAAGTAGAGCAAGAAGTGGAAGAGGAGAGATTTGAAATTGGTAAAAATACTGAAACTGAAAACAATGATAATTTACAGTCATGTGAACAATTTCTCGATTGTGAGGATTTTGTTGGTACTGTAGGAGAAGTGACATTAAGAGAAGCACTTACCAGTAATGATAAAAAATTATGGGAAGATGCGATAATGTCGGAAATACGAAGTCTCGTAAAAAAATGAAACGTGGAAGATTGTTAAAAAGCCCCCTAACAGAGGTATAGTGGGATGTCGTTATGTACTCACCACGAAGCTTAACATAGATAAGACTGAAAAGAAGAAAGCCAGATTAGTAGCAAGAGGCTTTAGTCAGCGCTACGGTATTGACTATCGTGAAACTTTTGCTCCAGTCATGAGACTTAGTACAGTTAGGTTACTTGCCGCATTGTCTATGGAGCTAGATATGGAAATACATCAATTAGATATCAATACGGCTTACCTAAATGGATATCTAGAAGAGGAGGTGTATATGAAAATTCCAGAGCTCCTAGAAGACAGTTTAAATAAAATATTGAGAAATGAAGAAGATAGCTTGATTAAAGAAAGAGCTAGACAAATGCTTAGTGACATAGCGGCAGGTGGTAACGTATGCAAGTTATCTAAATCATTATATGGTTTAAAACAATCTGGCAGGCAATGGAACATTTTTTTTTTTTTTTTTTTTTTTTTTGGTGAGTGGGAAATCATCCAATGACTGCTCCCGTCCTGGGTGCGACGGGAGGGCGTGTCAGACTCTTACTGACTAAAACCCACTCATGTTCCTTCGTTTGCCCTTTATGTTCCAGGGTCACGGTGACTACTATACACATTCCGCAACCCCGGCAGGCGTTGGCCTTGTTAGGCCCCTTCCTGTGCTGACTCCTTCTCTTTGAGGCGCGCGTGGAACACTAACGCGCCGTCGACGCGGTCCTGGTCCTAGCCGGGCGGCGAGCTACCCATCGCTCGCCATCCGCAGAACCGCGCCTACGGTGGCCGGTAGTCGTCTTGCGACTCTCGACGTCTTCGCCTGGGTCTTTGTCCGGGGCGAGAGGCTCGTCGTTGCCTCTCGCGCGCCGCCGCTTCCTTCACTAGCATAACTGCTTCGCAGAAGGAGGCGACGGCATCCCATTCCGTCTCGCCCCGCAGCATGGCCTGAACCAGCGCTGGGCGCGAGAGGTCACCGCCGCCGATCGCCTCTACGAGGACACGTCTATGGTCCGCCCATGCGCGGCACACCTCCACCGTGTGCTCGACCGTGTCCTCTAGGCGACCGTTGCTGCAGTGGTGACACCCAGGCGTCGCTTCCGCCTGAATCCGACACAGGAACCTCCCGAACTGACCATGTCCGGTGAGGACCTGTGTCAGGCGAAACGTGAGAGCGCCGTGGCGCCTCTCCAGCCACTCCTCAAAGAGGGGTCTTACCGCCGCTATCACGGCGTGCCCAGCACTAGGTTGCGACAGTCGCTGTCTCCACTCCGCCCTGAGATCTCGCCGGAGCTCCGTGAGCCGTGCCGCGATAACCCGCGGCAGCGGGACTTCGCCCCGGCGTTGCACTTCCACGCGCCACTCGTACGTGTGTGCAAGGACTGTTGCCTCCAGATCCCACGGCAGAGTGCCGGCAAGGAGGCATGCCGCCTCGCAGGAGATCGTGCGGTATCCCCGCACCATGCGAATCGCCATGACCCTCTGGGACGCCCTCAGAAGCCGGGCCGGAGCCGTGGCTAGGTTGGGCGCCCACACCGGAGCCCCGTAGAGGGCCATGGACCGCACGATCCCCGCGTAGAGCCTCCGGCAGGAGGCGTTTGGGCCACCGAGATTGGGCAGGAGCCGTTTGAGGGCAGCTCCAGCCCTCGCCAGTTTGGGGCCCAAACGTCGGAAATGCTCCGTGAAGTTCCATCGGTTGTCGAGGACAAGTCCCAGGTACTTTATCGTCGACTCGACACCGATGTGAACCCCTCCTACCGCTATCTGAGAACCCGGAGGTGGCCGGTGCCGAGGGCCATGAAAACACATGGCCTCGGACTTGTGCAGGGCCACCTCAAGTCCCAGTTGCCGGATCCTGTCCACGACTGTCGCAACACCACTCGACATTAAGTCGGCCGCCGCCTGGAACGACCCTCCCTGCGCTAGGACTAGCGTGTCGTCAGCGTAGCACACTACGCTGACGCCTTCGGGAAGGTCGGCGCGCAGCACCCAGTCGTACCCGATGTCCCACAGAAGCGGCCCCAAGACCGATCCCTGTGGAACACCGCACGACATCCCTCGTCGACTCCACACCCCTCGTGACCGGGGTAGATGACGGCCCTGTCCGTCAGATAGGCCTCGACCACACGACAGAGGTAGGAAGGCATCCGGTGATACCGGAGTGCCGCCCCTATGCACCCCCAAGGCAGGGTATTGAAGGCGTTGGCGATGTCGAGAGACACCGCCAAGACGACCCTGCCCCGTGCCACCGCATCCCCTGTCGTGAGGGCTCGCACGCGCATGATGGCGTCCACCGTGGAGCGTCCTCTGCGAAAGCCGAACTGGCCGTCCGCCAGATCCGGCCCCACCCGCATCAGCCGCTCGACGAGACGGTTCGCAATCACTCTTTCCAAGAGCTTGGCCGCCTCGTCGAGCAAAACGATGGGCCGGTATGCGGACGGACTGTCCGCAGGACGCCCCGGCTTCGGTATGAGGACCAGCTTCCCGGTCTTCCAGCGAAGTGGGAACTGGCCCTCCTCCAAACATGCGCTAAAGAGCCCCCTTAGTCGAGGCCCGAGAGCCCCTAAGGCCAGGACCCAGGCCTTCCCTGGTAGGCCGTCGGGTCCTGGGGCGGTGTTCTTGGCCCTAAGCCTTAGCACCGCCGCTCCCAGTTCTACCTCGGTCACTTCTGGAACGTCGTCGTCGTCGCCGTTGCGGTCCGCATCGGACACCGCCAGTGGCGGAGCCATGAGCGGGGGAGTGAACTCCCCCCGCGAAGGGAACAGAGCGCTCACCACGCCCTCCACGATCTGGGGCCGGAGACTCTGCGTCAAGGGGGGGCCCGCGGTGCGGAGCTTGCCCCGCACCGCCAGGTAGGGGCGCCCCCACGGATCTCTGTCCAGAGTCCCCAGCATCTCTTGGCGGGCCGAAGATTTGGCCCGCAATACCTCCAGTCGGAGGGCTTCCTTCGCCGCTCTGTACCCCTCATACAGCTCCGCCTCAATGGCATCCGCATCCACAGGGCGGATACGGAGCCTGCGGTGTCTGGTGTACGGGCGTCGCGCAGCCACGCACGTGTTAGATTATTAAAAAGGAGGGTTAAATATATAAACATAAAAGCAAACATGTGAAGAGCATTTATTGTAATTTAAACCAGTTTTGGTTATAAGTTTAAGTTGCCATTGAAACTAAGCCTTCTGTATGAAACAAAAGCAATTTATCATTAATAATCTTTCTATTTACTACATTTTTAATATATTTTTAAAATAAAATAAACATTAGGTAAAATTCAAATCATTTATTCAATTAAACGAAAAGCTATTTGCTGGTTCCAAAGTAGTAGGTTCTAATGGAGAAGAGCCAGCAAGAAACTCCATGAACACTCTTTTAAACTTGATAAAATATTACAATTATTCGGTTACATTATTCAAAGAACACAGTGTACATAATACACAAATTATAGTCATATTTATCATATCATATATAGTCATCATAATCTAAAATATCTAAAATAATGGTACATAATAATCTTCTAAAATATAGGTAGCATTATCACAATACACAAGAAGTTATACTTAACTTATGTACAATCTCGGAGAGCTCCGCACCGTTCAACGTCTCAAACAAGAATGACCCAGATCGGTCGGCGCAGGGGCTTTTATAGGCGGTAACAAACAACTTAGTGATGAGTCATACTTATTTGTTACCGCTCGAACGTTGGCTGTTCGTTTAATTTAGAAGTAACATTTGAGACTGTTATTTACTATAATTATTTATAGGTTTATTATTTACTAATATTATATATATTTATTTACTAATATTATATGTATCTATGCCTATACATAAGCATTAACTATCACGGCCATACTGACAGTACTTCGTCCTCGAAGTATTGTGTTCTTATGTTAGTCTAGGCACATGCTATTGATTAATGAACATATACATGACACAAAACAAAGACCATTATATATTTTTTTTTTTTCTTTTTTTTTTTTAATTTTATTCAGGTCGAGTCAGGTCAAACCAAGTCGAGTCAAACATTTGCAAAGACATGGTTCAAATAGGTAACAGAGTATGCTTGCCAACTACATAGACATGTCGATCACATTCACCCGCTGCTGGTGAGACAATCGACACCAAATAGAAGGCCGACCAGCGGTTATTGGACTGATAAAATTATTGAGTAATGCCAACTACATAGTCATGTCAATCACATTCACCCGCTGCTTGTGAGATAATTGACACCAAATAGAAGGCCGACCAGCGGTACTCAGACTGATAAAATTATGGAGTAATGCCAACTACATAGTCATGTCAATCACATTCACCCGCTGCTTGTGAGATAATTGACACCAAATAGAAGGCCGACCAGCGGTACTCGGACTGATAAAATTATGGAGTAATGCCAACTACATAGTCATGTCAATCACATTCACCCGCTGCCTGTGAGATAATTGACACCAAATAGTAGGCCGACCAGCGGTACTCGGACTGATAAAACTTAAAGTCAAATTCAAGTCAAGTCAATATTTTTCACTCATTCACAATGTGACATATTGGTTCTAGCATTGATATACTCTAGCAGTCTCTGAAGGAAAAGTTAAATAGAATCTATTTTTGTATCATGTATATGTTTTAACAACATTTTATTTATGAAAGAACATAGGTTGTAAAAAAGACCTTAATACAGAACATCATAAAGTTTATAAATCACATTATAAAGTTACATTATAAAGCTTTTATAATCATAATATTATCATTGAATAATTAAATAATCACAAATTATCTGCATTATTATTTCCTTTTAAATGGTATGTTCAACTAGTATTGTTTTTATCAACCAACTCTCTTGGCCAAAATCGTGAGTTTTCTTTTACTACAATAACATTCTTTACATTGCCTTGACCTTTGAGAGTGTAATGGTCATTGGGAAGGACTAAAGATATTTCGTAAGAATCTTTAAATCTAGTCTTATATATACCGTACCAACTGCAAAAATTTTATTATTCCGCCGTACCTAATGTATCAAATCAAGTTTTGAATTTATTTGCCTCGGTACACAAACCTATACGCTAGTTCACGATTTACGCTTAAGTCTACGTTATCTCCGGACACATTATTAACTTCATTCAAATGGGCTTGGGTTGAGAGGATATTAGCATTACAGCCTATTAATACACTAATCGATGTGAAACCTGTAGAACTCTGAATTGTGGTATTAATCGACTGTTGTACCTTCCATAATGATGAAAATAAATAATTGATCCGCTTGGCCAATCTGACGAGTTTCATTGCGCAATATTTTAAAAAGGCTAAATTTGGAAATTTTTAGCACATACAGGTCTTATTTTGTAAAACAATTAATTATTTTGGAACTAGTATTGATTTTGATAAGAGCAAGATATTGATGTAGGAATGATAAAATGACTTTCACGTGATTAATCTATTTGTTATCCTTTATATATATATAAAATTTAAAAAGTATGAACTTGAAAAACCCCTACCATCAGTGTTAGTCATGGGGGTTCTAAGAAAGTTACAGAAAAAAAATTAAAGGAAAATGATTTAACCACGGTAGCGACCGATATACTGGACTATTTATGAATATTCATAAAAAAACTCTATGAATTACAAAATATAAATAAAATCTATAGAAGTACGCCGTTGTTAGGAATTGTAAATAGTAACACAATTCCTAACTACAATTTTCAATCAGAAATATTATAACCAATACCAAAATATAATGATATCTGTACGAAATTTCACTTTCAAAACTATGCCAAAAATATTATCATAAGAAGGTACCTACTCAAATTAATATTACTTCCTACAATGTAAGAAGCGACTCGTAACTCGAATTTTATTTAAAATAATAAACAGCTAATACTTTTATTTCTGTATAAAATCATATTTTTATTGATTCAATAATTTAAAATTTATACATCGATACCGTTAATCTAATAAATGCAACTATAGTGTAGGCAACGCAAAAGTTAAACTTGGACATCGAGTAACTGTCGAATTGTCAAATAAAATATCAAACAAATTAATAATGGCGACAAAGTGATTCCGTGATTTTATTGGAGTTGTGTTTATTGCTTTATCCGGACTCCGATTTTTCTATCATTTACGTCTACCTGGACTGTTGAACCAGAACTTTTTGTTGACCTGGCTTTTCGCACTTGGATACCTGAACTTTTAGTCCATAAAACCTTTAAGGTTTAATATGTATTTTTTTTATGCGATGATAATCGTTATAAACAGATTGAAATGATTGTTAATCGGAATAATAAATGGTTAAAATGTATATACGTGTTGTTTTTTTTTTTTATATACATAGACAGGCTATGTTTTATGTGAGAATATGTGACAAGTCATTTATTAAATTATTAGTACTTTATTTGATGTGACCGTTTAAATAAGACGTATTTAGTGGTCGACATAAACGACTACAATTTTTTTTCTCCATAAAATTCTTTGATTATTTCCTTTTTATGACAAATGTCATCGTCGGTTCTGGCGGAATCTTAAAAATTTTGAGACTAGGCAATCTTAAAGTAACAATAATTCACTTTCTGAGAATTTAACAAAAAGATTATTTGGACAGTACCTACTAAACAATTTTTATTTTAGAAAGAGACAAAAAAAAATAGTGGCTAAGTGTAAATCTAAGACGTAAACAAGTTTATAGGTGACCGGCTCGCTGACCGTGCGAAAACTGATTTTAATTTTCAAAGCCGCATAAATAGTATACTTTTGAAATCATAAGAACAATATTTTGATTCCGCAGGTAACTTTTTTTTTGACGATAATGAGCTACAACTTTTGACACGTTCAGATTGACTAGATAAATGTTTTAGAACAATTTTGTTTGCCGCATCTTGTTCGATTTCCTATTCCTATTTCACGTTATTTTTTTTTTGCGAAATTGGAAATAAGTTATCGGAAGTAGCTATCTAGACCTATAAACTGCCTCACTTGCTAGGGAAGTTTATTTAATCAATTATCTTTGCCACGCTGGGCCTAATACCTTCCTGTAATAATATTCCCATATTTTGAACAAATAATCATCATTTATGATATTTATAGTAAACATTAAATAGCACAATGCCTTGCAAAGTTTTTGGACTACTTTCTTTTAGCGGATTAGTATCAATGATATCGACCACTACACATAATCCGTACACTGTATTTATATAATCCGTAGGTAGTAATCAGTAATTGTACACCGAAAACGGTAGAATAATATGGACATACGTTTAAGGCCTATTGTAACATTATTCTAACAATTTAAAACTATTATTATACACAAAACCATTAAAGGCCTTACCGGCTTAAGCTGCTATCTCAACACTGGAGTTTCACACACCTCAAATCAGCACGAAGTGTCTCGATGCTATTACACCAACTTTTCGATCCGCAAAAACATTTTCATCCGCACGGAACAGCAGAGAAACGATGTCAACATCCTTCTGCTAATGTTGTTGAGCAGCGTCTCGGGTAGCCATAAGAAGATTTCCAGTTGTCTCAGCATCCATCCTTAAACATAGAATTATAAGTATTAGAATCGTTATATTGGGCCTATGGGTTATCCCGACTTCTGATGTTAGATTATTAAAAAGGAGGGTTAAATATATAAACATAAAAGCAAACATGTGAAGAGCATTTATTGTAATTTAAACCAGTTTTGGTTATAAGTTTAAGTTGCCATTGAAACTAAGCCTTCTGTATGAAACAAAAGCAATTTATCATTAATAATCTTTCTATTTACTACATTTTTAATATATTTTTAAAATAAAATAAACATTAGGTAAAATTCAAATCATTTATTCAATTAAACGAAAAGCTATTTGCTGGTTCCAAAGTAGTAGGTTCTAATGGAGAAGAGCCAGCAAGAAACTCCATGAACACTCTTTTAAACTTGATAAAATATTACAATTATTCGGTTACATTATTCAAAGAACACAGTGTACATAATACACAAATTATAGTCATATTTATCATATCATATATAGTCATCATAATCTAAAATATCTAAAATAATGGTACATAATAATCTTCTAAAATATAGGTAGCATTATCACAATACACAAGAAGTTATACTTAACTTCTGTACAATCTCGGAGAGCTCCGCACCGTTCAACGTCTCAAACAAGAATGACCCAGATCGGTCGGCGCAGGGGCTTTTATAGGCGGTAACAAACAACTTAGTGATGAGTCATACTTATTTGTTACCGCTCGAACGTTGGCTGTTCGTTTAATTTAGAAGTAACATTTGAGACTGTTATTTACTATAATTATTTATAGGTTTATTATTTACTAATATTATATATATTTATTTACTAATATTATATGTATCTATGCCTATACATAAGCATTAACTATCACACGCCTCACGTAGGGACGCGATTTGCGACGACCACCAGTACACCTGGCGCTGACCCCTTCCAGGCTGAACCCGGGGCATTGCCATGTCACAGATCTCGGACATGGCCTCCTGGAACCACCCAGCCTCGGCGTTGATGTCGGCAGGCCTGTCCGGTGATGACACCCAGGCCTGCACTATCGAGGCTTCCAGGAGAAGCTCCCGGTCCAGCTGCTTCAGCGCCCAGCGCGGACCGCTTGGGGTCCGTCGGACCGGCGCAGCGGAGGTCTGGGCGGAGACGTCAAACCGGATGTACCGGTGGTCGGAGAACGTCTCCACCTCCTCCATTACGCGCCAGTCAACGACACGCGGTGACAGAGCGGGGCTGGCGAACGAGATGTCCACCACCGACTCACCCCGCATCCGCACACACGTGGGGACAGTACCCTGGTTCAACACGACTAGGCCTACCTCTAGGGCCCAGTCTTCCACCATTCTGCCCCGTGCGTCAGTGTATCGGGAGCCCCAAGCCAAGTTTTTGGCATTGAAGTCCCCGAGAACGAGCACGGGGAGGGTTCGGAACCCGGCGACGACGAAGGCAATGGAACATAAGGTTGGACGAGAAACTGAAGAAAATGCAGTTAAAACAATCTTTGAACGAGCCTTGTCTATATTTCAAGAATCTTGAGGGCGGAGACAAACTTTTTGTTTGTGTCTACACAGACGATATATTAGTCGCTAGCCAGAAAAAAGTTTCTATTGAAAACTTTAAATCTGAATTGGCTAAAGAGTTCGAATTAAAAGACTATGGAGTTGTAAAGTTTATTCTAGGCATAGATATTGTCAGAAGTGACAAGAGTTTGAAGTTGTCACAGACTTCATACATTGATAAAATTGTTTACAAATTCGGACAGGAAAATTGTAAAGAAATACATACAACGCCGATGGAGGTGGGTTTAAAGTTACAACCCATGCAGCAGAATATCGATAAGAGCTTTCCATATAGGGAATTAATAGGTTGCCTAATTTATTTATCTGTAGGTACCAGGCCGGACATTGCCAATGCTGTAGCAAAGATGGGTCAGTACGTAGATAATGCCGATAAAGGATGTTGGAAAGCAGCTATAAGGATACTGCGGTATTTAAAAAGGACCAGGGAATATGGTCTCATTTATAAAAAGACAGGTAAGTCTTTGATAGGATATTCGGATAGTGATTTTGGAAATTGTCATATAGATCGAAAAAGTTTTTCGGGAAATGCGTTTATATTAGCAGGAGCTGCTATTTCGTGGAAATCGCAGAAGCAAAAGTGCGTTGCTACTTCAACGTGCGAAGCTGAATATGTTAGCTTAGCTTTAAGCATGAAAGAAGCAATTTACCTAAACAGTTTACTAAGTGAGATAGAGTTACATAACTTTAGTAGGGTGACGTTGCATGCGGACAATCAGGGAGCTATTACACTTGCAAAAGATCCAGTTTTTCATGCCCGCAGTAAGCACATTCATATAAAGCATCATTTCTTGAGAGATACTTTGAGGAATAATAAAAGTATCATATTAAAGTACATTTCAACTGATGTGATGCTAGCCGATATTTTAACGAAACCACTGCCAAAACAAAAATATTATTTATGTGTAAGTGGTTTAGGAATAGGTTAGGATATTTGATGTGCTTATTTTTTTAGTCATGTTTTTTAGTGGTTATTTTTACTTTATCTTACTTTTATTTTAGTTTTATAATAGGTTTAGTTAGTAAAGCTTCTGGAGTACAATTTAAGGAGGTGTGTTAAATAGAAACTATTTAGTTTATAAATTGTACGTTATTTGAAATTGGACGTTGTTATTCTTTTTATGAATGACACAAGTCTACAAATGTCTGCCGTGTGTGGAATAAACGTTTCCCATGTAATGATATTTTAATATTTTATTCTATTAAAACTACGCACTCTATAACAATTAACCCTTATACAATACTGTAGAAGTAAAAAAAAGGTCCATCGTAAAATGCTGACTGTCAAAATGTCATTTTCTTTGCTAGTAATATATAATGCTAGCATCTGCATTCATAAATCTGTATAATAGTAAATAGAATCAATATTTTTAATTTTTTAAATAAGTTACGTTTTTTTTTTCCTCTATACCTCAAAGTCATCAGCAACAAAACGTAAAATGAAAACCATGAAAACACTAAATATTAACTACACTAAATATTGACACGCAATAAAACCCCATTTCAATATGTCTGTATGTAATATGGCACTGTATTGTGTTGTGCAATTTCAGATCCATTTTTGAATACACGATAATACTATTGTGTTAAATTAAACATTTTGACATTTATTTTGATAAAAAATATTCATTCGTTATTGTTTTTAAAATAAAACTCTATCTGTATTTTAAATTTTGCCTCAATATGGTTCGTGACCGTGACAGAACCACGGGGAAAAATGTAACTCGTGCTTGAAAAGACTAGCTATCTCCTGCGGTTTCACTCGCGCCTTTGGTTACTGCTTCACCCCTCTCGGACATTGGTGTGATGTATATATAAGCTTTCGTTTACTAACAAAAGTGAGCCGCACGTGATGTGTGTAAAATATAATAATAAATACATACCCATACCTACAAAATTTTCAAAGTAGAGAGTAATTTATTTTTATTTTCACATGGCTTTAGGGTGCTTTGACCTTCCACATCGTCCTCACGTAAAAACTGTTGTATCTTCCTAGATAAACAAGAAAACATCTATTCAATACACAATTACAAAAACCACAGAACATAATTTAATAGGTATTTACTTGAAAATGAGCAAAAAGTATCAAAATGACGAATCTATCATTAATCAGTAACAATGATGGAGCAAATGTATTATATTCATACATGTTCCGGGTTCAAAGTATATTGGAAAAAAAGTACTGCGTTTTGGGAATTTATAGACAATTTTTGCTTTATTTATTACCCGACTTATATTTTTCGAGCGTATGCATGTACGAATATGTCGCAGGTCCTTTCTACTAAGTTACAAATGATGATAGATTGTTTTATTTATTTCATTTAAATTGATTTTCTCATAAAACAAAGCAATTTTGCCCCGAACTTCATCATAAACCTAAACTAGTTCAAAAATCTGGACTGCGTCAGGTTTATGATGAAATTGAGTTTGATATTTGTCATCTTCCGGTTATTCATCAAAAACCTAGGTTTTTGATCAAAAACCTAATTTCGTGAAAAACCTGCGATATAATATATATATGTCACAAAGCAATTTTGCCCAGAACTTCATCATAAACCTAAACTAGTTCAGGTTTTTCATCAAAAATCTGGACTGTAAAAGGTTTATGATAAAATTGAGTTTAAAATTTATCATCTTCTCGTTTTTTATCAAAAGTCTAGGTTTATGGTCAAAAACCTAATTTGGTGAAAAACCTGCGACATATATTTCTCATTATATGGCACACAGCCTTAACCGTTCAACGGATTTCGTCATAAGAGGTGTCATTGAATTCGTCTTAATTGTGGGAGTAAATAAAAAAATCTAATTATATAATCAAAAAACCCAACTGCAACTTCGGAAGTTGGTGACAATTACATGAAACAGAAGCAAAGCCACCGACTTCCGAAACTGCAGTTGGGTTTTCTGATTACTTAATTATATATACTTATACGATGGTACAATGAAACGAAAATTCATCAATTCAATAGGTTGTAGCTATGTATGTCGGTTACGGCTAAACAACTGAACCGATTTCAATTGACATAGCATAAATATATTTATTTTCAAATATACACACATCAAAAGTGTCTAGGGATATTTCAATTAAACCTAAACAACTAAATTTCTTTTAACTTTTTGTTAAGACACCTACACATTAAAATAAACCTTGTTTAATAGCCTATCTAATCTGATAATAAACTTTTAGATAAAGTTAAATTTAAAAAAAAACTTAGAAGATGAGGATAAACTCAGACAAAATTTCAATCTAAACTTTATTTTTGAAACATCAAAACCTAAACAACACAACTATTTTTTTTTTAATTGTTGAAAACTTAAAATAAATAATCCGTGGATCCATCTAAGACTCTCTTGACACCTCTGCAGCGGTTCTGTATACTCAAAACAATGGTGTCAATATCCTGTTGTGGAATAGTGTCCCAAATTGCGGTTTCTGAAGCCATGAGGACCAGTCAGAGCGTTAAATCCAGGCTTTCGTCACGTTATCGTGTCACGGGGGAATTGGTGGAACGGCACCGAGGAATTCAACACATTAAAACACATGTACAGGACCGATTCATAGTAAATGCTGCACGAAGTCAACCAAATGTAACGGCAATGCAATTGGTTCAAAGGCGACAGAGCGAGTATGGTTTGCTGGTAAGCGGTCAAACTTTGAGAAGCCGACTGCATGAAATCAACCTACGTACTCGTAGGCCACTGCGGGTACCAGCGCTAAGGAGAGGCAATTGATGAAGAAGATTACAATGGGCTATTGCACACGAAAACTGGAACCATTCTCAATGGTCACTTGTGCTTTTCACTGATGAATCCAGGTTTGGATTTCATCCTGATTCACGAAGAGTACGCGTTTGAAGAGAACCTGGACGTTGGAATCGACTGCAGCACCTACAACAAGTTAATGCATATCAAGGTGGCACGATTATGGATTGGGCGGGAATTCGTCTCGACGGTAGAACGGACCTCGTTTGGATACAAGGCAATATGACTGCTCTAAAATACCAAGATGAGGTGCTAGAGCCTGTAATCTTGCTCCACAGACAACAAATGGGACAAAATTTCCAGCTAATGCACGACAATGCCCGTCCACATATGGCGCGGTTCGTCACAAGTTGGTTACAACAGCATGATATCCAAGCTTTAGACTGGCCTGCACAATCCCCTGACTTAAATCCTATTGAGCATGCCTGGGATATGCTTCTGAGAAGAGCTCTTAGAAATTTCCCTGAAGATATTGAGGATGAAAACCAGCTTTTCTTGCATCTTAAAAGGACTTGGGACAGTATTCCACAACAGGATATTGACACCTTGTTTTGAGTATGCAGAACCGCTGCAGCTGTGCCAGGAGAGTCTTAAGTGGATCCACGGATTATTTATTTTATGTTTTCAACAATTTTTGTAAAAAATAGTTTTTTTGTTAAGGTTTTGATGTTTCAAAAATATAGTTAAGATTGAAATTTTGTCGAGATTTTCTTCTTCTTCTAAGTTTTTTTTTTTAATTTAACTTTATCTAAATGTTTATTATCAGATTAGATAGGCTATTAACACGGTTTATTTTAATGTGTAGGTGTCTTAACAAAAAGTTAAGAGAATTTAAGTTGTTTAGGTTTAATTGAAATATCCCTAGACACTTTTGATGTGTGTATTAAACTTAACTAGAAATTTAACTAAATTATATAAATTAAACATTATTGCCCTTACTAATAATCACTGTGTAAAGTTATGCAATGAATAAAGCCTGTGTAACCATACATTTTTTGACGTATAAACCTGTCATAACTTTATGCAGCGTTTATTAGTAAGGCGCTATATGTACAAAACCTATAAATAATACTAAAATAAATATATACAAGTTATAACAAGAAGGGCTCACAGAGCTTCAAAAAACTCCTCCACATCACTGTCAACAGGACAGGTGCCCAAAAGGCTGGCAGCATTGCCACGTTGTATGGCAATGCTAATTCTTTGTCCCAAGAAAAGGCCAGCCCTCTGGTCACGTGAAGAGTCAACCATATTTACATATTTCATATTGACATAGCCCGTGTGAATGTCGAAACTTACATCCCCTATTTTAACCCTTTAAGGGCTGGAATTTCCTAAAAAACCTTTCTTAGTGGATACTTACTCTTCACAAAGAATATACCCTCCAAGTTTCATATATTTGGAACTAGCGGTATGGGCTGTGCGTTGATTGATATATCATCAGTCAGTCAGTTAACCATTTTATATTATAACTAGCTTCTGCCCGCGGCTTCGCTCGCGTTAGAAAGAGACAAAAAGTACCCTATGTTACTCTCCATCCCTTCAACTATCTCCACTTAAAAAATCACGTCAATCCGTCGCTCCGTTTTGCCGTGAAAGAAAGACAAACAGACAGACAGACAGACAGACAGACAGACACACTTTCCCATTTATAATATTAGTATGGATACACAAGCAAGAAACATACATCATTGCACTTAACTTTTATTAACGTTAGGGTCTGTGAAAATAAAGACTGTTAAAAATTGACTTCGAGGCACGTAGATAAAAGATACATAATTGAGGAGTCACATTGTTACATGACCATCACGAAGCTTATGCCACTAAACACCAAAGCCATTGTTCTAAAAACCCTATGGCCCATGCATTCATTCCACTTTAAACCCCAAAGTGAATTCAATGAGTTAAGAAACATAGTCTTTGGGTTAAAACTGAAATAGTTTTTGGGTTGTAGTGGCATAAAACCATCACGTCTCTTGGATACATGAAAGGACACCCAGGCTATTTTTTGTCGGCACCTTCTAGATTTATCGCGATAGATAATCGGGCAGATGAAGTCACTAATAAATATCTAGTTTTTATAAACATATATTGTATTCATTCTACATTAAAATGAACAAAAACAATATTGATCAATTGAATAGGTATGAATGAATCAGAAAATAAAAGTCACGGTTTATTTTAGCGAGATAATCCAGCTTAGCTGCGAAAAAAAAATGATTATCTAATTATATTATGTATGTTCAGAAAGATAATTGCGTCCAACGACCCCTAGTATCTTAGGGTTCTGTATTAAATGCTAATATGTGAAAGATATAATGTAGTATTAACAGGCTTCTTTTAATTGTGGTTAAAGGGTTTCTTGTCACCCAGTAACTGGGTTGTAAATGTCTGACAGGCAGTCGCGCCTTGTAAAACACTTATATTATAAAATTGCGTCTTTTTACAACGCACACACGGCAAGCCCGTGTTATGGTAATAAGACAAATCATACATGCTTTTATCCATACTTCCATACTAATATTATAAATGCGAAAGTAACTCTGTCTGTCTGTCTGACTCTTTTTCATGCCTAAACCACGGATCCGATTTGAATGAAATTTGGCACAGTTATAGTCTGGGACCCGAGAAAGGACATAGGATTGTTTTCATCCGAAATCCCCCGGAAACGAAAACTATTATTCCACGCGGACGAAGTTGCGGGCAAAAGCTAGTAATTTATAAATACAAACATTTTATAGATAAATTACACCCATCATCACTGTGCCTCTGAAAGCACGTAAACTTGTCGGTCCCGGTTGTTGTTCGTAGAACTTTGACAATCATTACGGTAAGTCAGAAGCCAAAAAGTCAGACAAGTCTAACCAAGGAATACAGTGTCGCACAATAACTGGGTTGTGGAGGTTTGATAGGTAGTCGCTGCACGTAAAACACTGATATCCAGCTGAATCCGGTTAGGCTGGAATCCGACCCTAATATATTTGGGAAAGGGCTAGGAAGATGATGACACCCAGACATAGAATAAACAATCATGCTCATCACACAGAGACTGCACTGGGTGGAAATTGAACCCACGAACTCCAGCACAACAATCAGGGTCATTAACCACTAGTCCGACCGGCCTAAAAGATAGATTAAGCAAACAACCTCTTTTGATCAAAGAGATGCTGATCTGCAAAAAGAAACAAACAATAAAATCATAGGCCCGTATTAATAGACGTCACTCAATTCTGAGACGCTCTCAAGTTTATTGCTGTCCTTATTTTTTCCCTTTAGAATGACAAGGACAGCAAGAGACTTGAGAGCGTCTCGGAGTTGAGTGACGTCTATTAATACGGGCCATAGACACGCAATATGACACTGAAACGTATTAATGTAGTGTCTTCTCATATCTGTCATTAAAAGTCATAATAATTGACCTCTTTAAACGTAGTGCGTCAACGTTGTATGTCACGTTATATTTTTATGACGTAAAATACTTCAGAAATAATTGTTGTTATTTATTTTAATGTTAGGAAACAAAACAATATACTCGTAGTGTGTTCGTACGAACGAGATAGATATTAAAGGCCTAGTACGAGTGGCTAATTAGTTTTTCAGCCCCCTTACCATGGCGTTTAAAGTGAGATTGTTTTATTCCTGTTCCAGAGTGTGCAAGTGACAGCGTTAGACACGTTGTCTAGCACCGTCTCTTTCTCACTGAAAGTAATATCGAAGTAATACTGCTGTAAGGGCTTGTGGTAGGCCCCCAGTTGCGTGTATTTAATCTATAAATAGAAAATACTTATAATTATTATACATATATTCATATATTCTACAGTAAAAATCACTTTCATACAATCTTTAATTCCCTGTTATACCTAGTAAAATCGGTTCTTAATGCACCTCCGTCAGAAAAAAACAACTATGCGAATTTCATGTTTCTAACTTCAGTAATT
Organism: Athetis lepigone; assembly: GCA_033675125.1. Lineage (NCBI taxonomy): Eukaryota > Metazoa > Arthropoda > Insecta > Lepidoptera > Noctuidae > Athetis > Athetis lepigone. Next base: position 20,161,029 of record CM066229.1, on the reverse strand, counting down.
TCAGCTGTTTTCAGTGAAAACTAAGGAAAAAAACTAAATAGACAAATTTTCATGGTCTTGTCGCTTGAGGTCGGTGCAACACTTTATTTTTATTCCATCTCCTTTGTATAATTTTCCACAACATGAAATAATATATTTATAATAATAATAGATAATACTACGCTACATGCTGTTAATAGCAACATGCTACATGCTGCTATTTACAGCATGTAGCTAAGCTAACTATAATTGATGCAGTGTTTAATAATGTGATTACACCTTACAAAATAATTCATAAAATAAATAAATAAATATTTTAGGACAACCCACACACGGTCATTTAATTCCAAATTAAGCAAAAAACTGTTAAACATACTTTTATGTTAGTATATTGTTTGTACTTAATCTTTATATATAAAAGAAAGTCGTGTTAGTTATACATTTTATAACTCAAGAACAGCAGAACCGATTTGGCTGAAAATTGGTCGGGATGTAGCTTAGGACCAGGGGGCGGACATAGAATACTTTTTATCTTCTTTTATTAGTAACCAAAAATCTGATAAAACGCGGGTGAAACCTCGGGGGACACCCAGTTTGTAGTACATACAAACTATAGATAAATTACACACAGACAGAACAATCAATCATGATTATCACACAGAGTTGGCCCTTGATGGGAATCAAACCATTAGACCGACAGGCCCGTCATTCAAATATTAAACCTTCGTACACACGTGATTCGAGACACAATAGAAAGGCAATAGCAGCGCGACAGCCGGCTGTCACTTGGTCGTTGAAAAGTTAAATACGAAATTGATACATGTAAGAAAAAAAAACGATTAACATCACTACCATGGATAAACTCCCTGTTGTCTCACTTTTAGATCAATAGGACGGCCATATTTAAAAAAGAAAGGGACGGCGATATGTTAGATCTGAGGAGAGATCAAGTTCAGAACGAATGACTTAATGTGCTCTCCGAGGCTCGGAAGTCACAGCAATTCCTTCAAAACCCCACACTGCTACTGAGAAGTACGTAATGGAAAAATGCATTTTCTCTTTGATGCCTTTGACTGGCATAATATTGAACTGGGAGACTAAACATGAGTGTGAGATGTAATAAGCATTTCCATCACTCGATCATCAAAACTGGCAAAGGTGGTCAATAAAAGTAAAAGCAAATTTTCGTTAAGTACATTATTTTTATTTGCAGAGGTAGCACAAAATATTCAGTAAAATTATCTACTATATAAATATTAAAATTTTATTTTACTATTAGATACCCCGAACACACTCCTCTAATCTGCTTAAAAATTGTATCTGTAACTGTATTACAATAGGGGGTTAACCTACCATAGAACCCCAAAATCGCGAGTTCATGACCTCGAACAAAAAGTTAACATCATCATAGAAGATTTTACCCATTTTTTACCATCTATATTTACTGTTCAGATGTTTACGTCAAGTAATAATACGTCGGCTAACTACAAAACAAATCGTGGTAAGCCAGACATTTTGTAGAGCGAAGAATGTGGTAGATGCACCGTTGTCGCGACTGTCGTAAAAAATACGCGTTGATGTGTTTTTTTAAAAGTGCCGTTGTGATCGCTTTTGAATTTTTATGTGTATAAAAATTGTAGTGAATAGTGATAAGAGTGCCTAGTGCGAGTTTGTTTTACGTTAACGCGATCGAAACGTTTACTAAGTTTAGCTCTGTGATTGGTTAAGAGCTTGAAGCGGGCCAATCGGAGCGCCGAACGTCATAAACGTGTCGATCGCGTTAACGTAAAACAAACTCGCACTAGGCACTCTTGTTGCTTTAATAAGTTGTGTTAGCTGGTATGGGCGTATTATAAATAAACGTTGTTAGTGTGAAAATATATATTTTAATTGCATTTTTTTAGTTTAAGTAATTTATAAGTAAAATTGCTCTGAAGTTAGAGCAATTTTCTTTTGTGTTTTACATACTACTTTTACACGTAATATAAACGACGCTAGTCTTATGAAGTTTCACATAAGCCGCAATGTAATAGGATACGATTGCGATAAAACCCGTCTACACCGAATGATTTCCCAAGCACAGTGCCATATTATGTTCCGCATGTTAATTTGATAATTAAAATATCTATGAACTAAAAATCCGGATAAACCAACAAAATTCTTGTACAAGGATGTTCATTTCCACCTTGGAACTAATTACGGAGTAGAAACTATATTTTTTCTAGAACCGTCAAGGTTTCTCCCTCTCTTAAACTCATTATCGACATGCCGCCTCTATCCATTCAGTGGTCTATGTCATTCAGTAATAGGTCGTCGTCACATAGAACCGGGCAACTGTTTGTATATATTGAAATATACGACTTCGTAAATATTTTAGTTTGCAGCAATCCTTTTATGAGTCTTCAGAATGTTTCATATTTCATAGTGATGTATTAAAGTGAAGTGCTCTTCTGATTTGTGTATGAGTAAATTGGCAAGAGATTTGTGAGTGATTATGATTTTGAGGTGCTATTGGTATGTATTGGTATCTTACTCACACCTTACTTTTTTAAAGTTAGTGTTTTCAGGATTTCAAATAAATATTTATATAATATTTTTTTTATAAAATTATAGTATTAGTAAAATACCATCGGTAAATTAAAAATAATTTTGAGACCTTTTTTACAGAAATCATAAAATAATTTTATATTAATAAAATTATTTAATTTTTGTTTGCACCATGTTTCTAAATAAAATACCTTTTACGGCAAACTAAAATTAAAATAATTATCATACAATGTTGAAACACTTGAAACTTTTTAAACAAACAATTTTATTTAATTACATTTCAATCATTTAAATTTAAAACATTGCGACAACCTTAAATACTACGCTACATTCAAATCAGAAAAATACAAACGCCAGGAATAATTCAGTCACGTGGAAAAGACATCAACGACTGAGCAAAAGCAAAATATTTCGGTTATGTGTAATGATTAGGTGAAACTGTGAGAGAGACTACAAAATAATAAATAAATCTACTATATAAAAATAAGTCGGGTTTTCCTTCCTGACGCTATAACTCCAGAACGCACGAACCGATTTCCACGGTTTTGCATTCGTTGGAAAGGTCTCGGGCTCCGTGAGGTTTATAGCAAAGAAAATTCAGGAAAAATCCACGCGGACGAAGTCGCGGGTGACCGCTACTGATTAATAAATTTTGTAATCATTAAACATTTATTTTATTTGGCATAATAAATACATATTTCCGCGAAAATATCTAAAAAAAACATAAATGTTATGTACTTAATATTGAACAACCAAAATGGAAAAATAATTATGACAAATGGCTAGACTGTCGATAAAGGCAATGTCATTGAACATAACAATAATACAAGGCAGTCGCTTTAAAAAATTAATGCCCTTACTAATAATCACTGTGTAAAGTTATGCAATGAATAAAGCCTGTGTAACCATACATTTTTTGACGTATAAACCTGTCATAACTTTATGCAGCGTTTATTAGTAAGGCGCTAAGTGTCAACATAGTGAATATAATAATTTGTCACATCTATATTTTTATATTTGTCTAATGACAACAAAATAAATAGGCATTTATGTTTTTTGCAATTTTTAACCAAAATATTTATTTAACAATTATTTTCTTTTTCTTGTTTGAAAAATGTTTTAAATAGATATCTTTAATTTGACTTGATAAAAACAAACAATTCTATAAACGATAGTTTTATACCTACAGTAAATAAATTTGAAATACAAATGAAAAATCATAAAAAGAAGTAATGGCGTTCCATGCACATAGTTTTAACTTTATGTGCACATCAATAAAATAATAACATATTTGTGATATTTCCTTATCATGACGAGTTTGTTGCATGTCGACTTTAGGGTCATAATTCACATAAATAACAAACCCAAATTTATTATTCTTTTTAAACATGATTTATCAACAAAGTGGAAATACGTGCATTAAGTCATTTGAAAGATTTATTTTACACAAATAATTATGAATTATGGCAATCATCATTTTTGCGACTATAAACTTTAAAAATAACGACAAACGTATTCATACATAGATCATAATCATATAAATTAATAACCATGCTTTTGATTATTCTAAACTAGCTTCTGCCCGCGGCTTCACTCGCGTTAGAAAGAGGCAAAAAGTAGCCTATGTTACTCTCCATCCCTTCTACTATCTCCACTTAAAAAATCACATCAATCCCTCGCTCCGTTTTGCCGTGAAAGAAAGACAAACAGACAGACAGACAGACAGACACACTTTCCCATTTATAATATTAGTATGGATTAAATACAAATAATAATAATAATATAACGCTTTTTATAACAATTTCGCTTACTATAAATTTTGTGTAATTTCGCTAATACGAACTAAATAATCACCTTACTTTTGCACCTGAAATGTTAAAGTTTATATTTTTTTATTACCCTTACGTAAAATAACATCAGCCTGTAACTCTTCTGAGAAGGCACACGCATTGATTACTAAGCTTGCTCTAAGCGTGGTGATTTTAGACTTATTCTAATTACATATCCTGGTTTTCCTCAAGATGTTATCCTTTACCGATGTCAGTGATCTTAATCTTAGAAAAAAATGTAATAGGAAAAGTTATAATGGTACTTAGTTTATCTTCACGACTTATGCCCTTACTAATAATCACTGTGTAAAGTTATGCAATGGATAAAGCCTGTGTAACCATACATTTTTTGACGTATAAACCTGTCATAACTTTATGCAGCGTTCATTAGTAAGGCGCTTAATCGCTGTATATAATCAAAAATTAATCCAGAATGTCCGAAATTAATGCGAACCCGTTAACCTTTAATGTTTACACACTAGCCAAATTATATACAAATTGCTGCATTTTTTCTCTCACCACTCTAGATCAAGGCAGTCTAAAGTTTAGTTAGCAATGTAGACGTACTCATAAATTACGCAAGCTATATCGCAACAGAATTGATAGTGACGGACCCTGAATATTTGTTCGAACTCAAGGCAACCAAACTTATTATATTCACCAGTACCCTGACTTCTTTCGACCTTCTAGATTGCATACATTTGATTGCACATACTCCATTAATTTTAACATTTTTGCTAAAAATAACTTATTCACGCGAAAGTTAAAAATGTAAGCGTGGAATTTTTTTTTGAGAGTCCATTTAGTCGATTGATTCTCCGCGTCGATTATTGAGAAAGAAAATGTGTAAAAATTTATATGTGGTTAATTACTATGTGCATTTTAAGATATTAAAATAATAGGTTGTGTGTTAGTCATCGTAATTGATTCATTAATTGCACCTGTGTAGTCTGTTTTTATAACTTTTTTTAAGAAGTTAGTTCAGTCAGCATCGTTCTTTTAACATGGGTGGATTTCCAGTCTAACCGAATAGCAGTGTTTTATATAGAGTAACTGCCTATCAGACCTACACAAGCCAGTTACAGAGTAACTAGATGGCCAGATCCTAAGCGACAGACTTATCCTTAAACGTCACTTAATTTTAACCTGTCAGCCATTACGCAATAAACAAAATGGCGGCGGAAATCTCACAACTACCCCAAAAAGAAAAACGTACGAGCATAGATTATATTTTTTTTTTAATTGTAGGAAGTTTATCCAAGAACGTAAAGAACTAAACTTGTTCATACAAAAGTAGTCTGTAAGTAATAAAAATAAGGACTATAATGGGATTACCCCAACAGCCGGCTGTCGGTTGGGTGTCAAGAGGTTAAAATTAAGTGACGTTTGAGTTTTCGAGCATTATTGTAGGTAACGCACAGCTGAAACTATCAGAGCTAGAGGTTGGATTCTTTGTAATATTAATGAGCAATAAGAAATATTTTTTAGAAATTTTATACCTAAGAGTGAATAAAAATACGCTTTTAATCCAAGCCGCTGGCCACTAATCCATACTAATATTATAAATGGGAAAGTGTGTCTGTCTGTCTGTCTGTCTGTCTGTATGTTTGTCTTTCTTTCACGGCAAAACGGAGCGACGAATTGACGTGATTTTTTTAGGTGGAGATAGTTGAAGGGATGGAGAGTAACATAGGCTACTTTTTGTCTCTTTCTAATGCGAGCGAAGCCGAGGGCAAAAGCTAGTAAAATATAATATCAAAAGTGACTACACATAATAAATAATTGCTAGATTGGCGATGACGAACAAAGCTATTCATTGCATTACCAACAGTTCATCAGTTTTTGCTCCGATGACGAACTCAAATCATATTACTTACAAGGTATGTTTTAATGTATAGTTACATCCTTTTCATGGGGTTTTCCCTGTATATGGAAATTTATATGTCGTTACTCAGTGGTACGTTTTTGTATTATTTTTGCCCTGTTTCGCGTCAGGTGTCATTATTATGTGTCCATTTTTTGTGTTGTTGCTTAAAAAATTGTACACATTGAATCGTTAATATAAGTTTATTTAGAAAATAGAATTACAATATTTTTAGGATTAAGTTTAATGTAATGCAACTGGTTCTACATTATGCAAGAATTAAAGACTGACTTGCTTAAATTTTATTACAGTGCCTATATGTTACGTATTTTTCTTACATAAAGTTAACAAAGATCTAGCTGTGTAGATTTATTTTAGGTTAATTTTAGTAACAATGATGGAATTGATATTTCTAATATTTATACATTATTCTTCAAAAAATATACATTTTTATACAGATTAATCAGTCCAACTTTACAATTACATAAACATAAATATCATCCATCTTTAATTTGCATAAAACCTAATAATACCTAATAACACAATAAGTTAATTTCAAAATACGTGTTCCATTCTTAAAATTTTTAACTGATTAGCATACATATCCATTGTCTATAGTGCTGACCCAGTGTCAAGTTCAAGATTAACGTACCATATTATTATGACGTCACTCTGTTACTAATTCAAAGTGGGCGTGTCTGACTGTCAGTCTGTGTGGCTACAGTCAAAACTCCTTAACCAATTTTGGTGAAAGTTGATGTTCGTTCTGAAAGGAACAAATATTTAAATCTATACTAATACTGTAAATCGAAAAGTGTGTCTGTTTCTTTGTCCGTCTTTAACAGCAAAACGGAGCGACGAAAGTTGAAGGTATGGAGAGTGACATAGGCTAGTATTGAGTACACTATGATCCACAAGAGTGGAGCAGTTAACCAAAAAGTTATCATAATGCGGGTGAAACCGTGTGGAAACGCTGGTTTTATAATAACTACAAAACAATATTGATTACATATTATTCAATTTACAAAAAATATACCATTTCAGATTCAACCTGTTCGGTGTAACAATCAATACAATCACGTAAATTGAGAAAAAATATTGACGCACTAGCTTTTTCCCTCAAGATGGCTACAAAGTACATATAAATAGCATTACACGTCAAATTAATTTGACAAGTAGGTAAACAGTGTAACTTTTTCCACATAAATAAATGTAAGTAATTATTATATTTATTTATTACTCCTTACATAATTGTTAGATAACAAAGCCCATTGTCTTGTATTTCCTGCATTTTTTTTAGAGTTCTGTACTCGAAGGGAAGAAACGGAATCCGATTAGTTCACTGTCCGTCTGTCTGTAACCAGTCTGTATCGTAAGAACCGCGATAGCTAGACAGTTTCACAAATGATGTGTTTCTGCTGTCGCTATAACAACAAATACTAAAAACGAAATAAAATATCCTTTAAGGGGCTCCATACAACAATGATGCAAAACAAAACCGGGACACAGCAATAATAGTGCAAAAAAATACTTTTAATGTATTTTTTGCATAATAATGGTACGAAACCCTTCGTGCAAGAGCCCACCTCGCACTTGGCCGGTTTTTAATTTTATAAATAGATAAATTGTTTTACAATCATCATTATTTTCTAAAATAAAACACTTATGACTTGTATGTATAAAAACACCTAACAATTTTAATTTAATAAGGACTTAGCACGCACAGGACTATACATAAGCTTAGAGGTTTAAACTAAACTAAACGAAACTAAAACTAAAAAAGCTTAGAGGTGCCAAAATGAGTTAACCCACAATTTAATCTCTAATTCTCATCAATAATTTAATAAATATTTTATTATCGAGTAAATATTAACCTCTAAAAGGCAAAACATGTAAATTGCTAATTTTAACCTATTAGATAATTATTAGCAACGTATAGTTAAAAATTTGAAACATACAATTATTGTAAGAATAAAAATGAGAGAAGAAATTTAGATATTTCTGTCAATCGTAATTATAAAAACTGTAATTTACGAGCAAAATATAATAGGATTTTTATAATTAGAAATAAAACATAATTGCTGTGAAGCCTTTGTCTGGCGTTAAAGGTTAAATATACTTGGACATTTTATTTAGAATATTACAGTTTTAAATAAAATGCCATGTATATTTAACCTTTAGGTTGGTACATTTTATTAATATTGTTTTTTTCCTGTATCAGCGGGGCGTTTATAAACATAATAAACTTTCAAATCAAACCATCGAAAACACATGATTCGAGACACAATAGCAGTGTGACAGCCGGCTGTCGCTTGATCGTCGAAAGGTTAATAGCCAACAAATAGACAGTGTGCTTGGGTTAATTCGCCTGTAAAATAATGTGAGGTTTAAATAATTCTCATTTTATTTTATGACTTGCAGATTTGTTAAATATTTACTTGAAACAAAATTCATTTTCTGCCGTAATTTCATTTATTTTTTAATCGGAGACATCTGTCAAATTAAACTAAACCGATACTGGCGAATCTTCCCATGTACGTACATGTTAAAAAGAGGACTACTGGCCCCAAATTTTTTTACCCGTTAGCTTTCTTGAACAAACTCTTTCGCAAAAACCTTTACGTTTTAATTAAAACACAAAGAATAATAATAATTATGCTATTGGAGAAGCCGTGTAAAGTGTGGTTATACTCATTGGCTGATGATAAAAAAACCTATGCTCAGCAGTATTTACAGTAAGGCGATGATGACGACTTATTACATTTACATAACAGCTATTAGCAATAACATTGATTCAGTATGAACTAATTGCTATCCTGCATTGTTTGCGGAACATTTAGTACTAATGTCGGTTCCTCAATCCGCTCGACTGTATTTGATAGTGAAAACTGCATTTGTAGGTGTAAAATACTGCGGTTTGTTCATGGCGAAATAAAATACGATTGAACGTCTAAGTGTTGATAATGGGGTAGTTTCAATTTGAACTTCAGATTTCTTTTCATTTCACAAAAATTATTTTTACGGTGGAACTTTGACGAGCTGTTTTATTCTACTGTTTAACCTACAAAGGAACTTGTCTAATAAATTGAAAAAAAAGTTCTAATGGAATTGTTTAAAAAACATTTTTCTATCAAAAATATAAAAAAAAATTACGACAGTCTTAAATCTTAAAAAATAACCCATTTTTTACGATTGTTCAAAAAAAATTAAAAGATCCATTACTCATTTCAAAAACAGAACAGCAACCCACATGACTATTCTGATAGTAACTCACAAATATTACGCCCATTACCTCACTAATCCACTTGACTATCCTTTACACCCGGGCGCTTCCGTCTGCTGGATCGGAACTCACTAGGTTTTCGCCTCAAACCTTGAATGTACCGGTTGCAATATCCGGCTCGTTGCGTGTGCAGCCACTGTGGCTATCGTATTGCACAATGGTCAGTAATGCACGCTCTTTATTTTATGTACATTGTATTTTTAGGGTTCTGTACAAAATGGGACATTTTTCACTGCGTCTCTCTAAGCAAGCTTTACCTCATAAGCCGTGGGTAGAATATTCTATCGAAACTACAACAACAAATTAGTACGGAACCGTTTGTGTGCGGGTCCGACTCGAGCTTGACCGGATTTATTCAAATTTATGTGAAAAATTTCCTTAATATGTTACGGTATTTAGTTGTAATCAGAGATAACTAAACAGCGCATTAATGTTTCGGCATGGTAATTATGGATCATTGAATGAAATCAATTAAAACAATCATATGAATCAGATATTGTAGAATTCAATTAATACATTAAAACCGGTCGAGCTTCGAAATAAAAGTGTATGTAAACAATGTATAAATTGGATCGTATAATATTCAATTCATACATTGAAACAGTCTTAAAAAAACACAACAAATCTTTTCTTTTAATATTGTCTTAAACAACCATTTAACAAATAGAAATCTATTTATTTTCTCCACTTGGCCAATGCTAGTGGGGCTAAGATTTAAATGGGTTAATTAAAGAAAATAGACGAATTTTTAGTACACATTTCAATTGAGTAACGAATCAGGCCCAAAATGGGGTTTCTCCTTTGATCTAATAAAGTTCAATTGAAAATAAATTACAAAAATATCTCATTAATGTCAAAGTAATAAAAATAACAACAATCCACGAAAGAGCAACCGTTTTAACAGTTATTAAAATAGGCGTAACAGGTACATATATAAATAAATAAAAATACCTGTTACGGTTAAAAAACCGTGTTATTCCTTCAAGTGTGACGTAAAAAATGAGAGGCCTATGACTGGTTCTAAATTTAAATTTATAAATGACCTATAAAAGAACCAAAACTAATTTGATAGTCATTTTTTTAAGTCATAAAAACTGTCTGGCTGTTACCAAATGTATTCGTATTGTTTTTTTAGATGGCTCGAACTCTTTTTTTTATTTTAGAACGTGCTGTTTCTCATCACGAAATTTGACGTTAAAAAAACTTTTTGCTATTGAAACACTGAGGCGTATAATAGTCCCACTTGTGATCGGAGCATCAGATATAATTGTATATTATAATACTTTTTCTTTTATGTCGTTCTGTCCCCTGTTCAGTCATCATGCTATCAATCACACCTTTCTCCTTCATATTATTCTTAACATAATCCACGTTTTCATAAGCCTAACAGCAAATAATCTAAATAAAAATTCAAACGTGTAAAATAACTAGCAGTCCTCCGCAGTTTTACTCACGTAGTTTCCGTTCCCGTGGGATTTTTAGAGTAAAAACTATCTTACTCCTTCCTCAGTCTATGGACTATCTCTCTACCAAATTTCATTTAGATCCGTTCAGTAGATTTGGCAACAGACAGTTACTTTTGCATTTATAATATTAGTATGGATTGCCAATCGCTTCTTGATTGCCTCGCAAATACCTTGAGGGTTGTTCTTACTAAAACCTGAATACTAATCATGTTGCAAGTATTAGAAACTAATACTTTAGCTCGATTAAAACGATGACTAATACATAATAAATAACATAAAACTGTTCAGACGTACGCGTTGCTCAATGACGTTGATCACGAAATACGTTACAAACACTAGGACTATTTTTAGAACTCTTGAATATTTTAGTGTGGATTAGACTTTTAGACTATATTGCTATGCTTCTAAGTTATAATTACAAACGAGATTGTGAAAGGATTGGTTGAGATTTTTATCTAAAATGCTGATGAAACGTTTCAGCATCAGAGCAGGTTTCATAGTTATTGGAGTTTATTTGTGGTAAAATGAACTAACCCACTATATAATAGATAGTAAAATAAATAAATTACGTGAAACTAAAGTAATATCACAATTTACATTACTATCTAGCAATAACAGTTTAATAAAAATGAAAAGCTTATGCTTTAAATTGATTTCAGATTAATCTTTATTACTGTTATAAACCTGAAGGCTTTGTGTGATTTTTGGGTGGAATGCGCTAATCATTGTAAGTTGTCCGAATTGAAATTTTATAATATAGACTTGAAATTTTATAGACTAGACATGTCGTGATGGCCTAGTGGTTAAAGCACCAGCCTCTCATGCAAGAGGTTGTGGTTTCGAATCCGGGCAAGTACCAATGTGACTTATCAATTCATACGTACTTTCTAAAGTTTATCTTAGACATCACAGACGTCGGTGAAAGAAAACATCGTGAGGAAACCTGGACTTGTCGGGTTCGTTATCCACTTAGACAAATTTTGTGTGATAAGCATGATTGTTTGCTCTGTGTCTGGCTGGGTGTAATTTATCTGTAATATGTATGTATTTATAAAATATATACCTAAGTATGTATAACAGTCTTTTGGTTACCAAAGCAAAAATTCTGTCTTGTTTGGGATTATTTATTAATTTGTTTGTCGGCTTAGTAAGTGTTTCGGCCGCCCCTATTTACTGTTTCGACCGAAACGGACGAAACTCAGCGGCGGAAACGCCTACTAAGCCATTTTGTTATTGCTGGTGTATTAAAAAATAACTAAAAGTTAAATTTTCCGTAACCCTCAATGTTTTCCTCAGAGTGATGGGTAATTTGGTTTCTAAGACCCTTATCTGTGCCGGTTTGACACTGACCGTAAGGGCCAGTCGAGGCAGACCGGACCATCCAACGTAAAGGTCAACTTACCTAACTTCTTTTGTAATTCATTTATTATGAGTTTATGACTGTGTTGGTGTGGTGGCAATTTGACGGGCCTGTTGGTCTAGTGGTTAGTGACCCTGACTACTAAGCCGGAGGTCGAGGGTTCGATTCCCACCCAGAACAAAGTTTGTGTGATAAGCATGATAGTTTGTTCTTTGTCTGGATGTAATTTATCTATAATATGTTTGTATCTATAAATTTTATAAGTATGTTTATCAGTTGTCTGATTACCGTAGTACAAGCTCTGCTTAGTTTGGAATCAGATGACCCTGTGTGAGTTGTCAAAGGTGATTTAGAAAAGGATATTAAAAAAAAATAAGCGAGACTGCCGAACGTGAAACTCAGAGTTCGATTTTGTTCTCAGTCACAGTGTTATTTAGTTTTCAGAATCGATTTTAAATTGAAAGTGTTACAGTTCAGCTATTAAAAGAATACAAAGGTGTTTAATGTATTCAATTCATCGTTGTTAACATAATTATGTTAGTCTTTTCCACCTAAACAGATAGATCGATTTGGATTTAATTTTGGTATATATTTCTATTGCTTCTTTTCAGGATTAAACATAATTGCAGCCGATAGGTGGCGCTGGTGATGTAAAAAGATTATTAGCGTTACGAAACCCATTTATCGAGGACTAAACAACACAAACTAAAAAAATAACTTAATGCGAGAGAAACTGCGGGGCATAGTAATGCAACTAAACTTATTACTAAACACACTATTATAAAGTATGACGTTTGCGTTATGCTCCAAATGCAGTGTGACATTGAATATTTTTTTATTAAGAAAGGCCAAAACAATGCGTTTAGATTTTTTTTATTATGTGGTTTAACAGTAACGATGTTGTTGTTGGATTAGGCAATGATTTAAGTGCAACATACCTAATTGTCTCACGGGTGCTTACTAAATTCATAAAAATAAAATACGTCAGACAGTTTACGGTTTATGACCTAGCAATCAACACACCATAAAACAAAGTCGGGAAACAGACCCTGCTGTCTGTATATATGTGCTTAAATATTTAATACTGCGCAACGAATTCTGGTGCGGTTTTTTTAAGTGATAGAATGAGTCAAGAGGATGATTTGTGTGTATAATACGTGCATATTACAGTAGATTTTTATCTGAGTTTTGAATATTTGTTATACCTGTGCGAAGCTGGGGCGGGTCGCTAGTTGGGAATAATCCGTACTAATATTATAAATGCGAAAGTAACTCTGTCTGTCTGTCTGTCTCTTCTTCACGCCAAAACCACTGAACCGATTTCAATGGTATTTGGTACAGTTAAAGTCCAGGACCCGAAAAAGGACATAGGATAGTTTTCATCCTGGAAATCCCCCGGGAACGGAACTATTATTCCAAGCGGACGAAGTCGCGGGCAAAAGCTAGTTTATAAATATGGCAGCATATTTTTTTTTGAACCCACAATGTATGAAAGCTGCCTTATGTCCTTTGATTATTTTAAGAGACAATCCTCATACAAACAGATAAAAATATATTAAAATAAAATTTAAATAAATAGTAATATCTGTTACACTACAAAGAGTTTCAGCAGAATTCATGAATTAATGTATAAGTATATAGGTTTATAGAACATGAAATAAAGATAATGAGATTATTTAATTGAATTGAATCAAGTATGTTTTATTTACGATTTTACCAACACGATATAATTTATTATGATTGCATCAAAATAACATTTAAAAAAGGCCTTATCGTGTTAATAAATCAAATAAATATAGAATATAATACGTGTTAATAATTTAAAACTTTACATGCGAACTACTAGTGTATTAGATTATTATCTATTGTACGAATACTTAGTATTATTTCTATGATTTATTTTTTATATTCTTCACAGTAAATACCGTTAATTACAAAAAAATACTAAATTCGCACGCAAAAAATTTAAACTACATTTTAATGTTAAATGAATTTTAGACCGTGGTGGTCTAAAATTCATTTAACATTAATTATGTAGTTCAAATTTTTTGCCGTTTATAAAACGATACCTATTTATATATTTGGTTCATTTTATACTAGCATTGGCCCGCAGCTTCACCCGCTTAGATGTCGTACTTTCCGTTACCCCCTATTTTATCTTTTTTTTTATATGTGAAATTCCCAAAACTACTTAGTTTTTGCAAAGAACATACACTCCAAGTTTCATGTCTATAAGACCAGCGGTTTGGGCTGTGCGTTGATATATCAATAGTCAGTCAATTAGTCAGTTTTCCATTCATTTATATTTATACTAGCTTTTGCCCGCGGCTTTGCTCGCGTTAGAAAGAGACAAAAAGTAGCCTATGTTACTCTCCATCCCTTCAACTATCTCCACTTAAAAAGTCACGTCAATTCGTCGCTCTGTTTTGCCGTGAAAGAAAGACAAACATACAGACAGACAGACAGACAGACACACTTTCCCATTTATAATATTAGTATGGATTTACACAGATGAAACAACAGTAAGTAGAGCGTAAAATTTGGCAAACTTGACTTTGTCAATATTATTTTTTATGTAAAAAACATCGAAGACGTTAGATAATTTCTTCACAATGCCAGGAGGTATTCAGGAGGTGCTCCTATGTCACGTCATAGGAGCGCTTCGAGGAATGAAATAATAATATTTATAGTTTAATTTTCTTAGCGCTCCCAACAGGAGCGCTTCGCGGAATATTTTAGGAGCGCTTCGTTAGGAGCGCTTCAAAACAGGAGCGCTCCGAGGAATACCCCAAAAAAACTAACTTCTATGTTTTGTCATAATTTCCCCCTAATAATTTAGGTGAAATTAAAAAGGAGTCAACTTATTAGGTTTTGGTTTTTTTTTTAAGATAAATGCATATCTTGGGATAACTCTCATACGGCTATTTTTTTAATGGGAAATCATCAAATGACTTCTGACTAAAACCCACTTATGTTCCTTCGGTTGCCCTTCATGTTCCGGGGCCGCGGTAACTATTAGAACTATTCCGCAATCCCGACAGGACATTCGACCATCTGATCCCAAACTGATCACAATTTGTACTATAGTAACCAGACAACTAATTACAGTCAATCCTGCAGGAGGTAATAAAAAAAACGGACATACATACAAACACTTCAAAACATTACCCTCTTTCTGGGTCAGTCGGGCAATAAAGGCAAAGTTTTCGGCAAATTATTCAATTAGCCCGGTTTCTCATCAAATTATTAATTTCCTGAACTATCGTGTTAAACTCACATGAACGAACGTAACATTAGGGCTAGTGGCCACTGAAGTGTAACTCCGAATCACATCTTAATCAATCACATATATAATTAATTTACACGCACATCCTTCGTTTAGTTCCTGATAAATGGTTAGAAAACTGTTAAGCTCGTATCTTGTGGTTTCACCTGTGTTACGTAAGGTTTTTATGGTTTCTGCTCTATAAGTTAGCGTTAAGACAGTCTAAAACCTTTTTCAATAAACTACATATATAAAGTGAAAGTATTTTTTCAACATTATACCAGCAATTTCAGAGATTAAAGTTTTGGGAGAAACAAAAGTTCTTCAGGTTACTCTTCTCTCAAACTTTTTAGTCAAAAAAGACTTTATATATATATTTAAGGCTGTCTGTCCATCCATCTGCAGCTTTGCTAAGCATTAACACCGTCACACAATTAACAACTTACGATGATGTGACATGGCTAAAGGCTAATTTTATAAAATTGTAATATCTCGTATAAATTGCTATCCAAGACATAAAATCAGCTGCAGGTTGTTCGAAAGAGATACCGTGGCCTTCCCATTACAAAAAAAATTGTCAATTTGGTATGTTTTGTATCCACCTAGTAGTGTTGCCCAAATGCAAGAACAAGACGAGACTTAGCCAGTCTTGGTCTTGGTCTTGCGCCAATACACCTGGTCTTGGTCTTGGTCTTGGTCTTGCGCTCCCAGTCTTGGTCTTGGTCTTGGTCTTGCAGCAAGAGTCTTGCAAGTCTTGCAATTACCTATTAGTCTATTACTATTTATTAAAGTTTACTTTAAATCTTAGAAAAACGTATTAGAATTGGAACATTGTGAGCTTGAATTAACATAGCCATAGTAAAGATCAAGCAGATTAATAAATAACTGAAGATTTGATAAGAAATTCGAAAAATCAACTGACCTATATGTCGTTTTCCATGGAAGTAACTGTTTCTTAATAAACAATATTAGTACCTAATACAATAATAGTACCTAAGTAATTAGTTTAAAACCATATAAGTAATCAATATTATAATATATACTTACTAGAATGAATTAATATGACATCTACTACCTATCCTTACCATTTTATCCTAATCATAATACTACTTGCGTGATCAGTATAATGTATTCATTTTCATTCTAAGCACTCTGAAACTTATTTATTCTTTGGAACATCTGTAGGTACTCTTAAAAAAATTCGAAATTATTTTGCATGAGTATACCTACGCCCTGTGGCGGCAATCAAATAGTGTCACAAATGTTATGATTTCGGCGTGGCGGCAACGATTGTTTTAGATTTCAAATGAAGCCGGCGCGTGTATCATAACCATGTACTTCCGAAAAGCGGCAAATTTCTTTGAGAAGTAAGTACAAAACCTTTGATGCCGCATTATCAAAGTGCCGATGGTTAAAACATAACTATGCATGCACTCAGTTTGATTTTAATAGATATTTTTTTATTCGCTATGTTTATGGTATTAGTCGTAATGCGCATAGGTCCAGTTTTTCATATTCTTTGATACAGTTTTTTGCGTCTCATAGAATTCCTAAGCGTACCTACCTATACACCGAACTGTTACACCTAACTACTCAGTGAAATAGCGCTAAGTCCTAGCTGCAAGACGCAAGAGTCTTGCAGGCTATGTCTTGTTCTTGCTCAAGTCTTGCACGGTCAGTCTTGGTCTTGGTCTTGCTAAAAATACGCGGTCTTGTTCTTGGTCTTGGTCTTGCAAAAACGCAAGAACAAGACCAAGACTGCAAGACCAAGACTGAATTTGGGCAACACTACCACCTAGCAAAAAAATTAATTTAATTCTCCGAACTGGATATAAGTTTAATGAAGCTTCAAGCCAAATTATTTATAGTTTAGTTAACTCAGTGACGAGCTAACATGACCTACACCAATTCATCTAAAAATGGTTAATACGTACTTCAATGTACCAACCATAATTAGTTAAATGTAAAACCTCTCACGTCTGAGAAACAAAATGAATAAATCAAGTCGAGATAACGAGTCTGCTAATGCAACTGGTTGCGAAATAAATGCAATGCAAATGAACAGCTTAAAATATTATTCTACACATTATTTTATATTCTTGATTTCATCAGGATTGTCTGTTTTTTTTTTTGGGGAGTGGGAAATCATCAAATGACTTCTCCCGTCCTCGGCGGGGCGGGAGGGCGTGTCAGACTTCGTTCTATAATCATACATTATACATTTATCATTTTATCAGCATTGTCGGTTTATGATTAACTAGCTTTTGCCCGCGACTTCGACCACGTGGAATAATAGTTCCCGTTCCCGGGTTCCAGACTATATCTGTACCAAATTTCATTGAAATCGGTTCAGTGGTTTAGGCGTGAAGAAGAGCGAGTTACTTTCGCATTTATAATATTAGTGTTGTCTCCCTAACACCGGTTGAAAGAAAAAAGGGGTTGATCAAAGACTTAAATCATTCTGTCTTATTTTATTTTATATTTATAATTTCTACAAGATTGTATGTTACTCTGTTTTATGTTTAATTTCAATTATTTGTCTCCCTATTTGGTTAAAGAAAAATGGGATTTGAATATTTTCAAACCTTTAATGATCATGGGCAAAATTCGTTCTATATCAGAAATAATAGAACACATTTTGAACGAACTCATTCGGAGAAGTACTACCACCATACTTAGTTGGATCAGGACATGGGGGCCGGTTTAATAGGGATGACGACAACATAAAAAAATGGCATTCTGTTTAGTCCGTCTGATAGACTGGCCAAAAATAAGGCACGTCTTTTTTTGCTTGATCAAATTAATAAAAAATACAAAGATAAAGAGCAACTAAGTTTCGGAGTGGGGGCTTTTGATGTCACCATCTTGTAAAAATTGCATAAGATCGTGACGTCACGCGAAACTTCAACGCACTGTATCGTCGTCATTTTACGTTTACGAGAAAAAAGAAAAAATAAGTGTCCAAGTTTTTGGATAATCAAACTCACGGACTAATTCCTTTTTTTTAGTCTTCTCGCCTATTATAGGCACAAGAGATATTTAATATATTTTGTCTCAGTGATAGTAATTCAAATGCGATGCTTCTGGTTTGGCAGGCGTCTCTAGGCGGCGATAATCACTTAACGTAGGGTGGGTCGTCAGCATTTTTGCTAGTGTCTCTAGGCGGCGATAATCTCTTAACGTAGGGTGGGTCGTCAGCATTTTTGCTAGTGTCTCTAGGCGGCGATAATCACTTAACGTAGGGTGGATCGTCAGCATTTTTGCTAGTGTCTCTAGGCGGCGATAATCATTTAACGTAGGGTGGGTCGTCAGCATTTTTGCTAGTGTCTCTAGGCGGCGATAATCACTTAACGTAGGGTGTGTCGTCAGAATTTTTGCCATCCAATCATAAAAAAGTCTTCACAGACAGAGGGACAACAAAAAGATCCTATAAGATTTTCGTTGTTCTCTTGAGGTACTAAACATATATTAGATCAAACACACAGCCATCTAATTATTTGATAAATACACCATTTTTTAAAATTATAAGTACCAATGTTTTTCTTCTGTCAATATCATTGAGAAGGGGCGACTATATTTAATTTTTATTTTTTTCCTTGTAAATGGCGTCTAAGTGCCTTTAATAATTTAATTGATGTTATGTTGCATCCGCGGCTAAAAATATAGCTTTGCTAACGGCTAAAATAACTCAGAGAGATGTAAAAACGTTGGATACCTACCCTAACCTAAACTAAAAATTATTATTGAAATTACGAAGCTTTTTTCATAGCAACACACTTTACAAATCTTTCAATTTGAAACTCGAGATATACAAAAATAAGAAATCTTTAAAAATCAATCATAACTATATAATACATAATATTTAACAATCTTGGGAAATCTCACACAAGTCATCTAATCCCAAAGTAAGCAGAGCCTTTAGTAATCAATCAGACAGCTGACATCAATATTTTTATAACTTTTAAATAAAGTCGCGGTCTGAAAAGGTTTACCAATTTTGAAAGTACATTCTATATCACACTTTTTTCATTAAAATCTAAAATGCCATATCATGTGACTTGTTACCTTTTAGAAGTTATTATGCAAAATGAGACAACGAGAATAACAAAGACGTTACTAAGCAACGGCGTCGGCTTAGCCATGTTTCGTCTCTATCGTGCACTTGACGTTTGGCAGTTGTGTAACAGTGACAGGTATAGTGCCAACGTAAGTGCTTTGAAACTCTTTTCTTAATTTGTTGAATTGACATTTGTCAAAAAATATCGTTTGAACGTCGTTTAGACAAGAGTAAAATTTTACGAAATATTATTTTTCATATCGAAATAAAATGGCAAGTTAACCCTGGAGCAAGGGACAATCTTTGAACATGGACATAGTTTTATATCATTAGTGCCTTATCACGAAATTCATTACAACTATTGTGATTTACTGTGAGGTTTGAATAAGATGTCACGGCGAAGAAGATCATGGAAATGATTCAGGAAGTAGTGATGATGCCTACTACGAGATAGATCACGCTGTGCTCGAGTGATACCAGAAAATGATACCAGAAATACTGATCTATGCGCGTGTCTTGTTGCATCTATGCACTGGTCGTAACTGCGGAGTAATGTTATACTTGATATTGAATAAAGATTTTTTAAGATTTGATTTATTATTTCCTTATATTCTTATTTAAAAAAACTAAATTGGTCGTAGCTGTGGATCCGTACTAGTTAATACTACTATTATAATTGCGAAAGTAACTGTCTGTCTGTCTCGCTTTCGCGCCAAAACTACCGAAACGATTTAAATGAAATTTGGTACTGAGTTAGTCTATAGCCTGAGCAAGGGCATAGGAAAGTCTTTTATTTAATTCCAAGGGAACGGGAACTACGCGGGTAAAACCGCGAGGGTCAGATAGTATTTACCAAAGATTTTATTCAGTGCTTTTTTTCTTCATATTCTTATTCAAAAAACTAAATTAGTCATAGCTGCGGAGTGATGTTATACCAGATATTGAATAAAGATTTTTTTAAACTTTTATTTATTATTTCTTCATATTCTTATTAAAAAAAAATGTTTTTCAAAGTAGGTTTTCTGTATATCAAACCTTTTTAGTAGTCAGTACATCACCTAAAGCGATTGATTGTCATATCATTCGAAAAAAATAATGTATGATCAATCAAATTATCATGAAATAGACATTTAGAACTTGTGGCCTTAATGTGTGCATGCAATTGTGATCCTTATGGTGGTAACCACTTTCAGACCGCGACTGTACATACACATTATTAATAAGTTACACTCAGACTCAAAACTCAATCATGCTCATCACACAAAGATTTACCCTAGGTGAGAATCGAACCCACGACCTCCGGCTCAGAAGTCAAGGTCACTTACCACTAGACCAGCAAGCCAGTCACGGCGCAAATTTCACAATAATTTCGTTAAGAATACAATACGTTAATCTATACTAATATTATAAAGAGGAAAACTTTGTATGTTTGTTTGTTTGATTGAAATGAATGGGCGCAAAAACTACTGGACCGATTTTAAAAATACTTTCACCATTCGAAAGCCACATTGTCAACGAGTAACATAGGCTATATAATATCACGCTAAGTCCCTCGAGAGCGAAGCAGTAACCAAAAACATAATGTAACGTGGGTGAAACCGCAAGGAACAGCTAGTTAGAATATTTGAGCACGATATAATAGTTCTATTCCAGTTACCCAATCATTAATCATTTTTTAGTGTTGCAATACTCCGTGATTTTTAATCTACAGTAAAGTCAATTTATTAAATGCCAATAGTAATGGAAGCGACTTTGTTCTATACTATGTAGTGATGGACTAAAACCATGAACCTTTTCGTGATTTCCAAAGCACTGTGGCAGTACCTTTGTGTGTATTTTGAACTAATTAATGATCTAACAGTAGTGAGTCCAATTTGGATTATAGAATTAACTAGGTTTCAGCCGCGGCTACGCCAGCATGGATACTTCCATCTCTTTTTTACTCCTTTAGGCTAAGAATGTCCAAAAATCCTTTCTTAGTGGTTACCTACTCTTCACAAAGAATACACCTTGCAAGTTTTATGTATCTAGAAACAGCGGTTTAGACTGTGCATTGATTTATAAAAAGTTAGTAAATCAGTCAATAAGTTACCATTTCATATAAATATATCGATAAAATTATTGTAGAATTGGGTTTGACTATTTAAACAAAACTCAACTCAATTAGGCTTGTAAGATATATTTATCAAGATCGGCATTCCTTAAGATCAACATTTTCTTTGTTGGCACCTCCAAACCCTCCTCCGTAATTAAAAAACCTGAAGCTTCCTCAGCACAAACTTAATTATACTAATTATGAATCCCAAAACTGCATTAAGAATCAAAACTTGTCAATTTTTTCCCATCGTTACTGCAAAACTAAAATGTGAAGTGACGTCATTTTAAAAACCCCACCCGGAGGCAATTTGTCCCATTTTTTTGGCTCAAATTCATGGCTATTGTGCAAAATTCACACGCAATTATGTAACATTTTTGGATTGAACTGATAACGCTCATAGTTTCTATAATGTGCGTTTTGTTAACAAAATAGTAAACACTGAATATATTATACAATAATACGTTTATTCAGAATTGTTCTAGATGTGTAATTTATATACTTTATTGGGTTCTGTCTAAATATTTTTAAATGAAACAATTGATACATAGTATATTTATCGAGTAAATTTCTGGCTTATGAGTATCATTTAAAGTGTTATACAATGCATAGAGTTAAAAAGTTACAATATAAGATGTAATTAATAAGAGATTGGCAAACAGTTAATCGATCATTCAGGCGAATTTTGGTCAATTGTAACGCACTCATGACAAAATACGGAACTCTAACCAGACTCATCATTGCCCAAGCCTTTTCCCAAAATCCATGGGGACGTCTCCCAGCCTAACTGAATTCAGCTGGATACCAGTGTTTTTCATGAAGCCACTTAATATCTAAGCTAGCTTCTGAGCGATTAACTTACCAGACAGCAGATCACCAAAAAATATGATTACAAATATTTCTTAATTAGCGGAAACACTTAAGAAACATCGTTTTCCTCGCACAAATCTCGGAGTTTTTATTAAAACATCTGGAAACGGTTCTTTTATTCCCACACATAAAAAATGTTAAACTAACTGACAGATCGACCGACTGTTGATATATTAACGCAGAACATTAAAATAGTGGTTTAAAGTTCGACATACACGCGAGCGAAGCCGCGGGCGAAAGCTAGTACAAATATAAATCATGCTTATACAAGTAATTCTCCTTCTTTACACCACTATTGGCAGGCGGACTCCACTGACAATTCTGTCTTTTGGGAGTTGCAGTTAAGAACAGTTTGCTTTAATATAAAACCAAAGGAAAGACCAAAGGTTACTTTACCTACCTTCTAAGGCACAAGACACACATTGACTTCTTAACTGTAGGCCTCGTGTACTGAAAAAACAATAAATATCCGGTTAATAATTGTATCAATTATTTAATAACACGCTAAACTATAATCTTCATTTATTAGCAAAATTGCAATGAGTTCAGGGTTAAACCAATTTATTTGAGGTCGTTCTAAAATACTCATATGTTAGTCAAATATACGTCGTAATACATGAATTAAACGACTCATTATTCATTAAACACAAAGCTTTAAAGACGGGAGACACAGAAGCCTAAGTCTAGCGGGTTTAGTCAAACTGTGTAGTTTCAGACCAAAAAGCGGACGCAACCTTCATGTCAAAATCCAAGTATTTCAGTAAGAGGCGATTTTAACACTTTTGTTTTCTTTTTCGATTTCCATTATCCCCCTTAGGGTGGATTTTTAGAGAGGATTTTGAGACCTTTGTTTTTATATCCCATTTTCCCCCTTAGGTGGATTTTAAGACTTTATATTTTCAATTTTCCCCTATATGGGGGATTTTGGGGATAAGCCATACATCCGAGGTCCAGTCAAATTCAAAAAGTCATTAGTATTTGGCCTAGACTCTAGCTAGAGTGAGTCATGACCCCATTGACCATCCGTTCTAGATCCTTCCGTTCTTGATCGGTCCGCGCTCGCATGCGGCCGGCTCTGCTATACCCAGACTTTTACGAGCAAGACGTCGAGAGTCGCAAGACGACTACCGGCCACCGTAGGCGCGGTTCTGCAGACGGCGAGCGATGGGTAGACGCCGCCCGGCTAGGACCAGGCCTGCGTCGACGGCGCGTTAGTGTTCCACGCGCGCCTCAAAGAGAAGTCAGCACGAGAAGGGGCCCAACAGGGCCAACGCCTGCCGGGGTAGCGGAATGTTTATAATAGTTACCGTGACCCCGGAACATAAAGGACAAACAAAGGAACATGTGTGGGTTTTAGTCAGTAAAAGTCTGACACGCCCTCCCGCCGCACCCAGGACGGGAGCAGTCATTGGATTATTTCCCACTCACCAAAAAAAAACCATTACGAGCATTTTCTCAAAATGATGAAATGACAAATTTGAATGTCACACTGTTTAGCCGAACAAGTGGGTGAAGGTAATGATGATGCTGATACGCATCACGTTTTGTTGAATGGCGTGTTTTTAGCGTAAGACAAATAATTTCTTCATCTTTGTCGATGAAGAGCGGTAATAACCTTGACTGATAAATCGTTTCGCTCAATTGTTATTCCGGATTTGTAATGTGGAAGCATTTGTAGTTTAGAATCAGGATCTGATTTGAGTTTGAGGGATGTTAGCATTAGATTTGATGACAGCTTTTCAATTTAGTTAAATTCTCTGACGGAGAGTTTATTTAAAGGAGGTGGAGTTTGTTGCACTTTCAACGTAAAATTATCACGTATTACTCTGTTTTCTAACATAAAAATTGGACACAGGAAGAATGCTTTTAGATACTACTTTTATGGACATAAATATAAGAATGGTTTAAGATAATTATCTGGTAGTTAGAAGCCGTCAGCTGTACGAACTGACTGTCAAGTGTTGTTATGTAATCAATTTTTTACCTAAAATAATATAATTATGTATAATTAACAATTTATCGTGATTAAAGGTCCACCTCCGTTTGAACCTAAGCAAGCAGTAATGTGACATTATTTAATTCAGTTATACTTTTACGTTTTTTTTTGTACATCACTGACTGAAATTAGGAATATAATTAATTTAACACTAAAATTCCCAATCCGCCTAGAGCAAGCGTGGTGATCAATGCACTTGCCTTCTCTGTTTGAGAAGAGGCCTTTGCCCTGCAATGGGACAATAATAAGCTGGTATTTATGGAGCTATTAAAATCAGATTGATCTTAGCTGAACCAGCAGGGTCTTTATTGTATTTAAGATTAATTTATTTCCTATGTAGAAATAATTATGATCATCTGCCAACGTAAATAATTACCTCATATGCATGCAACTCTTTGTTCTAAGAGTACTGCAAATGATATATATCTTGTTATAAAGATTAATTACGAACATTAAAACTTTAACATTGTAAGTGATTTATATCTAACTCTAGCTGTGCCCCGTGGTTTCACCCGCGATTTTACATATTATGTACATTATACATGGTAGTTATTAAAAACGAAATACTTTGTATTATTATATTACTGACATTAAAAATGATGTCTTTTGTTATATGCCTTACATTTTAAGCTAAAAAAAATTATGATGACAAAATTATTCAATTTTACAAAAATATTGAATAATGAAAATAAAACTGCGTTGTGCTAACTGCAATGCACTATATTGTATTTCACATAACCATATTACTAAATTTCATAAAATTTACATTAAATGTTACCTTTTTAAATTTAAAAAATAATCTTATAGTGGTAATTTCACAATGATGAACTGTCTAAAAATAAAAAGTAGTATCAAATTCTATGAATAGAAAATTGTATAAATATTCATTGAAATTTTTATCTAACGTTCGTTATGCAAATTTTATGAAATCGTAATAAAAAAATAATAAATTACCTATTCAAAAATGTTCTGAAACATAGACAGAAGAAATAACTTATTTGATGCAAAATGAATTCAATTGCCGATTGCAGATATCGGAATGGATACATTAATTTAGTGATAATTATGTTGATAAATCAATCTTCTTCTCTATAATATAAAATGGTAATCGACTGACTGGTTAACTGA
Organism: Athetis lepigone; assembly: GCA_033675125.1. Classification (NCBI taxonomy): domain Eukaryota; kingdom Metazoa; phylum Arthropoda; class Insecta; order Lepidoptera; family Noctuidae; genus Athetis; species Athetis lepigone. Next base: position 20,135,290 of record CM066229.1, on the reverse strand, counting down.
CTGTTGATATAACAACGCACAGTCCAAACAGCTGGTTCTAGAGACATGAAACTTGGAAGGTTTATTCTTTGTGAAGAGTAAGTAACCACTAAGTAAGGACTTTTTGGAAATTCCAACCCTATAGAGGTAAAATTGAGGATGTAAGTTGCGACATTTACGCGGGCGAAGCCGCGGGCAAAAGCTAGTTTTTTAAATAAAATAACTTACTGCCATGTTTCGGAAGAGGATAATTTGATATTACGATCGTTGTACAAACAACACAAAAATCGAAATTATCCGGTTTATTACACGCATGGTGTAAACGCGTTGCAAATCAATTTTTAATAGTTTTGTAAGCCGGACGAATTTATGCTAAATTTCTGAATTAATCGATTTTTAATCCTTATAAAATTTAATTATTAGATAATCGATTGGTAGTGTCAGATTAGCCCGGTTAAAAAAAAGAATATCATTTCTGTGTAGTATGTATAATTCCTTAAAACACACGTGATTTTAGACACAATAGAAAGACAATAGCAGCCCGACAGCCGGCTGTCGCTTGTCGTCGAAAGGTATAGATAAAATTTCGTTATACTCTTGATAAATCGATTTTTGGACATTTTTGCAATAATATTTTGTTTTTCCTTACGGCATCTATTTTTTTAGCTACGTCATTTGGCGAAAAATGATAATATTTACATCATTTCGAAATACGCTATTACCATTGACGCACTAATTCCGAAGGTCGATTTTCGTAATTAAAGACGTCGAAAATCTAGGCGCAATCTAATTTTTGCCACAATCTTTGTCCTTGTCCCTAAATATTAGTAATACCGGTTTATCACTGACCCACCGCAGGGCAAAGGCCTCTTCTCATGTAGAGAAGGCATGAGCATTAATCACCACGCCCGCTCAAGGCGAATTTTTGATTTCAGACTTACATTAATTAATACATCCAGGTTTTTTCACATAGACCATTTAAAAGGCACCTTAGAACGTCAAAAACTAAGAAAAATGAATCTAGTTGCCCATTCCAAAAAGTTGATTCGTATGGAGAAGAATGGGCAAGAAACTCCACTGTCTTCACTGACGTTAGTGTACTCTATATGAACATATGACTGGTAATAGTCACTTAACCAGACTCGAACCCACATGAGAGACGGGTGCCTGAAACATTGGCCGTCCCATTTTTTTTTTCTTGATTATTGTATAATTCCGATACGAAGAAATGATGTGTAAATTTTTCCACGATCGAATAAAACATATTTACAAATACTAAATATGAGCACGAACTACACATATTGTACGTTTTCTATTACAAAACCGAGACTGACATTGACTGTGAGAAAAGTGTTACAAGTTCACACAAATATGTATAGTAGTGGTGAAAGCGACTGGTGGCGCGCTCTAGCTGAGCTTTGACGAACTAATAGCGCACACGATGAGTGAGTTTCGAAGATACGTCTGAAGATAAATTGGTCTGAAGTTTAGTGTAACCCTATGAATTAAAAATATTTTTGTATTTTTTGCATTCAAAATTTTATTAAAAAATCTCAGGATTAGTAAATTTAATATTCTAATATGATAAAATTAAAAAAAAATGTCCTCCTTAAAAAATAAAATGATGTGTTTTTTGATATACCTAAAATAGCCTGCACAAAGTAAAAATTAAAATATCTCTAATCTATAGGCTTTGACATAAATATGAAAAAACAAGCAACAATTTACCAATAAAAACAGAAGGCTTTCAATATAAATGGGTATACACAATCGTTATAATATTTGTTGTTTATGTAGGTATTTTAGTTATTTTCTTAAAGTTATTAATAAATCTCAAGACATACGTAATGTTATTTTTAAATTCTTATTGTGTTGTTTATATAGCACAGGCAGTTTTTTTTTTGAGAATTGATCATTGTTTTGAGTTTTACGGTATTTTGTAAATGACGGAAAAATATTATATTAGTTTTCGTTTATTCGCCACGAAGAAGTCAAACTTTTTGTTTATTAATTAAATTATTGTTAATTACTATAATAGACCAATTGCAAAAACCGTTACTTAGGCCAAATAGTAGTAGTCGATGCATGTTCACACGTATTAAAGTGAGAGAGTAAGATAAGTCATATATTATAGATAGACAAATCATTTATTTGATGCAAAGTTTAACACAGAAAACATATGGTAAACAAAAAAAATACATTAATTATAAAAAAAATTATAGTGGGTGAACAGACAAATAGTGAAATTGGGCCAAAAATTAAAAAGAAAAACCAAATACTTGTTCGTGAATTGCGCCTAGAAATTGTCCGAAACAAAACAAATATTAATACAACGTTGTTTACCATTTGCGCTGAAAGATTTAATAAGATAATTTACACGTGCAGTAATTATTTAATTATAACCGTTACTGTATTAAATATGGGAATATCCTATGACGTCGCTATCTTTTTAAGTTGTTATGTTCTAAGCATTTATACCCTTTGCCCATGATTACACAATTATATTAAATAATGTAACAAACAACAATCGCTCACTTAATTTATTGACGTATGCATGACAGGAAATATATGACAGGTGATTATGTTATTAACCATAATATCTTTCTAAAATAATTATGCAAAGCTGTTATTAACGTCAAGATAAATACACATTGATTAACAAGTGCTTCGTCAAAGCAATATAGGTAGCTGTTACTCTGTCAAACTACGATGGTAGGAAAGAGATGGAGATTGGTTATTCCAAAGTAAGTGTTAAGTAATGTATATTTGTCCCGGCTTAAATGTTTAAAAAGACGTTAAACGGTCGTTGTATTATACAAAATATTGTCGAAATCATCTCTATTAGTATTAGTGTAAAGTTTTGTAATATTATTGAGTTAAAACTGTTTAAAAAATTGATTTGGTTATACACACTTTTTATTTCTACTTTCTTCAAAAAGGGGGACAGTTTAATCACTTTTAGTATAATCAAAAGAGGGGAAACAAAAAAATCTATTTTAATAAAACAACTGCAATTAACTCGTCATTATTTTTATGTTAACTAACAAACTTAAGTTGAAGTTGTAGAACATCAGACCTGTCCACAACTCTATATTATTGTAACGGGTAAACATTACAGATATCTGAAGGCCGGTATGTCCGAAGATATATTGCTAAATCGCAATCACTTGTGCGTCCAAGTGCGAGTTGCACAATGTTTTACGTTTGATGTGAAGCGAGCGCAGATTTACGACCGGACGTTTTATATTTTCACTAGTTTAGCCCGCGGCTGCGTTTGTGTTAATTTAATTTCTTTTTTAAGAAAAGTGCCTTACTGGATAGCGTTTTTCCGAGGACGTAAATTAGAATTTTTGTCTGGACTAGGAACTTTTTTTTTATTTTCCCATTATTATTATTTTTTTTGGTAATACCTATCCTATTTTATCTCGAATCACATATGTTCGAAGGTTTAAAAATAAATACCAAACAAAGCTATTATTCAGTAAAGTAAATGACCCAACGATTCTTGCAGACGGTAATCTGTATTTTCCGCACACAATTTTCCCCTTATTCTTTATATTTTTTGTGAATCCAATCTTTTAATAAGTATCGCTAATGATCGGAAAAAATAACACTGAAATTAAGAAACTTTCCACCAGTTTTTGCATGATATTTTCTTATAAGTACTTATTTATCTTCATGACTTTAATAAAGGATGCGGTGACGTTTCTTTGACCAGTACACCTAAAAGTTTTTAAATAACTGTTTTTAAAGTTGTTAGACGGATATAATTAATAGTATTATTATAAGGGTTTTCGTTTTTCCTCTAAATGTGGACCCTGAAAATGGTATTTTAAAGTTCCGATTCAACATCATTCCCATAAAAAGCAAAAAATATAATAGGTAACAAAACCCAGGGGTCCTAGTCTGCTATTTTAATCGTGTCTCAATGACCAGTCCTCATCATGAAATGTGTCAAAAGATTGACGTTACACGTCAAAAATCGATCATTGAGACACGATTACAAAGATTGAAGCAGACAAGGGCCCCAGGAATGTAGCAGGATTTCTGAGTTTTGTCATTTTATACTTTTGCTTAGATCTGCACACTAAAATATTTAGTTTTTTTCACCAAATACATAACAATGTAGTGTCATGGACATTTCGTTCTTTGTTTTTACGACTAATTCTCACGTTTTTACGCGTAATTCTTGTCTAATTAACCTAGTATTTTAGTGAAGGCTAAATAAACACTAAAAACACATATGTTTTGGTAAATTATTAATATTATCGCTCATACATATTTAAACAAAAACAATATGATAAAATATACGTCTAAAACCTCATACGCAATATGATAAAAAATCGATTGCCAATAATATTCTCATTATGACCACTGTAAACCAATATGATGGCACTAAAAAAGTCTTTCCTAAACTCTGTAAAAAACCTAATTTTAAATTGTGAGATGAACAAACTTACAATGGGTCCAATGTACCCATTAAGCAGTTTCAGCTAATTGACAAAAAATAATGAAACGAAAATTAAAACACTGTGCTACGTAGTTGGAAAATACTGTCGCACTTTGAACTCCGCAAGAAATCTGACCGCTCACCGCGCGATTTAAAACCGGCTTTTTGCGCATATTATTAAGGTTGAATATACTTTGGCGGTGGCATGTGACTTGTGTCCTTGTGTTCGCGTGGGAGTAGGAAGGCTTGTGATTGGTGAAGTAAGCGCGGGCTATTCAATTGAGGCTCGGATATCGGCGTGCGCACACTTTCGCAAAACTTCAGTTAAGTTTTCGCTTTCATCCGTTGAGATGATATCCGCACGTGTATTGTGATCGTAAATAAATGTTTGACGGAAAATGCTGACGGCGAAACACCATCGGTAACAATAACTTCATCGTGTCTTAAAATTAAATTGTTTTTGTAAATTAAATTGTTTAAATATTTTATTTTATAAATTTAAAATGAAAAATATGTTCAAGATTAGTATAAAGTGTCAAATCTGCGAAATAAATAAATAAAATAAAAATAACAAATTATAATTAACAAGACTCAAAGAAACTTTAAATATATTTTTGGCTTTTATTGGTATTAAATAATAAAATTAAAGCAAAGTTCAAGCATTTTACTTTAAACTAAACCGTTATTATTTAATTCTAAAATTCATTTAGTTTCTCATTTTTAGACTCGTATTTTAAATATTTAATAAATAAATTGTTAACTCATATATTTTTTATATTTAATTTCAACATTTTAATTGTTATTTTTTATTTTCAGGTGACAGCTTGCTTGGCGCAAATTGTTACCAGGACTGTCAACGTGAAAAAGACTTCATTTAAGTGAAGTGGCAAGTGACAAGTGAGAGTGAGACTGAAACAACAATTATATTATTATTAATAATAGTTCTGTGACTAAAAATAGTAAAAATGACGGGTTTCGTGAAAATTGCCATAGACGATTATTATTCGGACAGCAATTGGACGACGATCATTAACAAATATTGGCTGCTAGCAGAAAGAGTCTCAGGTAAACATGTATTTGTTTTTTCTTATTTTTCTCCATTCATAATGATAAAAACCACAAAAATACTAAAATAAATCATTAACATAACATTATTAGTAAATTGTTAGCGATTTTTACAGAAAAAATAAATTATTTATATAAAATTATAAAACTCGTGCTAGCAAATACGAAAGTTGGACGACTTTGTCCACGCGTAATTTTATAGCTCACATTTATGCATTCAGTAAAAAAGTAGCTTTCTATAAGTGTAAAACTATAATACAATACACAGATCAGGAATGTAATAAAAAATAAACTCAACCACTTTACAAATATTAGTGAAGATCTAAATAGAAAAAGTTCGATCGTCTATTCAATAAAAATATTACTGTAAAAGTTCTGACTGACCGACGGACTCTTTGACAATTCATAAGTGCCTATAAATGGTGTAAGGGAAATAAATGCCTTGAATTTTATTTTTTGACTCGAGAACGGCTACACTAATTTGACGGATTTTTATTTATAATATTTTTTAATATTATTTCAAGTTTAATAACTTTTTAAAGTCATCCGGATAATTTTAAAAATTCAGAAATGAAAATAGTTTATTTCTCCCGGAAATAAAAAATATTTAGACAATATCTGTTGGGATTAGCTAGTTAACATAAATGCGACCTTAACAATAAAATGACACAGTCTATTTTTATCTGCAATCGTAAATTATAAGAATCATCGAAGAAAGTTGATTCATTCCTAGCATTAACTTTACTTTCTCAATCTATTGATAGACCTGGAAGATAAAATTAGACATGGTACGTTCAACAAGAATCCTGTTGTTATTCAAAAATGGCACTTAAAACAGGTTTTATAAGGTCTCTAATAAAACCGCAACAACATTTTTATTACTACTCCACTCCTTTAAGTTGTTGCATGATGTTATACAGCCAAAAATATTTTTTCAATCAGAACCTATACTTTCTGAGACTTGTTATTCACATTTGATTACTTTCTTCAGCTTTATAATCTATATATATAAAAGAAAGTCGTGTTAGTTACTTCACTTATAACTCAAGAACGGCTGAACCGATTTAGCTGAAAATTGGCAGGGAGGTAGTTTAGAGCCAGGAGAAGGACATAGGATACTTTTTATCCCGTTCGACATCATTCCCGTGTGACTTGACATGTAACGTCAGTCACTATAAAACGTGGTATAACAAAAAAGAATCAGACTTGGAATAACAAAATTGACGTATAATGACAGCTATGTAATGACGTATGGATGACTATTTGATATTTGTAAGAAATCAATAATATAACTATTTCTATTAAATAAATAATTAACATTATTGCCCAATTGCCCATTCGTATAAACAGTGAAGTGAACTATAAAACTCGGTATGGTTAAAAATTTAAGTTTTTAGGTGAAGTGAAGTTTAATTAATTAGTAGGTAGGTAGTAGGTAGGTAGTAGGTAGGTAGTAGGTAGGTAGTAGGTAGGTAGTAGGTAGGTAGTAGGTAGGTAGTAGGTAGGTAGTAGGTAGGTAGTAGGTAGGTAGTAGGTAGGTAGTAGGTAGGTAGTAGGTAGGTAGTAGGTAGGTAGTAGGTAGGTAGTAGGTAGGTAGTAGGTAGGTAGTAGGTAGGTAGTAGGTAGGTAGTAGGTAGGTAGTAGGTAGGTAGTAGGTAGGTAGTAGGTAGGTAGTAGGTAGGTAGTAGGTAGGTAGTAGGTAGGTAGTAGGTAGGTAGTAGGTAGGTAGTAGGTAGGTAGTAGGTAGGTAGTAGGTAGGTAGTAGGTAGGTAGTAGGTAGGTAGTAGGTAGGTAGTAGGTAGGTAGTAGGTAGGTAGTAGGTAGGTAGTAGGTAGGTAGTAGGTAGGTAGTAGGTAGGTAGTAGGTAGGTAGTAGGTAGGTAGTAGGTAGGTAGTAGGTAGGTAGTAGGTAGGTAGTAGGTAGGTAGTAGGTAGGTAGTAGGTAGGTAGTAGGTAGGTAGTAGGTAGGTAGTAGGTAGGTAGTAGGTAGGTAGTAGGTAGGTAGTAGGTAGGTAGTAGGTAGGTAGTAGGTAGGTAGTAGGTAGGTAGTAGGTAGGTAGTAGGTAGGTAGTAGGTAGGTAGTAGGTAGGTAGTAGGTAGGTAGTAGGTAGGTAGTAGGTAGGTAGTAGGTAGGTAGTAGGTAGGTAGTAGGTAGGTAGTAGGTAGGTAGTAGGTAGGTAGTAGGTAGGTAGTAGGTAGGTAGTAGGTAGGTAGTAGGTAGGTAGTAGGTAGGTAGTAGGTAGGTAGTAGGTAGGTAGTAGGTAGGTAGTAGGTAGGTAGTAGGTAGGTAGTAGGTAGGTAGTAGGTAGGTAGTAGGTAGGTAGTAGGTAGGTAGTAGGTAGGTAGTAGGTAGGTAGTAGGTAGGTAGTAGGTAGGTAGTAGATAGGTAGTATGTCAATTCGAATTCTATATTCATAGTTGACAGGACAACGTCTGTCGGGTCAGCTAGTATTAGTATAGATGGAGACTTCACAGTTCACATATAGATTCCATTCTTGTCTCTAATCTATCATTTTTCAGTTTTTATTTGTGGGGTAATTGTCCAGCATGGTTGCTTTCCGTCTATAAAGACCGGAAGGTTATGTCAGCCGCTCACCGACTAAACTCACGGTTCCTACTACTAACACGCGTCAAGCACTGTGTTCATTTGACTAACGTTATTTTATTTTATTTTATTGGTTTACCAACAATTGTTTACACAGGTTCTATGGTAGAGGTACATACAAAAAGTGTAAAAGCAACAGTGCAACAATTACTTATAGGCAAACTCCGCTCCGTTATGCGCTCATAGTATCTGTATACCTAATGATGAAATCTTTGTTTTTACGAAGGAACACAATTTATTTGGGGAATTTCTTCGAAATTGTTTTAAGCACGTTCTAAGGGGTTAAAAGCTCTTGAACCGCTATCAACATCTTTTTAATTTATGACGAGAGTGCCTTCTTTCACGTTCTATATTAAAAAAAAAACAGCTTTTCCATACATTTTAATATGCAGATGATATTTTTAACAGCACAGTTTTACCACAACACATAACAACAACAACACAACACAGTACACATGTATTAACAGTTTTTATAATACCTAGTGGAAGAATTTTTACTATTTGTTTTATTAACTGCAAGCTTATTATAATTTATCCTAATTCTTTAAATGACCACGACAGTGCCTTTTTCGATACAAAACATATAAAATTATACTTATTTATTAAATAACTTAAATATTACACTTGTATAACAATGTCTTTATTTGCCTTGTATTTTTAATAACATAATATTACTGGTTTTTCCACTAAATTACAGACATAAAGGACGACCTCAATGTCGCACATCTTGTTAACTTTATAACTAGTAAACACTTTATATTAAAATACAGTGTAAACCGCTGATTTTATTGTAATATCCATAAATATATATATATATAAAAGGATAACTATCTTACTTGTCAACTCACAGGCCTAACCACTGCAACTGGGGCTGTAAATATTTGCTCGCCAGCGCTAAGAAAGATAGAGTTAAAAAAAGTAAATGAAAATCATATACATTAACGATATCTAGCATAAGCTAGTAAGTTATAAACAACGGAAAATTATAATAATACTTAAATATGCTGAACTTCACGCACAAACGATATTAAGATAAATATGATCCGAAAACACACACATTAATAAGAAAATAAAATCTATGAAAAATGAAGAAGAAAACATAAATAAAAAACAGACAGTTTCTTCCCTCTAAATATTCTACAGAGAAAGTGAACCTAAATATACTACTATGAAAAAGTTAACAAAACCAAACTAAAAAGCGACAAAGGAAATAAAAAACGATAACATCCACCAAAAAAATCTATATCTAATCCATCTCACGCGATATTTAAACAAACGTATTATTAACTAGCTTTTGCCCGCGACTTCGTCCGCGTGGAATAGTTCCCGTTCCCGGGGGATTTCCGGGATGAAAACTATCTATATCTTTTCTCGGGTCCCAGACTATATCTGTACCAAATTTTATTCAAATAAAATATAATTCTATCATGTATAAGTGTAAACAATTGTTGGTTGGCCAATAAAAATAAATAAATAAATCGGTTTAGGCCTGAAGAAGAGACAGACAGACAGAGTTACTTTCGCATTTATAATATATGTATCGATTTATATAACTGTTTTACAATGCAAATTGTTTCCGTCAGGTTTTATTGTATTATAAAGACCTGTTATTATTGTTACCGCTATCTTAGACTTAAGCAGGTTTTAAATACTATGCGCCTTACTAATAAACGCTGCATAAAGTTATGACAGGTTTATACGTCAAAAAATGTATGGTTACACAGGGTTTATTCATTGCATAACTTTACACAGTGATTATTAGTAAGGGCATTTGTATTTAATACTTATTACATAAATCTAGGTTCTAGTTAGGTCTCTGAAGACACTTTTTCAGTATTATTTTTCAAAGCAAAAAATAGTTGAATAAATTGTTCTGATGCTATTGTACTAATGTCAAAAATCGTAAGAGGGTATAATTTTTAAAGTGTGCCGGGTATGGTATATATTATCGGAAAATTAGTACTGATTATAATGATATTGTATGTATTTTTTCTCAAAGCATGACATTTTATTATCTTGGGATAAAGTTGTATCGGTTCGTTAAGTTCCATTAATGTAATTTAGCTCTTGGTGGCCTTTGCACGAATGTGGCTTAGTTAAACTTACTGTAATTGATTCGTGTAGTTTATTTAAAAGAATAGTGGGACACTGAATGGCTGGAATTTTAAAAACTACCGAGTGTATTGCAGCATTTCTTCTCAGAGGAAGTCAGTAAAAAAATTAATAACTTGTAAATGAGAGTTCAAGATTATGTTTGCATAATAATAAAAGGAATAAATAGCAAATTCATTGAAAAGCCTTAGGACCTATTCCACAATCTCGAAATAGTCCGTATTTACAAGATAAATTAAAAAATGGAACAGATTTTGTTTAAATTTATCTGCCAGATATTTTAATTAGAACTTATAAGAAGAATGTGAAATAGCCGCTTAGTCTTACCTAATAATAAATTAAAAAAAACGAAAGGATTTTAATTAATTCGATGAATGTAATCGTATATTCGACTAAATTTAAATTCAAACTTCCCAATAAAGCACGACCTTGTCGATCTTTGAAATCACTAAAAAATTTAAATTAATAAGATTGAAATCTACACAAATCGAGAGTGAAAGAAAATGTAGGTTAAATATTACTTCCCGTGAAACCGGAATAACTTGTAAGTAGTCGAAGTATGCTAGTTGTAGTAACGGGTTAACTCGGCGGTAACAGGTTAACTAGTACTATGAGAACTCGAAGAAATTGAATATCTGCGGTTTGAATGTGTTTTTTTGTTTATTAATTAAATTATTTATTTTAAAGAAAACTTACAAACTAATAACAATATAGATATTCATAAGGTAAGTGATATTATTGTGAATTACAAACAGTCACATGTAAGAAAACAACAAATATAAGATCATATTCAATTTTTTTTGTGTTAAGTGTTAAAAAATATTAAAAAATACATGAGTCTAAAAAAAGGAGGTTCTCAATTCGTCGGAATCTTTTTAATACACGCAGACGCAACCCTAAGCAAAGATTAGTGCATAATAAATTCACATAAATAAATCGTTATAATTAAATCGTCACATATAAGGATACCGTTCTCTTGCCGGAAGTTTATAATTTAATTAAATATCTAAAAATAAACTTACGGCAGCATGTAAAAATAATTTATCTAAAAATAAATTAGGCCACACAAACATAAATTTAGTTTCACAAAACCGTCAGCTTTATTTTTAGCTAAAGGTTGGCTAAAAATAAATCTGAAGGTTTTCGTTCAATACAATAGACATAACTTAATGATGTTTTACAAATAAAAATGTATTAAAATTAAAATTCTCGACTTCTGTGGAAATTATTCGATAAGAAGGAAATATTAAAGTCCATAAAAGGCAATCTGGCCTCTAGTTTAACAGCCAGATAGATTTAGTTTAGTTTAGTTTAATAGCCAGGATTCACCGTAAATTCCGAAATATACTATGAAAAATTAAATAAAAGGAAAGAAGGAGTACTTTTTTATTTGGAACACCCAAGGGAAAAACAAAAATAAGAGCAATTCAAATCAAAATTACACATTATAAAAATGGGGTTGCGGAATGTTTATAATAGTTACCGTGACCCCGGAACATAAGGGAAAACAGAAGGAACATGAGTGGGTTTTAGTCAGTAAAAGTCTGACACGCTCTCCCGCCGCATCCAGGTCGGGAGCAGTAATTTGAAGATTTCTCACTCCCCAAAAAAACATTATAAAAAATGCTGTGCTGGGTTAAAAAGACTCTTATCACATAAAGCTGTCATAAATCTTTCAAAGAGATGTCTGCAACTCGGCAGGGGCCCACGAGAACCGACGCGACGCTTGCCGGAGCTGCAAGTTATTCGAAACAGCCGGGGTTGCGGAATGTTTACAGTGGTTACCGTGACCCTGGAACATAAAGGGCAATCGAAGGAACATGAGTGGGTTTTAGTCAGTAAGAGTCTGACACGCCCTCCCGCCGCACCCAGGACGGGATCAGTCATTGGATGATTTCCCACTCCCCAAAAAAAAAACATTATAAAAAATACTGTGCTAGGTTAAAAAGACTCTTATCACATAAAGCTGTCATAAATCTTTCAAAGAGATGTCTGCAACTCGGCAGGGGCCCGCGAGAACCTCGCGTCGGTTGCCGGAGCTGCAAGTTATTCGAAACAGCCGGGGTTGCGGAATGTTTATAGTGGTTACCGTGACCCTGGAACATAAAGGGCAATCGAAGGAACATGAGTGGGTTTTAGTCAGTAAGAGTCTGACACGCCCTCCCGCCGCACCCAGGACGGGATCAGTCATTGGATGATTTCCCACTCCCCAAAAAAAAAACATTATAAAAAATACTGTGCTAGGTTAAAAAGACTCTTATCACATAAAGCTGTCATAAATCTTTCAAAGAGATGTCTGCAACTCGGCAGGGGCCCGCGAGAACCTCGCGTCGGTTGCCGGAGCTGCAAGTTATTCGAAACAGCCGGGGTTGCGGAATGTTTATAGTGGTTACCGTGACCCTGGAACATAAAGGGCAATCGAAGGAACATGAGTGGGTTTTAGTCAGTAAGAGTCTGACACGCCCTCCCGCCGCACCCAGGACGGGATCAGTCATTGGATGATTTCCCACTCACCAAAAAAAAAAAGGTATTCGAAAGAAATACCGCGGTCTCGGACACGAAGTTCTTTCTTTGGAACCAGGGTGGTTTTTAGTCAGTAGAAATCTGTCTTAACCAGTCTGACACTCCCTTCCTCCCCACCTAAAACGTGAGGAGTCATTTTATGATTTCCCATCCCAAAAAAAAAAGGAATTAAATCTTCCTGGATTTTATTCCTAGGTCTATTTCCTTCATTCATAAAATTACCCAGCAAGTCAGCAATCAGGCTTACATTAAATATTTAAACATTAAATTACTAGGTTTAAGGGTCATTGTCAGAGCTCAGAAATTTTTTTCAATGTCATTACCTAATGAGCAGAAACTTGTTTGACAATATAGTGCTGTTATTGGGATTATTGCCTAATTTTTTAGTACTATGCAAAGATAATAAATCTAAAAATGAAATTATAAGCCTGACTGTCTGTTCGATATGTGTTATACTGAGACTAAAATCGTTTTTCAAGATTTATCACTCAACTCAACATTATCCAAAAATAGTTCTTTACTTTATAGACAACAAAACCTAATACAACTAGTTAAAACTGATTTTTTGGAGTATTTATGAAATACAAATTAAAAGTCTACTACTTTGATGACCCTATTAAATGTAATTGAAAGATTTATTATCTTGTAATTGAAGTTACACTAAATTTACTTAGACTACCATTCGCAGACAAGCCAAATGTTAACTAATTAAAACCAAGTAATTCACAAAAAGAGAACTGTTAAAAAAAAGAAAGTAATCTTGCTTGTTAATTAATTCAAATTGTCTATGTAATCAAGATAATTAAGGTCGAACATACAATATGGTATTCATGTTTTTGATATGAAGATAAAACTGAGTTATGACATCAAAATCCTTCCGTTGTTAGTACAATAAACATGAATAAATTAATGCTAAATAATGATTGTGCAAAATAATGCAATGGCTCTTTAGTATTCATGTCAAGGACATATTAGTAAAATAATTATTTGAACCAGTTTGATAAAGGCAGTAAAGTGTACATTTATTTTGGAAACTTGTTTTTGTAAATATGTTTTAGTGATTCCAATTCTAAAATATATACACATTTCTAATTCTTTAAATCTATATAATATAGATATATAAACATCAATATTCCTATTGCTATTAGTCATGCTCTAACTGGAAACGACTAAACCGACTTCATCCATCTTTGTTATGTATTTCATACTTGGTAAGAACCTTCTGCCAATGTAGAATTCGAAAAAATGCGCAGATAATTGGAATAAATCTTAAACTTAATGATTATTTTAACTTGTAAAGACATGGATAATAAAAACTTGAATAAAAAAAACAATATTTGGAATAGTTAAAACTAGGCATAAAAAATTAAATGAGTAAAAAAATTAAGGTCAATTAAAAGTTTACAAAGATAGAAAGACATAAACCGCTAGAAAAGATCTAAATGACGTAAATATGAAAGTAAAAAATATATTTTTAATGAGATAAACTATACAGTTTTTTTTTTTATTTAAATGTGGTAGTGTTAAAAATATCAAAATCGACGTCACGGCAGTCTACATTCTACTTATGAGGGGCCCAACAGGGCCACGCCTGCCGGGGTTGCGGAATGTTTATAATAGTTACCGTGTCCCTCGAACATAAAGGGCAAGCGAAGGAACACGAGTGGGTTTTAGTCAGTAAAAGTCTGACACGCCCTCCCGCCGCACCCAAGACGGGAAGCAGTCATTTGATAATTTGACTCACCAAAAAAAAAATTCGCTCATTTCAACTACGAGTTAAAATAATGAAGCCTTACATAAATATTAAACGAACTGATCTACTATTTATTAATGCTGCTAATTGATAGTAGTATAATTATAGATTACGTAGTCTAACAATGGAAAATGATACATCATCTTTGAGCATCAGCGGGACAATGAAACTTTCACATTGTGATTTCACGCGGTAAGCTACGCTGACCACGGCGCTCTGACCACAGGTTAAAATTCATCAGAATTGATAACCGGTATCACTATTTATTTACTTCTTAAAAAAGATATAATTCAAGTGTAAAAAATTTCTAACATTTTTTCAAAAATGTTTCTACTTCCGTGTGAAAATTTGTGATGATGGATGGAGGTTTATGAATGGATTTTTTTAAACTTTATTCATACTAATATTATAAATGGGAAAGTGTGTCGGTCTGTCTGTTTGTCTTTCTTCCACGGCAAACGGAGCGACGAATTGACGTGATTTTTTAAGTGGAGATAGTTGAAGGGATGGAGAGTAACATAGGCTACTTTTTGTCTCTTTCTAACGCCAGCGAAGCCGCGGGCAGAAGCTAGTTTTAATATACTTCACTAGCTTCCGCCCGCGGCTTCGCCAGCCAGGATGTCGAAATTTTCATCCCCTGTAAACCCTTAAGGGATCAAACCCTTAAGGGTTTAAATTTCCAAAAATCCTTTCTCAATGGAACTCTTCACAAAGAACAAACCCTCCAAGTTTTTTTTTATGTGTATAAGACCAACGTTTAGGGCTGTGCGTTAATTTATCATCAGTCAGTCAGTTTACCATTTTATATAATTATAATACCTATAGATATCCATACTTCCAAACTAATATTATGAATGAGAAAGTAACGTCTGTCTGCCTGTCTCTTCTTCACGCCTAAACCACAGAACCGATTTGAATGAAATTTGGGACAGATATAGTCTGGGACCCGAGAAAGGATGTAGCATAGTTTTCATCCCGGGGATCCCTGGAGAACGGGAACTATTATTCCACGCGGACGAAGTCCCGGGCAAAAGCTTGTATCAGAACAACACATAAGACCTACGAAAACGAAATCATACCTAAAAACATAAAACCAAAGAGCACTGCTAGTTTATTTAATATATTATGACGTAAATTCCTAATTAATTAAACATTTTGGCCCACAAGATTTAGTTTTGATAACTATAAGATTGTAAAAAAACTCAAAACGTATGCAGTTTTTACAAGAGTTAGTAATATGTAAAATAATAATCATAATTAGTAAGTGCATAATGCGAAAATTTAATGTTAATAATATGTACATTTTATATTTGCATCATAATTTTGATACTTATTGCTATTCAACGCACGTGCCACGCGTTGATGTCTTTTTCACTAAAAAAGAACACGTGTCGATAAAAAGTATAGCATGTGTTTAAATTATTGTTTTAACTTTAAAAAATCAACTGGCGATGTAAATGTAAACGCCTATAAATAACAATCGATTATTATCTCCTTTTGAGATATAATGTTTATATCAAACTAGCTGACCGGCCATGCGTCGCTGTGGTTGTTATCGAAATAAAAGCAGGCAATAGTACAGTATTATCGGTTAATTTAATCTTCATTGCCTATATGTCTTGCAAGTTCGATATATTATTTAATCATACATTTGTCTGCTTAGGTTCTACATGAATTTTACTTTATATTAATGTATCCTGACCTTTTAACATAATTAATATTTATAATTACATTGCAAGAACAAAAAGGTACAGAAGTCGTGATATTTCAATTAAAGACTGATATTTTAAATACGAATTTCTTTTAAAGTGTGTTGACAAGTCAATTATAATTATAATTTTGTGGTTCCGTATACAGAGTGTTTTTTATGTTTATTCTGTCTAGCAGCTGCCAATACCTCATGAGCTAAGAATGAATGAATGAATGAAGAAAAAAGTGGTTAAAATTCCTAAAAATAATACCAATTTCTGTGCCATTTTCTTCTTGTTTCGTTTTGTAAAAACCTGTTACAAAATACTAGAAAATATAAAAGCAGGCGAATAAAATCTGATAAATCGTTCTCTGGCATAACCAAGACCAAGGAAAATAGGGATTCCTTGTTGTATATAATTCTTATTATTACTTATGTAGATATTACGTTTCGGTAAATATCTGAAAAAATAACAAAATGTTTTTAGGATTTTTGCTCATTCCTCATTTTGCAATAGCAGTACAGAACCCTGAAGTACCGTGTAATGACCAAATGTTTTATTCGACTTTGCTCTTGAGAACAAAATGGCGGCCATTGCTGAGTAATTAGAGCATCGCCCGATTATATACTTTCACTTTCAAGGGCTCGCAAGATGCAGTAGAGTTATAAATTGTACAATAATAAATGTATAATTATAATTTCTTAAACCACTACATCACTACTTACTGTAATTGCATTCTCTCTTTACTGGACTGTTCACAACGGCAGGGACTTTCTATTTTGGAATTATTGTTATAATGGAAGTTTCTAAATAAAATCCAAAAACGAACGAGAG
This sequence comes from Athetis lepigone, assembly GCA_033675125.1. Taxonomy (NCBI): domain Eukaryota; kingdom Metazoa; phylum Arthropoda; class Insecta; order Lepidoptera; family Noctuidae; genus Athetis; species Athetis lepigone. The sequence goes on along the minus strand of CM066229.1, from coordinate 20,118,279 downwards.
ATTCGTCTTAGGTTTTGAATCAAAATTTCTGTGGTGTTCGCTCTTTTAGAACAAAAAAAAAGTGAGCCGTCATGGGACGCCTGGCAGATGTGAAACATTGACATTATTTTGTAAAAGTAATATGATTGAAAAGAAACAAAAGCGTGGCGACGCGTCGCAACGGCATGCGTCGCCACGCCAGAAATTTGTTTTACGTGCGGCTATAGATGTTTCACATGAAAAATTAGACTGTCAAAATTAAGTAAAGTTTTGAATCATCATTACGCCTCACGTATTTTTCAATAAAAAGTCCTTAATAAATAAATAAAATTAAATATTTCTTAAGATTTTTGAAAACCTAGCTAGCATGTCGTTTATTATAAAATTGAATGTAAAGATCACACATACACAAATTAAAAAATAATACGCAAGATGAATATTAGTTTATTACTATTCCAGTGCTGAGCAAATGCCATTTCTCATACAGATAATAATAATAAATAAATAAAATCCATTCATTTCAGGTTCAAACTCAAACTCAAAGCCTTTATTGCATTCATGTGTACATTAGTTGTTACAATTATATAACCAACCATAATTGGTTCCCCCATATCAACAATACAAAGCACAAAACCTAATAAATAATCATCACCAAAATAAATATTAAGTCATGGAATCATAAATACAATGTCAATATATAGTAAATTTTGCAAAATAATAAATACAATGTCAAATATGGAATACGAAGTCAGAGAAAAATAAATAATGTCAAAAAATTAGTTATGTAAAAAATTATGTTTAGGGCAAATGGATAAAATATATATAAGGCACGAGCATTGATCACCACGCTTGCTCAAAGCGGATTGGCAATTTCAGACTTACATTTACACTTACACTAAACTTCTACTTAATTAATAAGTAGAAGTTTAACCTCTTGTATTCCGTAAATAATAAAACAATTAGCAGTTATTGTGACTCGCGTATATATTCGCTTCAGGCAGTCAAAGGGTTAAGTTTCCTCACGATGTTTTTTCTCACTGTCTGTGACACTAAAGGTAAACTTTTCTTTAGAAAGTACATAAAAATTTACTTGCCAGCCACAACCTTTGACATGAGAGGTAGGTCTATGAATTGAATAAATCACATTAGTACTTATGCGACACCCACAACTATTAATTTGGTGGGAAGTCATCAAATGACTGCTCCCGTCCTGGGTGCGGCGGGAGGGCGTGTCAGACTTTTACTCATGTTCCTTCGGTTGCCCTTTATGTTCCGGGGTCACGGTAACTATGATAAACATTCCGCGACCCCGGCAGGCACCCACAACTATTACATGAGATATGTGTGCGCTGACCATTTTATCATCCAAATACTCACAAAAAAATGGTAAAAAGTAAAATACCAAAGCAAATGTTGTATAAAACCAACACTAAAAAAACTAGTTTGAAGTTAATGAATGAAATTGTTTTACGATAATATGAGTGGTAATAACAATAAATGATGTTTTTATAAACATACAAGTTGTTTCAGATAAAATGACGTTGCTTTTTTACATTATATAGTTTTTAGTGTACAGTCGCGGTCTGAAAGTGGTTACCACCATAAGGATCACAATTGCATGCACACATTAAGGCCACAAGTTCTAAATGTCTGTTTCATGATAATTTGATTGATCATAGATTATTTTTTTCTAATGACAATCTATGACAATCAATCGCTTTAGGTGATTGACTGACTACTAAAAAGGTTTGATCTACAGAAAACCTACTTTGAAAAACATTTTTTTTTTAATAAGAATATGAAGAAATAATAAATAAAAGTTTAAAAAAAATCCTTATTCAATATCTGGTATAACATCACTCCGCAGCTATGACTAATTTAGTTTTTTGAATAAGAATATGAAGAAAAAAAGCACTGAATAAAATCTTTAGTAAAAATACTTTCTGACCCCCGCGGTTTTACCCGCGTAGTTCCCGTTCCCTTGGAATTAAATAAAACACTTTCCTATGCCCTTGCTCAGGCTATAGACTAACTCTGTACCAAATTTCATTTAAATCGTTTCGGTAGTTTTGACGCGAAAGCGAGACAGACAGACAGTTACTTTCGCAATTATAATAGTAGTATGAACTAGTAGGGATCCACAGCTATGACCAATTTAGTTTTTTTAAATAAGAATATAAGGAAATAATAAATCAAATCTTAAAAAATCTTTATTCAATATCAAGTATAACATTACTCCGCAGTTACGATCAGTGCATAGATGCAACAAGACACGCGCATAGATCAGTATTTCTGGTATCATTTTCTGGTATCACTCGAGCACAGCGTGATCTATCTCGTAGTAGGCATCATCACTTCTTCCTGAATCATTTCCATGGTCTATTATTTGGTCTTCTTCGCCGTGACATCTTATTCAAACCTCACAGTAAATCACAATAGTTATAATGAATTTCGTGATAAGGCACTAATGATATAAAACTATGTCCATATTCAAAGATTGTCCCTTGCTCCAGGGTTAAACTTGCCATTTTATTTCGATATGAAAAAAAATATTTCGTAAAATTTTACTCTTGTCTAAACGACGTTCAAACAATATTTTTTGACAAATGTCAATTCAAGAAATTAAGAAAAGAGTTTCAAAGCACTTACTTTGGCACTATACCTGTCACTGTTACACAACTGCCAAACGTCAAGTGCACGATAGAGACGAAACATGGCTAAGCCGACGCCGTTGCTTAGTAACGTCTTTGTTATTCTCGTTGTCTCATTTTGCATAATAACTTCTAAAAGGTAACAAGTCACATGATATGGCATTTTAGATTTTAATGAAAAAAGTGTGATATAGAATGTACTTTCAAAATTGGTAAACCTTTTCAGACCGCGACTTTACTTGAAATTGAAGCATTGTAGTAAAAAATTTAATACAGAATCTACTTATGAGTTTTGTTTTTATAAAGCTTTCTTAAAAAATATCTTAAGTAAACATAGATGAATTAAGCGCGTATGAAGAATTGTTTGTAAATTTTTTTGCAACGAATAAAATAGTGACCTACTTTGAACTCACTACACCATTTCAAAATTAACAATATAAAATACAAAAAAAAAATTGAGAATGGGTGGATATTTGTTACTTTTTCAGGCAAAAATCTGTGTGCGGATTTTGCTGAAACTTTATGATAATATTGCTTTTAATAACGATTTAACCCACGGGAGCAGAACAGTAATAAAGTACTTAAAATTATGCAGGTGCGGTCATAGAAACAAATAAAATATTAAAGTTTGGATGATTTTGTTCCATTTTTTTAATTTTGTATGCAGTTATTATTTATTGCTAAAAAGTTTTTGTTTTTACGTGTCATATGCTTTGTTGCTCTATAAATATGTATTACAAAAAGTACAGCACGTGAAATAGTGAAAAAGATAAAAAAGGAGTACTTATTTTGATTTAAGACTAGATTTTAATATTTTATCTTACAAATAACATTGAAAGGTTTCCTTTAGTAACCTAATAGAAATGAACAATTCGGATTTTCTGTTTAATGAACTTAAGTCTTTTATTATCAGGAACTGGTCAATCCCAATTAATGAAATAATAATACTATACATACATTTTATCGACAGAACGATTTTTTATGATTATATAATACAAAAAAAAATGAAAAGTATCAAAAGTACGTAAAGTATCTAATTCTCAGACAAATAATGTTGTTCCTTTCTCCAGTTTTTTTATATTATTATTTTTAACTAACTTCACTTAATTTTTTTGATTTTTTCACTTAATTTTTAATTTTTTCCAACTAGAGTTAAAACTTAGTTGTAAATACTGTTTACTATAAACACACATGTAGAGCTTAATCCTTTGAACACACGTGATACGAGACACAATAGAAAGACAATAGCAGCGCGACAGCCGGCTGTCGCTTGGTCGTCGAAAGGTCTTTTATAAGCTTCGTATTTTTCAAAGTAATATTTCCTTCTTTTCAATATTAATTCAACTGTCTTTTTATTCCAGATCCTCGGGTCCAAGGATGGTTCCTCTTCGACACGCCCTTGCCTACGGTGGCCATGGTGGCTGTTTACCTGGCGTTTGTGATGGTGGCTGGCCCACTATGGATGGCCAACAGGAAAGCCTTCCGGATACAGAACACGTTAGTAGCGTACAATGCGCTACAGGTGCTGCTATCGTCGTATATGTTTTATGAGGTGAGGAATTCTTTTTAACCGATTTGAAAACGGAGGTGTTCCCTATTCGTCTGTATTTCACTTATTTTATGTGTGTTGACTGATATTTCTACTAATTATGAACGGATTGAGTGAACTAAAAATAACTAAAATTACGGAAGTCGGTGGCAACACAAATCGACCAGCAGTAGAAAAGCCATCGACAACGACACCGACTTTTTGAAGGCGGCTATTATTATTCGGAAAAAGCTTTTACTATTTCATCTACTAACTTTTATCCGCGGCTTCGCCCACATTAATGTCGAAAACTTGATCTAGTATTTTATCCCTTTGAGGTTGGAATTTTTAAAAATTCCATTCTTAGTGGTTACCTTCTTTTCGCAAAAAATACACCCTCCAAGTTTCATATATCTGTGTTTATACATACACAGTCAGTAAATCAGTTTACTATTAATATTTCTTTACTAATAATATAAAGAGGAAAACTTTGTTTGTTTCTTTGATTGTAATGAATAGGCTCAAAAACTACTGGACCGATTTTAAAAATTCTTTCACCATTCGAAACATAATGGTTTCGAATGGTGAAAGAATTTTGAGCCATGAGTAACATAGGCTATATAATATCACGCTATGTCCCACGAGAGCGAGGCAGTAACCAAAAACCTAACGTAATGCGGGTGAAACCGCGAGGAACAGCTAGTATTACATTTAGATATCTTTTATATATACCCGTGAAAAAAAATAAAATCAAATATTGTATTGTTCGACAGTGATGACGAGTTTTTCGACGCCGACGGATAACCCCTTTTTTATTTATATTTTAATTTTTAGTTTTATTTTAGTTATTAATTAGTTTTTTTGAGTTAGTTTTAAGTTAGCCATATTTATTTGTATATTATACGTATGTAAATAGTTTAAAAATTTAAAAATACAGTTTACCAACCTAATAAAGTACCTAGTTAATCTTAAAAAAAAAAATATTGTACTTAATCTGAAATAGCAAACAATTTAATTTGACGAGGCGCCGAAAGAAAAACTTACAAAGCTTTTTATAAAAGCAATATATTACATTATTGACTACTAAAAAAACATACATAACAACCAAAAAATTAATTTGGTAAGCAAATTTTTTGTACGCATTAAATGCTCAATTAAAATCGCTACCACTAATTAATAAAACAATTGTAAATTTGCACAATATAATCGTTCACGTTTGTATAAAAACATTTTGATTTTTAAGTATGAATAATGAATAGAGCGCTTAATACATGCATATGTAATTGTATTTAATAAGCTAATTAGAAGTATTATGTCATATTTAAATTGATATTTGATAATAATAAGAAGACACAAAATAAGAAAAAGATTCTACTGAGCTAAAAATTCTGAATATATTATTTTATTTTATTTATTAAGGAAAACCAACAATCACACACTATACATGGTTAACAATGGCTAATCATCTAGGTTTATCAGTGCGTAATCAACTACGTTATCCACATGTTACATATTCGAATAACAATTTGGAAGAGTTTTAGAGAGACATTACTAATTAAACTTAAATTAATAAATCTGATTTCTATAAATTACTATTATTATTTCAAATGTACCTCTCCGTGACATGCAGTAATATGTGTAGTTGTATCGTGTAATACCAGAATTGATCAAGATGATAATGAACATGAGATGTTGGCTAACAGTAGCTTGTGATGACTTAAGAATAACGTATTATGACTAACTAACAAATCTGTCAAAATAATAACCATTCCAACTCACAGCCAAAGCGGGAAAAAAATCTGACTCACTTTAATTCTTCCAGTTTACAATTTGCCTACCGTATTTTTCTCGTGCCTATTACCTCACGACTGACTACAACAATTTCAAAAACATTTTTCACGGTATGTTTTGAAAGGTAATTAAACCGTACAATGTTCAGCAGCTTGTCTTATTCATACGCAAAGTGTTGCCCCTAAACAAACAAAGCGAGATAATTAACTAATCGATTGTTCTACACAATCGCAGGGTTTAGCAACATGACATGTCAAGGCAGTTTGACAATTTCACGGGTTTCGACGATGCAATTTTAACTTTTATTTCAAGATTTTTAGAGTTTATATTAGCTTGTAATATAAGAATGATGTTTGTAATAGTAATTTTAACGGTTATTTAACGTGTAAGTGTAAATTTTCTTGGGAATATAGTGATGGTTCAGTGGTTAAGGCTCTCATTTATACTAATATTATTAAGCTGAAGAATTTTTTTTTTTTGGTTGCCGTGATAATCTCAGGAACAACTGCCTCGAATTAAAAAAAAATAAAATAATAAAAATAATAAAATAAATGTTTATTAAAATCATTATACACAATGTAGTTACATTTAAAGTTATTAATAGCCACAAGTAAGTCTTAAATAATAAATAAACTAATAGTATCTAAAAACTTTGTGTAAAACTAAAATTATCAAGTTCATCCGAAAATTTAACTTAAATCGACAAAAAATGTATGATTGGCGACTTTCCTGAGCTAGGTTTACAAAACCTGTGTTTCAGGTCATCGCTTAGTAAGACTAATAATTAAGGGTGCATCATAATTTTCGAATAACAACTTACAAACTAATTCTAAAATTATATTACAACTTCCAATAGTTTCTCCGTGTCTGTGTAATTTAGTTTTCATAGATATTCTGTCAACAATGTACTGCATTTACCGTAATTAACGCTATATATATCTAACAGTTTATTTAGCTTGTTGTACAAAAAAGGTCCTAAAAATACGTAAAATCTATGAGCAAATGCATGTCTTGTCTGTGGGTTTGCGCAAACCAAATCTTTCCTCCTTCTGGTTGAAAATACTGGATTATAAGGAAATATTTTTGTGTTGGATAGCCCACTTATTGAAGAAGGTTATATGCGATGTAACATTACGCTATGACCTATGCGAGCCGAGCAGTAACCAAAAACGTGAGGGACAGCAGCTAGTCTCCTATATCAATATGACTTTTTCAAATCATAAGTCCTTTTTAGTTTACTCGTATTTCGGAAACTAACTAATATCGGTGAGTGATAAAATAGTTAGGAAACATAGTCTTATAATTATTGTAAGACTGAAATCGTCAATCCGCCTTGTGCAAGCGTGGTGATCAATGCTTGGGAAAGCAATTTTTAATTGCAGTGGGACGGTAATAGGCTGGTATTATTGTATATATTTATGTGCATGATATTAACAGAACACTATCAGTAATTGTGTCAATTGGTTGTTATTCGCAAATCGTTGACAATAATCACAATACAAGCCATAAAGTGAAGCCAGTCTGACCAAGGCACCGTGTCACCTAGGAACTGCGTTTGAGAGGTCTGATAGGCTACCACTCCATGTTAAAATACTGGTATTAATTTTTTTATGATTAAACTGGACACTGCTAACATCATCATCTCCCTAGCCTTTTCCCAACTAGGTTGGGGTCGGCTTCCAGCCTAACCGGATTCAGCTGGATACCAGCGTTTTACGTGGAGCGACTGCCTATCAGACCCTCATAACCCAGTAACTGGGCGACACGATACCTCTTTGTTAGACTGGTCAGAGTTTCTGGCTAACCAGTAACGACTGACAAAGTTCTACGAATGACAATCGGGAAACTTTAGAAATTACAGTATATGAATTGAAAAAGTCACATTGGTACTTGCCCGGATTCGAACCCACAACGTCTTACACGAGAGGCAGGCGCCTTATCCACTGGGCCATCACAACATTTGTTCAAACTGGAAACTGCTAACATAGTTCGGAAATTATTATTACTAATCTAAACTTTTCCACTGCAGGGCAAAGGCCTCCCTACCTTTCTTCCACCTCTTTCTACATAGGGCTATTTGGGACCAGTCTCTATATCGAAGGAGTCTAGTTCCTCCCGTCATCTTCGCCTCGGTCTACCGCAATGTCGCTTGCCATTTAAAGGCACCCCTTAAGACGTGCGTTTGGCCCATCGATCGTCCGACATACGTGACCAGACGTGAACTGACGTGAATAGACGTGTCTAGCCCAGTTCCACTTCAGTGTGGCAGCTTGATCAAAATCAAGCGATTTATTTCACTAAGACCATATTTTACAGGCACTTTTGAATTGTCAAAGAGACGGCCGGTTTGTCAGAAAGAGAGTTGAAGCTAGTTGCTTGTTCCCAAAAAAGTTGTTCTCTATGGGAATGCTTGGGGAATAATCAATAGGTGTCATATTGTTAATGAAGCCATGTTATGTCGGTACAATTATTAAACTATTAAACTAGAGTGGCGGCAGAGAAAGCAAAATCGTCACTTCGCTGTTGCGATCACCACGTGCTTCTTGCCAAGTAACGATTTTAAATAAGACTTTGATAGTTTTGAAGAAAGGAGGTTTTTGCTGGTGTTGTAACTTTCAGTGCATTCAATTAATTGGGTATAGACTGACTAATTGTAAGCTGTTGATGAATTGTGTTACTAATTGTGTTGGTTTTCAAATGTATATTAAACAAAAAACTTTGACTTGATATAAGCTTGGATTTTTTAGTCCGTCCAAAGCAAACATATTGATGGAATAATATAAAATGGTAAACTGTCTGACTGATTGACTGACTGTTGATATATCAACGTACGGGGCAAAATCGCTTGTCTTAGAGACATGAAACTTGCAGGATTTATTCTTTTTGATGAGAAGGTAACCACTCGACCACGAACCACACGAGCTCATTCCCCCGTCTCCGTTTTACCACCGGACATCTAGACGTACGGCGGAATACCACCCTTTTTTGGTCGATATTCCTCGTATCCGCACGCAGCGTTTCTCGAATTCCTTTATTATGCGCACCGCAAAAGAATGGAATTCCCTGTCTGTGTTCCCAAATGCATATAACCCGGATGTATTCAAGAGACGAGTCCATAGGCATCTTTTGGGTGAGCTCGCTCCATCGTAGGCCCCGTCTATGCCCTCGGGCTAGTCTGGGACCAAGAGCAAGACCATATGTAATAAAAAAAAATAAGAAAGAAGTTTTGAAAATTCCAGTCCTGAAAGGATAAACATAGCGATAGCAAAGTTAGTATGATAAATTTTAATACCTACTCTGTAGGGAAGTGGACCAATGTGACAAATTATTATTAAACCGGTATTTTTATTAAATTAACTCATCGCTAAATGTTTTTTTTAATAGTTCCCTAAGATATGTGTTTAATTTTGATTGGTAGTATGATATGTTTATTATAGTAAAACACAAAATATATACAATATTTACAAACTAAATTACTAAACTTAAAAAAAAGGAAAACCACTACAATTAAAATATAATGGCATCAAAAAACTCCTCCGCATCGCTGTCAACCGGTAAAGTGCCCAAAAGGCTGGCAGCATTGCCACGTTGGATGGCAATGCTAAGTCTCTGGCCAAAATAAAAGCCAGCCTTTAGGTCACTCATCGCTTACGTCACAACAATTCTAAATTCTGGTTAAATCACAGTACATTAATTTATGACTGAAAAATCTCCAGGAAATTACTGAATCAATTAAATCGCTAAACTTTAACAGCAAATGGTCAAATGAGATAGTGCCTATGACTACACGAAGCCACGCCGCGTGAAGACCACGCTCCATTGGTCATTGACGCAACCTGACATGGTGACAGTATCAGGCGGTAGTGGAAAATGTTCAACCAGTAATAAGGTCAAGGCGATTGCTGTTTACTGGGCAAAAATAGATACATCTGTTTTTTGCGAGAATCGTGTTTTTTTCTTGTCTAAATTGGTCATGTCGATTCTTAAGGGTACGCATAAATATAGTAGAATTGAATATTGTACATAAGTTTTTTGTATATTGCTATTTTTTGTATGCTGTGTGCAAAAAAAAAAGAATTAAGTAACTTTAATGTCACACATACACTAAGCTCTATTCTAGATAATACTGCACTAATTATAAACTTTAAATCGCACAGTCTAATGATTCTAATCTCAGTGTCAATCTGTCTTAAATACCCTTAGCGCAAGTTTCTCGACATACACACATCAAAAGTGTCTAGGGATATTTCAATTAAACCTAAATTACTAAAATTCTATTAACTTTTTGTTAAAACATGTACACATTAAAATAAACCTTGTTTAATAGACTATTTAATCTGATAATAAACTTTTAGATAAAGTTAAATTAAAAAAAAAACTTAGAAGAAGAGGAAAAACTCAAACAAAATTTCAATCTTAACTTTATTTTTAAAACATCAAAACTTAAACAAAACAACATTTTTTTTTATAAAAATTCTTAAAAACTTAAAATTAATATTCCGTGGATCCACCTAAGACTCTCCTGAGACATCTGCAGCGGTTCTGCATACTCAAAACAAGGGTGTCAATATCCTGTTGTGGAATACTGTCCCATAATTGCCGTTTCTGAAGCCATGAAGACCAGTCAGAGCGTTATATCCAGGCTTTGGTCATGTTATCGTGTCACGGAGGAAGTGGTGGAACGGCACCGAGGACCTCAACGCATTACAACACATGTACAGGACCGATTCATAGTAAATGCTGCACGAAGTCAACTAAATGCAGCGGCGATGCAATTGGTTCAAAGGCTACAGAGAGAGTATGGTTTGCTGGTAAGCGGTCAAACTTTGAGAAGGCGACTGCATGAAGTCAATCTACGTGCTCGTAGGCCATTTTGGGTATCAGCACTAAGGAGAGGTAATCGAGGAAGAAGATTACAATGGGCTATTGCACACGAAAACTGGAACCATTCTCAATGGTCACTTGTGCTTTTCACTGATGAATCTAGGTTTGGATTTCATCCTGATTCGCGAAGAGTACGCGTTTGAAGAAAACCTGGACGTTGGAATCGACTGCAGCACCCACAACAAGTTCATGCATATTAAGGTGGCACGATTATGGTTTGGGCAGGAATTCGTCTCGGCGGTAGAACGGACCTCGTTTGGATACAAGGCAATATGACTGTTTGAAAATACCGAGATGAGGTGCTAGAGCCTGTAATCTTGCCCCACAAACAGCAAATGGGACAAAATATCCAGCTAATGCACGACAATGCCCGTCCACATACGGCGCGTATCGTTACAAGTTGGTTACAACAGCATGTTATCCAAGCTTTAGACCGGCCTGCACAATCCCCTGACTTAAATCCTATTGAGCATGCCTGGAATATGCTTCAGAGAAGAGCTCGTAGGAATTTCCCTGTTGATATTGTGCATCAAAACCAGCTTTTCTTGCATCTTAGCAGGATTTGGGACAGTACTCCACAACAGGATATTGACACCCTTGTTTTGAGTATGCAGAACCGCTCCAGATGTGTCAGGAGAGTCTTAGGTGGATCTACAAATTATTAATTTTAAGTTTTCAACAATTTTTATAAAAAAAATTTGTTTTGTTGTTTAGGTTTTGAAATTTCAAAAATAAAGTTAAATTGAAATTTTGTTGAGTTTTTCCTCTTCTTCTAAGTTTTTTTTTAAATTTAACTTTATCTAAAAGTTTATTATCAGATTAGATAGGCAATTAAACAAGGTTTATTTTAAAGTGTAGGTGTCTTAACAAAAAATTAATAGAATTTTAGTTATTTAGGTTTAATTAAAATATCCCTAGACACTTTTGATGTGTGTACTTATATCTTTTATATCTGAATCATATTTCATTTATCTTTCTATAAAAAATCGGACAAAAATATCAAATAACTTCAACCAACTTTCAGAGACCAGAAAAGTCTGTTCAAAATTATCTAATTAAGTAAAAATTTTAAATACTATCCTAACTTCGTTTTGTTAGTAAAATTGGCTTTTGAGATTACGATTAAAATTTGTATAGAATTATTGCTGATCATAAATATCGACAGCTCACCTCATCTTCAGTACTACTAAATACATACAATAAATTGTCTGTCTACAAGCCATCCACCACATTAAAATTAAGACCAGAAGGTACTTATTCATTACATTTCGCAATATTAGACGGCACGAATAGATAGTGCAAAATTCCTGCAAACCGGTCAAGGCAATAAGTTATAATAAATGTACAATAGACATAACGTAAAATAAAAGTTATCGAATTATTACTTTATTGTGTTAACGGTTATTATATTGAATGCTAGAATTAAATGTGGTCTAGGTTATTTCAGATTTTTGCACGCTATATAGCTATTAAAATAGTATGACATTGGTGGATATAATACAACATTTATTGGGAGTCATTATGTATTATAAATAATGTTATAGTGATACAGGATTATGTTTTATAGTGGTAAATAAAAAATAATAATGGGTAAATGAAATATGCTGCATAATATGATAATATAAAGCACATGACACGATTATCAGCTAGATATAGTGTCATAATATAACGTTTACCATTCACCTGCTTATAAAGTTCACATGATGTAATGTTGAAAAAGCTATTTATCGTGTAAGAAATTTTCATGTGTATTACTAAAAAGAACTGAGAACCTTTTACCCCAAGACCTACGCTCAGGCTAAACGTGAACAATCCGAGCAGTGGGGGAGTTCTCACAACCCCAACTGTTTGTTCCAACCTACACTATCATCAATTACGCTTTGCCAATTGCATTACAGAATCGGAACTGCTTTATTTTTCTATATTACTGGTTTGTAAAATGCTAATCACGTTATTAATCAACAAAGTTTTAAACTTGAACTTGGTTGGCCATGGTTTCCAAAGTCAAGATGCTCATAGGCCAAAAGGCGTGTCAAAACAAACAAAAGACGGAGAGAACAACCAATGGTCCACAATAACCTTGAATCTAAATAGGTACCTGAAAGTTTTTAAGAATAACTTTACCCAGCTGTTAATTTAAATAATATATGATAATTATGGATTTGATATATGGATGTAATCGCAGGATGAACCTGAAATAAATGATCTATTATTATTATTAAATATCGTAAGCTGATAATACCAGTACGGTAATAATACAATTACAATGTGTCTTGTCCCCAGCATTTGGCGTCAGGATGGTGGGGCGACTACAGTTTATCATGCCAACCTGTGGACTACAGCGACAGCGAAAAAGCGAGACGGGTGAGTTAAATTAAACCTTAAGTCCGTAAGTATAAGATAAGAAGTCCATGAATTCCATATTGATTGGTATACCAGCGGTAGACCTCTTTATGAAGGAGCTCTTAGGAAAGTAGTACTGTCGTACCTATTTCTGTTGCAAAGCAGCGGTGTTATGGGCTGGCTTCAAAGGAACGGGTGCGGGTGTAGTTAGAGGCATCTTTCTCTCTGAATAGCAACGCGTCTGCTATATCCCTGGTGTTTATCACCACTTAACACCAGACGGGCCGTCTATTTGCCATCTAACGGCATAAAAAATCCACAGCAATGCTGTGCAAAGAATAAGAAGGAAATTCATTAATTGTCACCTATTCAAGTGTGCCACTTAATCCTATAATTCGCATGCCAAATAATCCTCGCAACTGTCACCTGTTATGCAAAATCAATAAACTTTCTACCTTTACATACATTTAATAAAAGTATAAACGCCTAACGAGGTACTCTTCACGCGTCTTAAGGTGTAGTAGAAAGTACAACGACCGCCATTATAACATACCGAAGATTATGAATAGTGACGCAGAAGGTACATTTCTAATTCATTCATTACATACACGTAATATTTGCCTATTTATCTAATGGAACGATCATGCGCAGTTCCGCATGTTCCTGTTACTAAGTCGCTTTTAATGGCGATGCGTTTTGTTTTTTTTTTTTTTGTAATTCGCGTCCGTCGCGCCTTTGTTAAGTAAGAGACTGATTAAGATCGTGGCAGAAAGTTATGCAATTTCTTATTATGTAATGAACACGCGTTATTCGCACTTTTATTGTTATGTTAGATCCGTTATTAGTTACATTCTAACTAAACTCTTTTTTTATGGTAATGATTAATTGAAAAGCCTGCTCACATTTTTGTAGCACTCATTAAAAAGCAATTTTCTTATGTAACTGAAGCAATTTTTCAAAAACAGTTACACAACAACACGTAAAAAGTGCGTTTCTTTTGCAAATAAAGAAATTGAGGATTTTTGACCGTCTTTTTTTGTAATAATCTAGCAAAGACGAAATGGATTAGAATTTTGAATTATAAAATGATGAAGCATAATTTTATGAACGAACAATATTAAGTAAACTTTATTGACTATAAGTAGGTAGAAAACAGGTCATCTGACCTATTGTCATTTCTACTTTTTTTGTCGTCTCTGGCTAGAGGCGTCAAGATCATCCAACGGTACCGCCTTCTCGCATGGCTTTCGAATATTTTGTTTATATACAAAAGTGAAACTGCATAGTTCGCTATTTATTGTGTTTATTTAGAGAAAAGTAAAAGGTTTAAGTTTGCGGAGATATAACCGTTGGCTTAAATATGTTTTACAACCATAGAAACAATTTTTAAGTGTGTTTTTTAATGGATTAAAAGTTACTTTGATTTCACATTGTACTAGATTCAACTTGAATACCATTTTTTTTTGTGGTGAGTGGGTAATCATACAATGACTGCTCCCGTCCTGGGTGCGGCGGGAGGGCGTGTCAGACTCTTACTGACTAACTCATGTTCCTTCGGTTGCCCTTTATGTTCCAGGGTCACGGTAACTATTATAAACATTCCGCAACAATACCATTAAATATTAGAGTAGTATTATAATAGTTGTAACATATTACTGACTAGTTTTTGCCCGCGACTTCGTCCGCGTGGAATAGTTCCCGTTCCTGGGGGATTTCCGGGATGAAAACTATTCTATGTCCTTTCTCGGGTCCAAGACTATATCTATACCAAATTTCATTCAAATTGGTTCAGTGGTTTAGGCGTGAAGAAGTGACAGAAATTCAGACTGACAGACAGAGTTACTTTCGCATTTATAATATTAGTATGGATTTGAAGTTTTTTCTTCCTTGTTTTTTCTCTATAAGAACCTACTATTTTGGAACAAGTAAATGCTTCAACTTTTCGATAAGACTTATTTCTTGATAATTCAAAAGGATTTAGCTGAATAAATAATTTGAGCTTTAAAAAGTATAAAATCGTCATGTTGTGTGTAGTTAAATAAAGATGCATTAAAAATTAATCGTTAATTATCTTTGCTTAGTCATGAAGTGGATCTAATTGTCTGCTAAGTGTAGATTATTTTATCTTTTAAATTAAACTATTTAATTCCGTATTCTCAAATTTAAATTATACAGTCTAGTTTAAAAAAAAACGTAAAATTCAAATTAAGTAATAAGACTTTGACTGTAATAATGTACTTATTTTATTTTAAAGTTAAAAGTCAAAAATAATTATTGTAAATCGTAACTAATCACATACACGTTTTTCCAAAAAAGAACTAGCTATTAATCATCGTATTCCGGAGTTAATTTTGTTTCAATTAATTGATCATGTTTGATGCCTTCATAATAACTGATAATTATTTTTTGAACTTAGCTTGCCACTGTAAGACAACTCGCAAACTAATTTTAATATCTTTACTAAACTTATTTAATATCTTTACTAATCTTTACTAGACTTTTACTAAAACATTAGAGCTATTTTTAAAATTGACACAATAAACTTAAGTCACTATAAATCTTAAAAAGTCTTTAACTATTTTTTTAATAAAGTTTTTTTTTTATTTATTATTATTCGTCTCACAGCTGATAGTAATAAAAAATCAATAGAGCTGACAAACCTACCTATATAAATATCAAACATTTATTTTAAATTATTATTTTTTATAGTAAATCTATTTATCAACAGTACTCATCAATTCAAACTCAATGTCACAGAATGTTAAAAAAACTATTCTTCATTCTTCATTGTCCCAACATTTTTAGGCATCTATAAAAAACTTCATAAATGGAAATCTTTTTCTAACAAGACTTGATCCTATTAATAGTTTACCTTCACACAGACCTCCACACACTTACATAACGTCGCCTTAGTGTGAAACCTTTGGGAATGCATTTTCGCTGAAAAGTTTTTTATTGCGTTTTTAGGAAGAAAACCTGGTAACGCACGTTCTGATCTGACAGATTTGTTCATTCGATACTCCTTAAGGCATTTATGACAGCCTCGTAAATACTCGTACTCGCTACGATTAGTTAGGCGTGTAAAGCTCGTAAAGTTAAATAAGACTTTTAATTTTAACATCTTTCCGTCCTGGATATAAAAGTGGATTAAATTTCCATATTAATTATTAAAAATAAATAAAAGACGCTATACAAAAAAATTACAGCACGAATATTTTTCTTTCTCCTGAAAAGTTGTATCTTTTACACTTACGAGGTTTTCACTCTAAGGCGTCGATAAGCTATTTTTTAAAACAAAAATAATAAATACCTATTGTATTTTTCCAACCTGTTTATCCGTATGTTAATTTCTCATATCAACGACCTCTACCATGGCGAATTTGTTGTTATATAATAATAAACTGGTTTCCCACCAGTTATATTACTGTTTGTTTTCAAATACAATGTCAAGGCCGCCTTTAGAGCAATTTATTATTAGATATTCTATTTCAGCCACATTGCATGGCACTCCATTTAACAGCATTACCGTGTAATAGAATAGAATAAACCTTTATTATCAGGCAACTAAGGCCCATAGAACCAAAATACACAAATAATCTTACTTGAAAATAATAAACGAATACATTTAAAATAAACAAATTGTAAAACACAACACTACACTTCCGCAAAAACGTCGATACACGGCACCCTTTGGCCAAAACTCTCCTTTCAGGAAGGTCTCCAGATGATTTGTCGGCACCCGCACCACGAACGACTTAAAATTGGTGTTATGGCGCGACTCCAATTGCACATCCTCAAAGTCCAGTTCGTCTTCCCTCGTACATATTCCACAATCTCCTCAACCTTTGTGGAATGATGTAGTCTCGAAACATACAGCTGCGTCGTGAGTATTGCTGGACGCAGCAGCGTGTTGGGTCCTGCCAGCGCGGAATGTGGCTATGCGTGGGTCACAAGGACCAATAGGGGGCTATTGGTCCTTGTGACACTAAACCGGACGAATAAATCAAAATGGTTGACACATTGGCATAGCGATAGACTCTCGCAGGTTTGATTCGCGTACGGTACACACTTATGTATGGCCTTATCCATACAGCTGATTCTGTATGTGACTATGTTTGTAAACGTCTCCATGATATATGGAAGAATTCTCAGTGTTTGGTATCGTTTAAAAAACTTAAACTCTTTGATACATAACTATCGACCTTACCCGGTTTCGCGGATGCAATGTATTAAACATAACCCTTATAGAATGATTCAAGACAAATCACTCTACATAATATTGCTGAAAACTGCATTAAAATCCGTTGAGGTGATTAATAGATCTAAACTAACGGAAAGCGGATCCTCCAAAACATTTAAATTTTAATTAGGACCAAATTTTAACCGTAAACTATTATTAGACAGGAAGACTTCCTTGCATTTTGCGAAAATGCAAGTATTATATGCATCAAAATGAATGCCCAATAAATGTTAAAAATGCAGCCACAACAAATCATTTATATCTTCATCGTTTTCTAAAATTATAAATAATATATATATGTTTATAATATAAATAATAATTATATATATGTTTGTACATTAAATTGTTGTTTATATTATTACTACAAAAACAACAACTTTGTTTTACATTGTAAATTATACTACAGCATTATTAAATAATTATTTCAGGGTTGTTAACTCTTTATATACTTGTGTGTCGTAAAGTTGAAAAAACACTTTAAGTTCTATAAAAAGATGTTACATAGTTTATATAGCCGGTTTCATAGAATCCACCAGAAATATTAAACAAACACTTCTAGGAATTAAAAACGCAGTTTAAATTGAACTTAAGTGTAAGTTAAATAAAATTTAATTTCGGAAGTGTTCGTCACCTAAACTGCTTTAAAAAAGAGCTAGTTTTTCAGTGTATGAAGTCAGACTATCGTTTAAAGTGTTATCAAGGCTCAAAAAATTGCCTAAAATTAATTGAATTTCACGTTGATAAATATAAACTCCACTGAAGAGTCTAAAAACGAAAAAAGAAAAAGATTTTTTTTTTTATAACAAATCACAATAACGTTTTTAAGAAATTCTATAGGATCACACCGAACAAAATTAATTTATTAAACTTATTTTGTAAGATGTTAATAAACAGGTTTTCGTTCAGACCATACATACTTAGTATAAAAAATAGCGTTCGCTACCTACTAAGTCCAAAAAGCATATAGACGAATAAATAGTCTCATCTTTTTCGAAATCAAAACTTCAGGTTATTATAAATTTTATGTGTTAGGAAAGGTTTTATAGACCGTAATTCTCGTATTACCATAATATTTCAATGTCAAAAATATCGCAAAATTAGTTATAACTGTGACAGATTAAAACTTAAGTTACATCGTATATGCTAAAAGAATCTAATATTTAACCGCAATTAATAAGTAAGCTTCCTGAAATGTACTTCCTGCTAAAATATGCATCAGGAAGCTAGACAACTCAATGTAAGGTTTACAGTTAGCATAATTAATTTGGTTATTACCAGTTACTAAATGCACAGGAAAAGACCTTTGTTTCAAAGTTACTAAAAGATCTAACATTTGCATATCTATACTTCTATACTAATAATATAAAGAGGTAAAATTTGTAAGTTTGTAGGTTTGTAAGTTTGTATGTAGGGGGTAATCTCTGGAACTACTGGTCCGATTTGAAAAGTTCTTTCAGTGTTATATAGCCCACTTATCGAGAAATGCTATAGGCTATATACCATCACGCTACAACCCACGGGAGCGGAGCAGTAACGAAAAATGCGGGTGAAACCGCAGGGGACTGCTAGTAGGCAATAAGTATATTCTTGGCGTAGGTCACGATTTAAACTCAGCTGATATACACGAAATTAAGTTACGATTATAAAAAATAATTTAAACTATGACTTAGTTTTAATCATGATTTTAAATAGACAGGAAGGTCACTTCCTTGCGGAATTGCAATTATATGTTCATTGAACTGGATGCCCAATACATCACTAAATAGATGTTAAAATATAGCCACACTAAATCATTCATATCTTTACAGTTTTTTTAAGTTTACATTGCCAACCACTTTATTATTATGTGAATGCAATGATCAGATAAGATTTCATTTTTGTTTTATCTAACTCAAATTAAATAGTACTTTAAGCTCAGTCTGACAATTAAGACTGAGTTTAAAGTTTATAACTTGATCAGAACAAATAAAAATACCTTTAATACTTTTCGTATTTTTTTTAACATTCATTAAAACAACGTAGAAAACTCACAAACACATACAGCTAAACTCAAAACTTTAGCAAAACTGCAGACCATAAAAATATTTCTCCTATATAGGAATCAAACTCACAATACGCAGCGTTACAGCCAACCAGTGCGCCAAACGCACCTTACAATTTTAGAATTTGAGTTTAGACCAATGAAAATCAGTCTAAATAGACATAACTTCATTCCACTTATATCTTTTAACAGCACAAAAAATAACATATAGCAATTTACGAAACACTTCAGAGATAAACCAAAAATCGTAAATACGTGTTCTATTGTCCATTTTGAACTCTCACATTATAAAGTGTGAAAAAAGTCGTCAAAATTTAGAAAGTGCGTACAAGCACACATAGTTAAATATTTCAGAACGAATCAAAGCGATTGTGGTTTAATTTGAAGAGAAACGCTCAATGAGCCCAAAATGCTAATGCGTTTTTTGAACTACTTTTAATTTATTTTGAGGGGAAACGGCGCTGTCAGTTGAGATACAGTTAGCCTAGTTCAGCTGCAGATACTTATTCCCTTAAAAACTGACAGCCAAAGTTTTACCCAACTGCACAAAGGAGGGTTATGTTTTTCGAGCGTAGAGGTCAGCGCTCACCAAGAGCAGAGCAGAGCAGAGCAGAGCATTTACTGAGATTATTGAAAAAAATATCTTATGATTATTATCATACTTCGCAAAGTTGAATACACGCCCAAATTTGATGCTCGACCGTGCTCGAGCAAGCCGACTGCGTGTTCGAGTATGCATTCTACATGCGCGAGCACGTTTGGCTCAAACTGATCAAGCACATCCGCCACCGGGCAACCCAGACCATATTTAACAGAGATGGCTCGCGCATTGTCGAGCATGCCTGCATGCTCGAGCAGTAAAAATTTTGGTCGACCATGCGCGAGCATTTTGCAGTTTGGTCTGCGCTGTAGGCGGTATGTATGTCTTATTCTATGGCACGCTCTGCAGCCTAAACCGATTAACGGATTTCGACACATGAGGTGTCATTTAATTCTTCTCGGTTGTGGGAGTGGCATAGGATATTATTCATTTGAAAAAAAAAAAGACGGGTTGCACTCCGGGAGTGCCGGCAGAAGTGAAAACTTGATTATAGCTGTCTACTATCCATCCGTCCTACGCTTTTTCGATCAGGTCACGTGTCCTAACGCGAGTTTAAGATTTTATACCCATTACAGAAAAAGTGCTCAACGCCGCTAAAGAAGTTTTCACTTCAAAAACACATTCGCTCATTTATTTACGAGTGTGCCTTTGACTCGCCTGCCCCAAGCCATTAGCAAGACCACTATATCTCTCTCTCTCTATCTACAGCAAGTTTATATTAAGCTGTTTCGCCAAGATTTTCCAACACTATTACTCCACGGGTTAAAATATAAACTTTGAACTCGGGAAAATTGTACCTTGTATCAGTGTGTGTGAGATTTTTATCGAGCGTTCAATTGTTATCCGTCCTACGCTTTTTCGATCAGGGTCACGTGTCCTGACGCGAGTTTAAGATTTTATACCCATTACAGAAAAAGTGCTCAACGCCGCTAAAGAAGTTTTCACTTCAAAAAGAGTAATGAGTATAAACATTTAATTACTGCAAAAATACAAACGAGTCATTGGAAAAAATAAATGCGCGACTAATAAACTTATTTCTTGACAACGTTTCTTTAGTTCTATCATTTCTCTTAATTTAAAATGGTATTTACAACAAATTACATTTAACAAAATAATTAAATGTTCACCAGTTAATATAATAATGTCATGTTAAAAACTTTAGTTTTGTCCTCTAATTTCACATTATATTAACGTGAGGCTCTGAAGGCCAATGTTACATTTATACAAATAACAAATAATAACTAGTAAGTCATATTTTCATAATGAAATACGTTTACAATATTGTTGCAAAAATAATCATATTATCGGCCATCAATGTCAAAACCTTGTCGCAAAAGTCTTTGAATTAACAGACTGAAACTATGAATAATATGAATAAACGTTGTTTAGTAAATGCATTGGCTAATAAATCTTACTGTCATCTTCACTCAACTGGTAAACTACCATGGCAAGACAAAGACGGAGAATAGCTGACCGACAGCTTATCTCAAGTTCCCTTTAGCATATTTCAAGTTCCCTTTAGCTCATCTCAAGATTCCTTTAGCTCATCTCAGGATCCCTTTAGCTCATCTCAAGTTCGCTTTGGCTCATCTTAAGTTCTCCTCAGCTCGTGTCAAGTTTCCGTTAGCTCATCTCAAGTTCCCTTTAGCTCATCTCAAGTTCCCTTTAGTTCATCTCAAGTTCCCTTTAGCTCATCTTAAGTTCCCCTTAGCTCGTGTCAAGTTCCCTTTAGCTCATCTCTAGTTCCCTTTAACTCATCTTAATTTCCTTTTAGCTCATCTCAAGATCCTTTTAGCTCGTCTGAAGTTCCGTTTAGCTATTTTCAAGTTCCCTTTAGCTCACATCAAGTTCCTCAATAACTCTAAAGCCCAGTTAATATAAAACGACACAATTTACTTAGCTATACCAACATTATTCTCCCAAGAATTATCACAGAACCTTATAAAACTAAGCGGAAATCTCAGACCTCTTGTTTGACCATGACGTCAAACAGATAATCTCTCTAGTTTTTTGTACAGCATCCTTCCTTCAGATAACGAGACAAAGCAAACCAACATTTACCTTATTCAGATTTTATGGTATTTACCACTATTTGTTAGGAAATAATAAGACCTTTTATGCACCTTCTTTGTATTCAATTGACCTATTGCGTGGTAGGAAAGGGTGAGTTAATGCTAAAGATGAGTAATGAGTGAATCGGTGAGTGAGGTGGTGTAACATGAAAATAACATTTTCATGTAAATTGAGTGAGGTTTTGTGATGGTGCAGGTGGTTAAAGTCTGCCTTTCGTGTATAACTGATGGTTTGATACCTGGCTAATACAATGCGACATTTCATAAAAAATATCTAGTCTTTTTTTACCTACTTCATCTTTTTTATTTACTTTAATTATAGCTGTTGGTTCCCCATGCAATTAATAAATAATTATATAGCTTCAAAGTTTATCTTGGTCATCAGTGACCTGACTGACATCGATAAAAAAAAACATCGTTAAGAGACCTAAACTTAGAATAAATAGGTATGCAAGTCTAAAATAGCCGCTTTGAACAAGCGAGGCCTCCTTGTATCTTTGAACTCAATAAAACAATAGAAGACCGGTATTTAAAATAAAAAAAAACATTAATAAACATAATGACAACGAAACATTTTACCATTTCAACACAACGTACTAATAACTAATACTAATACTACTAACCCTGAAACGAAAAAAAAACAAAACACAAAACACCAATCGCCTTATTACAAAACAAGGTTTTTCTCTAAACCAGGTTTAAACCATTGAGCTAGGTTTTGTATTTCGAATTTTGATCGTATCAGAATAGGATTCAAAATACAAAACCCGGCTCAATGGTTTAAACCTGGTTTAAAGAAAAACCTTATCTTGTAATAAGGCGGCAAGGGTCATCAAAAAATTAACGCTGTCAAAACGACACTTACATTGCACACACATTCTCCTTTAAAACAACAATTTTGTCATCAATAAAACGCATAAAGAACTCGGTTAAAAACGGGCTCAAGTCGCAATGTCAGTTTCACTTTCAACTTGAGAGGCGTGACGTAATAGCTGGCTTTCACTGTTATAGGAAGCAAGTTCGTTCAAACGGTCAAGTGCGGTATAAACCTTGGTTGTTGTACCTTCTTGCGAACTAGAATGCAGCAGGTTTATGTTAGAATTATTTGCACTTTATGGTTAAATATGCAACTGTGGACTTCTAATGTTGCTGGGCATTCTCTATCAGGGATGGGAAAGAGGCAAAATGACTCAAAGTTTTTCTTTCTGAGTTTAATGAAATGAAACGAAACGATGTTTATTTTGTAAATAGGTAAAACATTACACTTTTACACGACCATTTTTTTTGAGTGTCGGTGTTTCCTAGTTGGGCTACTCTGAGAAAAACAACCGAACCAAACTCAGAGGTCAAAGTCTCTTTTAAAGTCTTCACAATATTGTATTGGTCAAAGATTTTAGACAATGTTGTCATTAACTCCTATTATTTCTTTTTTTTAATACATAGAACAGGATATTTATAAATTCATTTAATCATGAATACACAAATCCGCTGATAGCTTAAATTCACTTCGATCGCAAGACATTTTTTTCAATTGTCGGAAATCTCATTAAACTGCTACCAGCCATCCTACTTAAGTCACCACTCCATCTAGCTTGAGAGCATATCCTACAACCGTTAATGGTTTTACAGGTAAAATAACAGGCCATTGCTTCAGATTGCTTATTCGATAGCTATTACGACAAATTTAGTTCTCTGACGTATTACCTCGTTCCGGATACAATCCTTCCTTGCATACGTTCACTTAATAAGAACATTATAAGCTAACAGTTGTCATTTTTTTAAATTACTTTATTCTAAGACACCATTAGTAACAATAATTTGGATATCTTCTTTTTTCTTTTGACGAGCCTGTTGGTCTAGTGGTTAGGGACCCTGACTGCTAAGTTGGGGGCCGTCCCAACAAGCAAAATAATCCTGGAAAGCGATTGTATAATGCTGTTTGGAATTATAAAGCGCCAATTATGGTTTTGGTAGTTGCTACTACGCTTTTAACAGGATACATACATGCTGTTTTTACTCAAGTATTATTAATCCTATAATTTGTACTTATATCGGTATATCGGATCATATTTCTTGGCAAATACAGGATCAAGACTCCTATAAAAGCATGAAACAAGAGTAATTGCACTCAAGAGTAATTTGTCCAGTTGCTTGGACTTATATGCGCATATAAGATGACATCTGCGGACCATTTAAATCTTAATACTCCTGTAGGAGCATGTACCAAGAATATTTGCACTGAGGAGCAATTACTCTTGTTATTTTTACTTATAACCTCATATAAGCTATATTTTTATGACCTATATAAGTAAATTAAATTTTAATTACTGTAAATTATTTATGGTTCGGGTTTATATAAGCTTAAAAGTTGCTTAAAAGTAAGTTTTAATAAATGACCAACACTCGGTAGGATAAATTAATGTTCTCTAGGATATCTATTTATCGTATGCCGATTTAAACCTAGACATATTTATTTAGGCATTTCACAGTAGTGTTATAGTCCAAGTAATCTTTAACAATCCTTGTTAAAACTCTTAAGAAGCCATTTTTTCCTGTAACGACTAGTACGTAGGCGTAAACACGCTTTATATAGTTTTGCAAATTCTATTGTAGGATTTGACATCAAGCGATTATAATTACCATGGGTGGCCAAATTATTAGGGACAGTGGTCATAGATTTTTTTTGTTCAAACACCTTAATCAAGAAAACTAAATAATAGTTTCATATAATATGTAGGTTTTAAGGTTTGGCAGCACTACACTGGTATGATTGTTTTTTTTTTGTATTTAAACTAATAGAACCGCGAGCAATATTTCTGATTGCATGCTTTTTTTTCAAATTGCATTGCGTCTCCACCAAAAATCATAAAAACACAAACGTTATTGCTGCATTTTACACACTCTTAGAGAGATTTAGCAGCTATTATAGGTGTCAGCTATTATAGGTGTATTTACAAGTATAGCCTGTAGTTACAAGACCTGATACTAAGGCATCACAAAATATTCAATTATACACAACATATTTCCTTACTTAAGTAAGTAACGCGATATTTTTAGTAATTTGTAGTTTTAATTTCGCCTTCACATTTGTTGTTTTTATTATCTCAATTAATAAGGTTTTTAATAAAAAATACCGCTTGGACCAACACCTAATAATTTTCTTGATAAAAGCAGTCCAACCACAATACAGAAATCTAAGAACTGTCCCTAATAATTTGGCCAGGTACTGTACGTATAATGGCGACTCCTCTTCAGTTTTGAGAAAACCCAAAATAGAACCAATATACTTAAATTGGTACTATGTCACACTTAAAAATGCTAAAAATACTTATATTAGCACTATATCACACTCGGAAATGCTCACCAATAAAATGGCAGCTGCCTTCCTAATTTTCATTTAATATTAATTAATAATAAAAATTAAATAAGCAAATTCCAAGAGGCGCTTAAAAATTTTGATCTATACCATGATAGATTTCACAGAAAATTCACGTTCCCCTACGATTGAGCCATAAGAGTAACAATTTGACAAAAGTAATATTTTGTTTTTCTATATTGGTTGACATGAATAAATTCTGACTCATATAAAATATGGCACTCGAAATAAAAATATTTTTTTCATAGAGCACAACAATGCTCAATACACATACGACTTTTTACAATATATGAACTTAATGAAGCATTTCTAGGAGCGTATTATTCTTATTTTTTACTAAAACTTACTTATATCGAGATTCACAAGAGTAATTTGTATTGAGATAATTCTATTATAGGAGTCATATAGGCTTCAAAGGCATTTCAGCGGTCTAATATAAATACATTATAAGTAAAAGTAGACTTATAAAGTGGGCCCTTTTCGCAACTTATATGCGGATATAAGTTTGATATAGTCCTGGTTCTAGGATGGTTTCAAAACCACTTTTTGCTAGTTGGGGTGGGTTCGATTCCCACCCAGAACAAACTTTGTGTGATGAGCATGATAGTTTGTTCTGTGTCTGGGTGTAATTTATCTGTAATATGTATTACACCCAGCTCTGCTTAGTTTGGGATCAGATGACCGTGTGAGAGTTGTCACAGGATATTTATTTTATTTCTATATAGAAAATGATAAGCTGTCTGACTGACTGTTGAAACCGCTGGTCTTAGAGACATAAAACTTGGAGGGTGTGTTCTTTGTGGGGAGTTCGACATCCACACGGACGAAGCCGCGAGCGAAAGCTAGTATGTTATACGTAGCCTTATTTGATGTAGTAAAGTTATTTGTAAAGGAAGTTTCTTTTCTTTTGTTCTTTCTTTGCCTGTCTGACAAAGTACCACCATAACTATTCTATATTCCGGTTTGAAAAGTATGAGCGCCGATGTAGTTACAGGCACATAAGATATATCTTTGTCTCTGTCATTTTATCTGCGAGGCCACCGGTATTGCAGGTGTCTATAGGTAAAGGTAGACAATAGACATCATAGGGCCTACAAATATTTATAAAAAAATTAATTATGAGTCTACAAAATAGAAAAAAAATGTAAATTGAATAAAAAAAAATAGGTAGCCCATCTGATCTTTTTTTTTTTTGGTGAGTGGGAAATCATCCAATGACTGCTCCCGTCCTGGGTGCGGCGGAAGGGCGTGTCAGACTCTTACTGACTAAAACCCACTCATGTTCCTTCGATTGCTCTTTATGTTCCAGGGTCACGGTAACTATTATAAACATTCCGCAACCGCCCATCTGATCTCAAAAGTGATGATAATACCAATGTGGTAAAAATTAAAATATGTAAATATAGTCGTGGTTTGAAATAGTTAAGTCATGCTGAGCAAAAAAAAAACAAATATTTGATATTCAAGGTCCCAGTCTTTTCATTTTAGTGCAATATCTATCACAAATGCTCATCTCAAAATAGACTTAGTTCAAAAATTGATAAATTTCATCTTGAAGGTCGACGAGTAATGAACAATACTTGCCTCTGACCCGACGATTTGACACTTTCCATTGAGTGGGCTGTCGTTGGACAACAAAGAAAAGAAACTGATGATAATTTTGTAACCATATTTAACCAACGATATTAACAAAGTAAACAGTTAATATACTCATCATGACTAAGTTATAACCAACTTACTTTCTGACAAAAACTGAAAAATAAAATATCCAGGCTTGAACACAAGACTTGAGTTATATCAACATCACCAATTTTTTTTTTTGAGTGGGAAATCATCAAATGTCTGCTTCCGTCCTGGGTGCGGCGGGAGGGTATGAGTGGGTTTTAATTAGTAAAAGTCTGACACGCCCTGTCCGGTCCAGAACGGGAGAAGTCATTTGATGATTTCCCACTCACCAAAAAAAGGGGTCAACAATAAACTAACTGTTCAGAGTCAAAAACTCACTAAAAGTCACTAATAGAATATCGCTAGCGGAGATTTTATGCAATTCTATTGGTGGGTTTTTGACTAGCTCACGGCTCCGCTGCCTTGCTCTGCTTTTGTAGACAAGCAGACAAACTACATTTTGCTAGTATCTCAATAAATTACCAAATTACGTCAAACCTATTTATTTTACCCAAAATATTGCATTAACATTCACCTTAAACACATTAATTGAAATAAAACTAGGATCACGTTTATTTAAATAAAACTAAACGAATATGTTAAAACTAATTATCGTTAAATATCCAAAAGAATTGCAATTATTTTGTATCTAAATAGTAATAAGCTGATAAGTTACGGGTCTTGAAAAAACGAGGCAAAAACTTGGGGCGAATGAATTTGTTATATCTACACGATTTTATGCGCTTGACGTACTATTTTTTTGTTTTTTTATCTACTAGCTCCTGCCCGCGACTTCGTCCGGGTGGAATAAATCCCGTTCCCGGGGGATTCCCGGAATAAAAACATCCATGTCCTATCTCGGGTCCCAGACTATATCTGTACCAAATTTCATTCAAATCGGTTCAGTGGTTTAGGCGTGAAGAAGGGACAGACAGACAGAGTTACTTTCGCATTTATAGGTAATATTAGTATGGATTTTACCTAAACTATTCTTATCAACAAGCTTATAAGTTTAGGTTTCGCTTGAAAGAGTTTCAAAACCAACCAAAACAGCGAAAACTCAATACTAGTTACCATTGACGAGTTCCACTATCCACCTCTATCATCAGATCAAGTTGATATTATTATTTAAATTGTATGGTCACGGAAACTCAATGCGTACGCAAAGTTTCATAGGAATCGGTTTCATATAAGTAATTGAAAAAAGTATTATAAGATTTGTGTCAAATAAATAAATACCAAAGTCAGGTTATAATAATCATACTTGTAAAATCATTTAAAAATGGGATATATTTCGATTTAGTATACACCATGATGTGTTACGATCGGTTATTTATTTATTTACAATTTATGCACAACAGTACACACGAACCTTCGAACACACGTGATTCAAGACACAATAGAAATACAATAGCAGTCCGACAGCCAGCTGTCACTTGGTCGTTGAAAGGTTTATCCATGAAACAAATGATTTGGCCTTCAGAAGATAAAATCTCTCCATAAAAATTAACGGCCTTAAAACCCTAATGCATTTGAACTACATACGTAATACCTCGTAATTTAAAAAAAAAGAAAGTTCAACTTATAAGAAACACAATCAGTGAACGGGAAATTCCGGTTTGGCGCATGGGCATACCTTCATTATTATCAGTTCCGAATGCAGATTAACAAGAATTTAAAGCTACCTGCTCAATGAAACAAAAAAAGAAACGAACTCGTCATCTTCGATCTCACGACCTACTAAAGTAATTTTACAATCGTTAGTTATATTTATTGTTTACTAGCTTCTGCCCGCGGCTTCGCTCGCGTTAGAAAGAGACAAAAGTAGCCTATGTTACTCTCCATCCCTTCAACTACCTCCACTTAAAAAATCACGTCAATCCGTCGCTCCGTTTTGCCGTGAAAGAAAGACAAACAGACAGACACACTTTCCCATTTATAATATTAGTATGGATTACGATCAGCTAAATGGTAGTTGACAGGAAGCCATAGAGAAGTGTCGATAGTTTATCGTTGAAGCTATAGACGAGTGTGTCATTAGGCGTTCGAATAATCGCACCATTTACTTGGGGCAGTTACTTAAAATTACCACAGGTATCATGTGCCTAAAAATGTTCTCTGATAGACTTTTATCTATAAAAGCTGACGTCACTGCGAGAAGCTACTGTAGCCGATCAACTTAAACATTTAAACCTAATTTATTGAATTTAAAAAACTATTAACATTTAAATCTCATTTACTTAAGTCTTTTACAACTCCTTTTTTATATTAAAGCAAAAATGAAAAAAAAAAATAGGAAAAATACAAAAAGATTTTTATGTGTAAGTTTACTAGATATTAAAATGGCCCTTTCTTCTCCAGATGTTACATCTATGCTGGGTGTACTACTTCTCCAAGCTGTCGGAGTTCGCAGACACCGTGTTCTTTGTGCTCCGTAAGAAGAAGAGTCAGATCACCTGGCTTCACCTGTACCACCATTCTCTGACGCCTTTTGAGGCTTGGCTACTTGTGAAGTTCATTGCTGGTAAGTGTGATGTCATTTTATGTAAGCAATATTGGTTTTCGTTGATCGTCTTTTATCATTATTTTTTCTTTTGCTGCCTTCTCTTATTTATACATTAGACTAAACATGAAATATTAAAAGCTTATATACTTGAAAGGAAATGGATTAAAAATGTATAATTTTAATCTCTAAAGATAGTAAAAATCCATAGTCTAACATTGACATGCAAAACCTTCCTAAGATTTGTTCTATGAGGTCCGAATCTTCTCCTTTAATATTTGAGTAGTTTAAGTTTAACCACTGAATTTCATGAAGAAACTACGACCTCCGCCACTTTCTTTTGAGCTTTATTAATAGAAATGTAAATTTAAAACACATCAAAATATATATATAATATATAATAAATTGGAAATTTTCACCTAAAACGAAATTTGAAAGAAATGTTATAAGATAAAGATAAAGACCATTTAGAACAAATCAAAAGTGAAACCACGCTAAGGGCCAGTGAGACGTCCGGTAAATAATGGCCAAACGTCACATCTATCAACTTGTTTAACAAATTGGTGAGAGGAGGGAGTTATCAGTTAAAATATGGTCAACTGTCAGTCATTGAGAAGTTTCTCCTATTGTTCTTAGTAGACAGAAAGGTCAAACCCTCTTTTATTGATGAGTTTGAACATAGGTATTTTAGCTTTAGTGTTTCAAGATGGCCGATAGAAAAGCACACAATTAAAATAAACAATAAAATTGAAATATTTCTATTAAAAAGCTGTGCCGTTATTCGAAGCCTACATATGTGAGAATAGCGTTTGACGTTTAATCCTGTGGCAACATTATCAATATATCTGTCCTTTTTCCTCTTACGTACTACGACTATTGCTGTCTCTTTCACACCTGGTAGGGGAAGTGTCAAGCGGTAAGCATAAAAGACTCGACACGACCGCCGCGCGTCACATTGGCGTTTGATTTTCAACCTGTGCAACACGGTCCGAAAATTGGTGAGTGATTCAAATTTTTAACGGTTTTTCCGTTCGATAAATTTTCTTTGTGTTCTATATCTGTCCAAAAATTATTGTTCAAGAAAGTGATTTCATAGTGCATGATGGAAAATAATAATAAGCGTAAAGCACCCGCTGATTCTGATCAAAATAATAGTGACCCTAAACGATTTTGTGATCAAAATTTGCTAAATAATTTAGTGATGCAAGTAAATTCTATTCAATCTTTTTTATCGCAATTAATGCTACCCTCTCAATTCGAAACGGTCAGAAATTTAGATTCAAATTCCGTCGATTACCAAAACGACGATGATGTTCTTGACGCGAATATCAGTGGCGAGTTGTTCGAGGAGGAAAATGAGGAGGCATTTTCAAATGCGGCGAACCCGCAACAGGCAATTTATTATGCGGCGAACCCGCAACAAATAATTGAACACGAGGTGAACCCGCAACCAACAATTGAGCACGCGGCGAACCCGCAACAAATAAATAAACCCGCGTTGATTCCTATTGAGTCAAAATCTGAGTCTCAGTCAATGGACGTTGTAGCTAAGGACACACAATTTTCATTACTTGTTAATACAGTCGTTAAGGAACCCGCGGTTCCTAAAACCTCTCAAAATTACCTCGATAAACTAAAAGAGTTGCAACATTTTGAATCGGATAATTGGTCAGATGTTAGATACGCAGATGTGCAGAAAAATTATTGTGCTTCCCCCGGTTTTGTTGAACTAGAATCAAACGAAGAGTTTAAACCGTACGAATCGTCCCTCAACCTTCTTTACACAGAGCGCGGATTTGCTGCTATTTCTTTTGCCTTGCTTAAACAAAACGAAGCTTTAGAGCAAGTTATTAGAACCTTTGTTTCTTGGCTCGGTTCTGTAGAAGTGACCGATACGAAAGCGGTCGAAACAAAATTATGCGATCTTTTTGCACAAAGCGAATATAAAAAGGTCTCGAACGACCTCCTTCAGATGGCATGTGGTCATCGCGCAGATTTAGTACAGCAGCGAAGGGACACTTTATTAAAGCATGTTAAAGATAAATTCATTAAATCATCTTTGCGCAAAATTCCTCCGTCTTCTAGCCATTTGTTCATGAGTAGTGACTTGTCAACTACAATAGAAAAGAATGGGGGTAGTACAAAAATCTTTTGGCCTTCTAAAGAAACTAGACCTAAAAAAAATCGACAAACTTTAATAATGCAAGTTTGAAACGGAATTTTGTGCCTGCGCAAGGCCAGAATCAGTTCTCTTTTACACAGGCGCACGGTGGCAACGTTGCTACGATGCCTTCGCAAGGCATTCATATGAACCCAGATTTTCCACCGCCTCAAGGTCTATTTCCATCTTACAATAATACTTTAATGTCTCCAGCAACACTTTTGCCGCGTGGCCCAACTCAAAGCGGATTATTTCGCCCCAGAAACGTTCGGCCTTCGCAAGGCAGACCCGGTAAACAATTTGCTGACCGACCCCGCGGCACCGGTCGTGGTGGGCGGAAATTCTGACTCTATTTTCCAAGCGGGACAACTTGGAAATTACCCAAACAGGTGGGGAGAGTTAGGAGCGAACAAGACGATTATCGATATAATCAGCGGATATCGAATTCCGTTCAAAGTAAAACCACCACTGCATTTCCCAGTTTACGACCATCCGCTCCAAACTCCATCTTCTCAAGAAATGACTTCAATGTTGTCCCAGCTTGTACAAACAAACGTTCTAGAACAAGCACCTCTAACACCAAGCTTCGTATCCCAAATGTTCCTAGTGCCCAAGCAGGACGGTACTCAGCGCCCAATTTTCAATTTGCGCAGTCTGAACAAATTTGTACACGTAAGCAAATTTCGACTAGTGAACATTCAAAAAATTCCCACCTTCCTTCAGCCTCAGGACTGGATGGCGAAAATAGATTTATCCAATGCCTACTTTCACGTTCCAATTTCCCCTTCACACAGATGTTTCCTGCGCCTTATGTATCAGGGGGTTCTGATGCAAATGACTTGTCTGCCCTTCGGGCTAGCCACTGCTCCGAAAACATTTGCCATGTTGACCAATTGGGTCGCGCAGATCCTGAGAAGCCAGGGTGTACGCTTGCTAGTCTACCTGGACGACTTTTTAATAGCCCACCAAGACAAAATCATGCTTCAGAAACATGTCTCGTTGACAATTGGGCTACTAACTTACCTAGGCTGGACAGTAAACTTTTCGAAGTCAGTTCTGAGCCCTCAAAGTCGGCTTCAGTTCCTGGGTATTATGTGGGACCCATTCCACAACGTAAAATGGTTGCCAAGCGACAAGTGCCTGACTTTGACTCGCAAAATTCAAAACGTTCTGCAGACGAAAACTGCCAGTCTAAAGATCATGCAATCCCTAATAGGTCTTTTGAATTTCGCAAGCTTTTGCATTCCAATGGGGCGATTACATCACAGGGCCCTGCTGACCTTTTGCCAAGCGCTGAGAGACATGCGTCCTCATACACAATTTCCTGTTCCCGAGTTGGGAGTAATGGAACTGAATTGGTGGTTGCAAAATCTAAACAGCCAGTCAGTTATTCATCCGAACCCAGTGTCGCATTATATAGCAACAGATGCATCAGGGCTGGGTTGGGGAGCTCAAATCGACAATATGATAATGTCGGGTACGTGGTCAATTCCCGAACTCAAACTTCACTCCAACCAAAAAGAAATGTTGGTAATATTAAAGGTGTTTCAAGCTCTAGCCCCCCAAATGCAGAATTCCACTGTATCGATACAGTCCGACAATCGGACCACTCTCTCATATCTGAAAAACGAGGGTGGAACCCAGTCAATGTCCCTGTTATGTCTAACGAAACAGGTTTACCAAATTTTGGATCTGTTCAAAATAAATCTTACGCTCCACCACCTCCCGGGTCGTTACAATGTGGAAGCGGATCGATTGTCCCGCCAAAACAAACTACCGGAATGGCACCTGCTACCCCAAATTACACAAAAGATCTTCTCGAAGTGGGGCCTTCCGGAGATAGATCTGTTTGCGTCCCAAACGGCTCATGTAGTACCACGCTATGTAAGCTTGGATGTAACCGACAGTCAAGCAGAATTCTACGATGCCCTGAGCCGAACATGGAATTATTCTCTGGCGTGGGTATTCCCGCCACCATTCCTTCTACCTCGAGTTTTGACACACCTCAACAGTGCTCGAGGAATCTACGTAGTGATAGCTCCCAGGTGGGAGAAGGCATTTTGGCGTCCAGACCTCCGCAGCAGGTCGATAGTACCCCCATTCACCATTTGCAACCTGATGGAAGTTCTAGTAGATACGTCAACGAGCCTTCCACCTCCCAAAGTCCAGGAAATGACGCTGGAAGCGTGGAAATGTGGGGGTGGACTGAGGCCGTGAAAGGATGGTCTCAGGACCAAATACAACTTTTGAAATCAAGTTGGCGAAATTCATCTCTGAAGTCATATCAATCTGTGTGGCGTCGATGGTCAAGCTGGGCGCTAAAGAACAAAGTATCTTCAACAGCTCCTTCTGGATCAGATTTGGCCAGGTACTTATCCGATCTATATTTGATAGAAAAGTTCTCTAAAAATACTATTTTACTACATAAATCAGTAGTTTCAACTCTGTGTAATCCAAATCTTACAGAAAGGTTAAGTTCTCATCCCCTTGTTCATCATATTTTAAAGTCTATTTCTAATAAAACACCAAAAGGGGACAAGCCTCCTATTTGGGATGTTGATGTTTTATCATCTTGGCTTTCGAACAATTTTCAACTCAACTTTGACCTATTTGAGTGTTCTAAGCGTACCGCCTGTATACTATTACTCTGCTCAGGGAGGCGGGTCCATGACCTGACCCTACTTTCTATTCACCCTGACAATTTTGTTGTTTCAGAAAATTGTATCACTTTTTGGCCTAAATATGGATCAAAGACAGATAATGAAGACTACCGACAGTCTGGGTGGAGATTATATACAAATCCAGATTCACCTTCCCTAGATCCTGTGTTTTGGGTGAAATCTCTGATTCGCCTATCAAAAACTAGACGAGATGAGTGTAGATCAGACAGTCTATTTGTGACAGTATGTGGCTCTCCAAAAGCTGCATCCAGAACCAACATTGCAAATTGGTTGAAAATATTATTGAAGGAGGCAGGCATAAAGGCGACCCCTGGAAGCTTCAGGCCAGCAGTATCATCAAAGAATTGGATACAAAATTTCCCGATTGACGAGATTCTTAAGAGAGGTAATTGGCGCTCGCAGAATGTATTCATGAAATTTTATAAAAGAGCTGTGTTACCGGAAGAACAAAGAACTTCTATAACTAGATTATTTTCTCCTGTTTAATTTTGTTTAAATGTTAAAATATTATGTATATATATATTTTTTTTTTTTTTTTTGTTGTCAGGACTTTATTAATTTATTTTGATAATACTTCAAATTGATGATTATAAAAGTTTATTTTTATAACATTTTCATAATAAATGTTGATTATGTTTACCAAATTTCTTTTGTTTGTCTAATACTTACCTATCCTTTTTTAAATACATTGAACATTCCATTACAGTTGTTCACTATAATAAAATAACATACCCATTACATACATACATAATCATACATAACGATGACATATCACTGCTTCGTCTGCTTTCACACCAGGCGATAACAAACACGTCTCACATATGTAGGCTTCGAATAACGGCACAGCTTTTTAATAACAGCGTTTTACCATCCAATAAAACGCTTATTAAAAACTTGCCTAATTCGAAGCCTACAATTTTTATTTCTGCCTGGTGTATGTGAAACACAATGTGACGCGCGGCGGTCGTGTCGAGTCTTTTATGCTTACCGCTTGACACTTCCCCTACCAGGTGTGAAAGAGACAGCAATAGTCGTAGTACGTAAGAGGAAAAAGGACAGATATATTGATAATGTTGCCACAGGATTAAACGTCAAACGCTATTCTCACATATGTAGGCTTCGAATTAGGCAAGTTTTTAATAAGCGTTTTATTGGATGGTAAAACGCTGTTATTATTATAGGAAGATGGTCTTTTATGTCAATATTATCTCACAGAGATAATATAGACAATAAAATTGTCTGTTTATGGGAAGAATTGAAAAACTGTAAGGAAATCAATATGTATCCAACATTCGTTTTCTAGATATTAAAGATCGATTTAAACTAACTACTTCATTCGACGTAAGGTAGGTTTAAGTTCAATTGCATGCCCTGAAAGGCCCAGTATCATAATTTCTACTTGCTAGCCAACTGCCAACATTGAAGACTGACAATAATAATTGCATTAAATTATTCCTTCACAAAGGTTACAGGAAAAACATCGCACGTATAATTATCTTCTAAAACGTTTAATTTCAATGATTTTTAACTAGAAATTCCTTTGACTTTGGTTTTTGAAATATTGAAATAATTGGACATCAAAACTAAAATGCCGTGAAAGATGGACAAACAGACAGACACACACAGGCACTTTCCCATCAATCAATCAACCAATCAATCAATCAATCATTTATTTACGTAATATAGGTTTACAGAAGATGTTTAACAAATTTATAGTTTCACCATATTCAGCTTATGTTAGCATGCAAATTTTATTTACAGTGTACATAGTGGTCGTCTTCAATAAAATAAAATAAATAATAATTATTATTAAAAGAGTACATTGCTATAGTCATCCATTACAAATAGTCAAATTCAATAAGTAGTCATGATATCTAATAAAGTCAAAAATAATATTAAAATTAATTTGATTATATTTATAATTTTGGACCATTATTAATTAATTAATTGTTATTAACAATAATTTCATTACAATTTATCATCAATGTACTCCTTAACTGAATAGTAAGCCTTATCTATAAGGAAAGATTTAAGTTTCTTTTTAAATAAATTGACATTACTTGAACTACGTATATCTGAGGGTAGTTTATTAAATATCTTTGGGCCCATGCAAACAAAGCTTTTTGAAAGAAGAGCGGTTTTACAAAATGGAACGCATAATTTATCTGCGTGACGCTTTCTCGTACGATACTCAAACAGATCCAGATTGGAAAGAACAAATAATGCTGACTCATAACCCATTTATAATATTAGTGTGGATTTTGTTGTTAAATAAATAAGGGCAGTTACCACCCATTTACGGAATATTCTCAACCCATCGTAGTGGCCATCTAACCCCTTTTTCAAATGTTCTAGGCGGACATGGAACCTTCTCGAACATCGTGAACAACCTGGTGCATGTCATTATGTACAGCTACTACATGCTAGCGGCCATGGGACCCCAGTACCAGAAATACCTGTGGTGGAAGAAACACCTCACCACTCTGCAACTGGTTAGTACATTTTCAGATATATTATTACTTAGAGTGACTTAGAGATACCAAGTACTTAAACAGACAAAATACTTAAAGAGAAAAAGTTCTTAAAGAATTAAAGTTAAATAGACACTGTGCCTCGTGGCGCCATCTGTAGCTCCACTTGTGAATTACAACTGACGTTTTCTACATCGCGCAATTAAAATTCGAAGCAAAATAGATTTTATAGAAAACATTTAGCAAATACCCCACTAGACATTTGACTAGACTAGCTGTACCGCTTGCTTTGGCAATAGTTTAACACATTCACGGATGCTTAAAATTAGACAACGTTAGTGTACGAACAAGCTAGGCAATCCTTTTGCAATCATGTATCAAGATAGGAATATTTTGTTTCGGCCATCGAGCAAGCGTTGCTCGATGCTCGTGCCTTCTCTATACGATTGTATATAGTTCATTATCAAGATGAGGCTAGCAAATAATGGTATATTTTTTCACTGCCAGTCCTAGACCAGAGTGTCATTATAACTCTGGTATAATATGACGTATATTGTAGCAATTTCGCAACATTTCGCTTAAACTAACACTTAATTCTGACGAACGTAAACACAAACCACCGTTTATCTAGATAAACCGTCACCACAAGCACGGTCTAGTTAGCGGTTACCTCAGCAATTACAGACACGAACAGAACTCTCTTAGAATATTTCACAAACTATGTACCTTTTTAATCATTGCATCGATGAAATTGTTTAATTAGTTTCTATTGGTTTTGACATAGGGTTGTTATTTCGTGTGAATTAGTCACTTTTCCTTCGATGTGTCGGTCTAATGGTTAATTAGGTTGCGGTTTTCAAGAATCGCCTTTATACTTATTCTTTATTATTTTCTTAGTTTATCAAGGATAGCACTGGCATCTTTGACGGCCTGTTGGTCTAGTGGTTAGTGACCCTGACTGCTAAGCCAGAGGTCGTGGGTTCGATTCCCACCCAGGACAAACTTTGTGTGATGAGCATGATTCTGTGTCTGAGTGTAATTTATCTATAATATGTATGTATTTACAAATTATATAAGTATGTATATCAGTTGTCTGGTTACCATAACACAAGCTCTGCTTAGCTTGGGATCAGATGACCGTGTGTGACTTGTTCCAAGATATTTATTATTTATTATCCCGTTCCTCTGATTTATCGCTGTTGTATGTTCTATATATCTTGGGTTGCGGAATATGTATAGTAGTCACCGTGACCCTGGAACGTAAAGGGCAATCGAAGGAACATGAGTGGGTTTTAGTCAGTAAGAGTCTGACACGCCCTCCCGCCGCACCCAGGACGGGAGCAGTCATTGGATGATTTCCCACTCACCAAAAAAAAAAAAAATGTTCTATATATCTTTGGCAGTCACTACGGGTAGTGTGTTGTTACCTAGTATCTGGATTGCGGAGGTCTAAAAGGCAGTCGTTCCATGTAAATCACTGGTATTCAGGACCTGTAAATACTAGAACCGTTAGGTAAAAGGGAGACAATGATTTTCTTTTTCTTTTAACTACTCTAGAAGAGGCGTGTCTGTTAAATAAGGCACCGAACAAAGAATCTGCATGTTTTATTTTTGCTAAGTGAGTAATTTATTAACGTTTTTGGAGCAAAAAAATAGAAGAGGTCTTTTTGAGATAGCCCGACCCGGGCCCTGTTTAATAAAGCTGACAATGCGACATATATGTCAAAAAATGACAAAATTGTGGAATTGTCGGGCTTAGGCTGTTTAATA
This sequence comes from Athetis lepigone, assembly GCA_033675125.1. Lineage (NCBI taxonomy): Eukaryota > Metazoa > Arthropoda > Insecta > Lepidoptera > Noctuidae > Athetis > Athetis lepigone. The sequence continues at coordinate 20,079,522 of CM066229.1, read as the reverse complement.
AAAGTGACAAATATATCAAAAATCAACAGGTGAAATCTTGACATATTTGTCATTTATAAACGCGTTAAAAGAACTCATATATGTGAATTTTCCACCATTTTGTTGCCTGTAAGTTTTATTAAACAGAAAAATTGTCGAATTGTCACTTTTAGACATATGTCAGACTTGTCGAATTGTCAGCTTTATTAAACAGGGCCCTGGTAACTACCACCATTCATTCTTCTACTGCAAAATGGTGGTGCTGTGTTCTAGTTTGAAGGAAATAGGAAATGGTGTAATTTTCTATAGGCACAAGAGACATAGCATCTTTGTCCTTTAACGGCAAAACATTTACAAAGCCTTTGTGTCCACTTAACATGCAGAGGGCCTTCAACTTGGTTGTGTTTCAATTAAATAAAAAAGAGCTACGCTTTTATAAAAGGTTTAGTTCTTCTATTTACTCAACTGCCACAAAAAAATTAGTAATTATAATTAAATGCACGCAGTAATTTTCAGAGCAGTACACAATAACCTTGCTATTCTCACTTTTTTATTTTTTTATTTAGAACGTATGATAAATTCGCGTTTCACATTCAAAAGTGAAGTCTAGATCGGACTTAACACTGGATAATTATATATAACACATACATTAACTAACAAATGTATTCAAATTTAAAAACTAAATGCAATTTTAAAATTTACTAAAAATGTTTATGACTTATATCTAACTACCATTTGCGTATGCACTTGTATTGAAAAATGTAATTAAAAATTAAAATTATGTTCTTTAATTCAATAATATAATATGTAAATATAAAATAATAATATGTGTATAATATAAATATGTATAAGACATCGTATGTATGTAGGTGTATCTGTATGACGATAATATTATGAGCATAGCCAGCAGACCTTTAAATCTTACTTTTTCTTTTAAATTACTAAATCCGCCATTATCAGAAATTTTATCTATTCTCAAGGTGACTGGTAATTTTTGAGCGAAACACGTGTTACTAATAGTTAAAACAAAACAATTTACACAAACTAACCATTTGTTTTAATAAGTATGTGATTAAATATCATCATCTCCCTAGCCTTTTCCCCAACTATGTTGGGGTCGGCTTCCAGCCTATCCGGATTCAACTGGATACCAGTGTTTTACGTGAAGCGACTGCCTATCGGACCTCCACAACCCAGCTACACGATACCCCTTGGTTAGTTAGTTCAGATGTGATTGAGAATCGATTTTTTTTCGAATTCCTATAGGGTTGAAATAGTGGTCAAAGTTTACCCAGGTCTTTTTGTGAAGAGAATGTTTGTTTTTTCTGTTTCTGAGTGTAATTTGTTTAAATGATGTATGTGTACTTATAAGTTACTAGCTGTCCCCTGCGGTTTCACCCGCATTTTTCGTTACTGCTCCGCTCCCGTGGGTCGTAGCGTGATGGTATATAGCCTATAGCGTTCCTCGATAAATGGGCTATCTAACACTGAAAGAATTTTTCAACGGACCAGTAGTTCCAGAGATTACCCCCTTCATACAAACTTACAAACCTTAACTACACTAAACTTACGATTCTGCAACCGTTTTCCGACAGTCGTTTCTCCTTTGGACTGTTCACCGACAGGACGTTTCGTTTTTGAGAGATTCGTCGATAGAACGTTTCACCTATGGATGTTTCGCTGACAGAATGGTTCGCCTTTGTTAGTTTCGACGACAGGACTTTTCAACTATGAAATATTCGCCGTCAGATCGTTTTGTCTACGATTGTTTCGACATGGCTTTTTCACTATTAAACTACAAAGCCACCAAAAAGCTACTAGCTTGCTACAAAGACATGAAGAAAGTAAATGTTTTAATGGAAGACTGCCTTTACTTTTAATGAATGGTATTTATCTATTACCTATCCATATTCATTTATTTTGTTATTGCAAACATTGGGGAAATAATAAAACTATAACTCTATCTAACTATAACTGGAAATTATAAGTATTATTTAAACCTCGGTTAGGTTTAAATAATACTTATAATAAAACTGTAAATTAAAGATATTTTTTTAATCACACTGTAATCCACACTTTATAATATAAATAAATACGTTTCAATAATCTTTTGTTTTATTATTTCCCCAATGTTTGCAATAACAAAATAAATGAATATGGATAGGTAATAGATAAATACCATTCATTAAAAGTAAAGGCGGTCTTCCATTAAAACATTTTCTTTCTTCATGTCTTTGTAGCAAGCTAGTAGCTTTTTGGTGGCTTTGTAGTTTAATAGTGAAAAAGCTATGTCGAAACAATCGTAGACAAAACGATCTGACGGCGAATATTCCATAGTTGAAAAGTCCTGTCGTCTAAACTAACAAAGGCGAACCATTCTGTCGGCGAAACATCCATAGGTAAAACGTTCTATCGACGAATCTCTCAAAAACGAAACGTCCTGTCGGTGAACAGTCCAAAGGAAAAACGACTGTCGGAGAACGGAATTATTAGCTAGTAGTTAACAATTATTCATAGAAATATTATAGCATCCGCTGCCGAACTAGGTTAGGACATGTATTTCAGCATACGGCGCCACCACAGAGTAACGCCACTCCCTGTTATATCAGAATTTAAACTAGCTTATACTATTTTACAAAAAAATTAAGAGTGAAATAAATGGTGTGTGAGAGTGCCTCTCTCATATTAAACTGTCCCAAGATTGATTTTTTAAATTATCTTATCTGATTTCATATTCGCGACATTTACGCAAACAAAATTCTTAGGCAAAGCTAATAATACCAGTAAAAGTAGTGCCACAAATACTTCCGTCGCTGACATGGAACCACCAATAAGGATAGCTTGCCTCGCCTAGCATTCCTTGCGTTGAGCTGCTCTTGCGCAAACGGTAGGACATACCGTGCACGCTGCAGTTATACTGCGGCTGTAGAACACTTGGAACTACGTAATTTTATACTGTCAGTAATTTTTTTATTACATTTATGATATAAACATTTAAAAATATAAAAATTAGTAGCCCACCGGCCTCGGGAACAAGGTCCAAGCTACCGAAAGTCAAAGCTCTAGAGTAAGGAACCATCCGACAATACGCGTGTCCAGGAATACCGCCTTCTGTGTCAGACCCTTGATCCAACTGCCTATCGAAAGCCTCCTCAATGTTGATAAGATAATGTGTTAATAGGCTTTTGTCACGTCTGTTTTGACTGTGCAATGTAGGATATAATTCACGTGAATTGCAAATTGCGATTGATGTCGCCACAACATCACTATCATCGATGTTCACTGGGAAACTTGACTTCCGTGCAGACGAAATCATGAACAGAAACAAGACAAAAATAAAAATAAACCTATCAACGCTCGAATTATTTTAATCACAGTACTAGTAGATCGTGTGGAGGCAACATTTAGCCACAGTTACCACACAAGCCGGCGGAACGTCGTATCCTTTCTCCGTTAGGAAACACACGTTCTATTAAATGTTTTATACCTAAATAACGTACGCTGCCCGCCATCTTGGATTAGCATGAAGGTGAATTCAGTCATCTAGACTGTACTATGGGTACTGCAATTAAATGTGATAAAATTTGTATTGCGTCTTGCGTTGGTCTAGTACTTATCTACGTTAATATTGTGAGGAGGTAAAATGGTTTGCTTGTAAAAAAAACTACTATATGACGTGTTATAGAAGCATGGAAATAAAACATAAAAACAGTCATGAGGTTCAGGATCTCATTATGGTAGCATGCCAAAATCGAGGGAAGTCGGTTTTCTTTTTGCAAAAAGTTATCTTGTCTTCGATATTTTCTTGACTGATGTCAGTGATGTCCAAGATAAACTTAAAAATATACAGGGACACTTTTCAATCACCATCCAAATTTTAAAATCGAGGACCTTTAATTAAATTATTTTCATATGTGAAACAATATAATCAAATAATAACAAAAACAAATAAAAACATTCAAAAGAAAATATCCGAAAGCGGGGTGCAACGTGTGAGGGAGGGGTGGGCGTAGTGCGTGCTTTTGTGTGCGTTGCGTTTCCGAATTTTAAAGGTAAGCGCGTGTGCAGTCAATTTCAACGACCTAGTTGAATTGTATTTATTCCACACGTTTGGATTTTAGTAGCGGACAATAGTGAAAATCATGTATTTTTTTTTATTTTTTTTTATTTCATTAATTGATAAGGTTATCGATTCTGAACCATTTCTGAAAATTTGGATGGTGGTTGCAAAATGACCCTGTATAATATCTGAATTATAAAGTCACATTGGCATGCATGACCGGCAGATTTCTCAACAACCACGTCGAAATATCATATTTAAAAAAAAACTTATTACAAAAAAATGGTGATGGATGGTGACCCAACGGGTCCCAAAAGATTGGCGTCATTACCATATTGAATGGCAAAACGCTTCCTCTCTTAACTTCTATGCTATTTCTTCACCACCCTAGGTTGACTGGGAGAGAATGCCTTTGGCATTAAGTCCACCTGTGTACCGTTGTGCATAAAGTGTAAATAAATAAACTTCTAGCCCTTAAGTCACGTGAACTATCAACTAACCTTTTTGACATTTCCATGCTTAGTATGAAACAGGATCTTGTTTCCTCACATTATGGTTAAAGATTCTAAATTTCTTATCATTCTGCAAATTTCTGCTCGAGGATTTCATGTCTGCATTGATAAATATTTTCGTCAGTCACTTATATCTATTTAATATCAAGCATCTAATGCAACGTTTCAATCCAACTAAAGGTGAAGTAAATTCGATATTTTAACACTTCACTATATTATGCACTTTATTGTTTTTATGCTTTTTTTAAGTCATTTCAATAAGGACACTAAACTTTTGGATGTCGTAATAATTATGAACTCCTTCAAATTATTGATTGCACGCTCGATCTATATTTCGTGTTTTGTCGTCCCTGTCTTATACAGGTCCATGTGATTCACTAGTATCAATAAACGCAACATATTTTTTTCCTTATGGTATTAAATGCTAACATGCTCATCATGGATTTATAAAAAAAAGTAATTTGCAATAAAAAGAGTAATAACACCTTAGCGTTACATTGAAATTACAAACGTAATATAAAGTTATACAATTCATAATAAGATGACATTAAATTTTCACTGATTCCAATTCCCTTATTAAAACCCAATCATTATGCTGATTGCGAGACAAAAAGGTATTTTGGAATCAACATTTTCTTGGAAGACCTTAATATATTTGTTCCCAAGTCCACTTGTGAATCACGAAATCCAGTGGAGATCTTATAACAGAGAAAGTTCGAGAACTTTCTACATTTTTTTAAGTAATTAGAGCCCTGTTCTTGTATAATTTTAGTAATTTAATAGGTCTATTAACATAAAGCGTTTCTAGAGTGCGTGCGTCTCGAGCAAGGGCATAAGCGTGACGATATGATTTTATTAATTTAGCTCAAAATTTTGAGAATTAGTCATCGCCTAGATTAACTTTGAAATGATACCTAATGAAATTAAGAGAGAATAGGAAATACAAAGGTAGAAGTAGCTGATGTATGTTATTGTGATAAAATATCTAATTTGCATCAGTATTTTGTCTAGCCTACAATATCATTCTATTGGTAAATCTGGCCTACCCGAAGTCTTTCAAGGCATATAATTCTCGCTCTCTCTTCGTTGACTTCAAAGCTTCCTTTGCTCATTTGGCCACTTTTTTCTGGACTGACTTTGGCAAAAATATTAATTTTAATATACGTTTAATATGGTATCGGTTTCTACCACTTAATGTGAACTCTGATCCTTATGAAAGATAAACAAGGGCATGTTTTATTAGTACCGCAAAACATTATTAATGACTAAAGACAAAAGCTACACTTGATCTATAAAATATACAAAACATCGTATCTTCGTTTCAGATCCAGTTCTTCATGGTGCTCTTCCATTCAATCAGCGCCTTGGTGTACGACTGTGGATATCCCAAGTAAGTATTTATCCATCACATTCACCTCATTAATATTGCATCTATTACTACTTACAAATTACTATGTATTTTAGCATTAAGATAAACTAAATGTAGAATGATTTATCTGCAACCTCCTGAAAAATCTGCATTTTTAATAGCATTGGAACGTTATTCTAAAAGCATCCGTAAAACTATCATTAACAGAAATATAATAGAGATAATGTTAACGCTTAAAGTTGCACAATTCGATGCAAATACTTAGGATTAAGAGCAGGGTAGTTTTTCTGATATTGTTTCTGTTGTTTCAAAGCATGCCGCACGAAATATATCAGTAAACGTCTTCAGATTTAGAAATACGCGATGTCTGAATGCATTGGCATTAAACCATTGCAGAACCACATAATGTATGTCACTAATATTACTTTTACTATCCCATATTGAAAATCACAAACATTATTTTTATTTTCAGATTGATCGCCTCTGGTTTAATCCTGCATTCGACCATCTTCATTGTTCTATTCATGAACTTCTACATGCAGGCCTACAAGGACAGGCCAAAGAAGAAAGCAGTATCAGCAGCTGCCAACAACAACAACAACGATGAAACTCAAACCGCCAATGGAGCGATCATGAGTGAGGCTAATGGACACATCAAAAATGGTGATCTTAATGGACACATCAAAAACGGTGACTTAAATGGACATGTCAAAAATGGTGATCTAAACGGACACCTCACAAATGGCCACAACGGACATATCAAAAACGGGGACCTCAATGGACACGTTATGAATGGAAACCTAAACGGCTACGTCAAAAATGGAGGCCTAAATGGTTTCCTAAAACACGAATCGAACGGACACGTTGTAACTAATGGACATTTACAAAACGGCTACACGAATGGTCAAGTAATACATGACATAACAGGTAAAGAAAAAGTGCAATAGCCTACTGTATTGTTAGGTTAGATTGTATACTTCTTATAAATACCTTTTGTATAGAGAGTTGGAGGTGTTGAGTTTTTGTTAGTCCCTTCTTGTTCATGGGGGAAAAAATTAACTAGATGACTGTAGAAAGTAAAATTTGTATGAGTTAGCGCTGCGTGAAGGTTCCAACCAAGTGAATCAAGCTCACGTAGTGTGGTGAGAACATTAACGGTGTTCTTGTGATCTGAATTTTATATTTCTTGGAGGCTTAGCAAAAGAACACCTGACTTAGGCGTTACTTGAAGCCTGTCGATTTTTAATTTGAGGTTACCGTTTTTGTTCATAATATTTGAATTAGATAACCAGGATTGCTTCCTTGAATTAAATTTGGTCTTGCATCGAATCTTCTATCTGGAAACTTCTATTCATAGCAGGAGCTATATGAGCGTATTGTAAAAATTCAAACTCAAAAGCAGGTCAGGTCAGTTATTTTTTGGATTTGGTTGAAGTATATAGGCTTACCGTGATCAAAGGGAGTGGTAACTAACTCATAGAAATATTTACATGAATTTCAGTCATATAAAAATATTTTAATACAAAAACTTAATGATTTTACTCCAAAAATTTATACTTATATTGTACAGTAGAACCAGTGTATAAACAATTATTTCATGTGACCTTTTCTTAATTCTAAAACGGTGCGTCTACGATATACAATTTGTAAAATTATGTAAATATTGTTTGGCAACAAAAGATCTGATTTAAAAAATTGTTGAAGATTTTCTTTTATATTTTTGCTCTTTTTTTAATTAACAGTTTAACATTAAAACTACCTCATGAGTGGACTTATACATATTTTACTTTTAAGACTCAGCCTCGAATTTGGTAAAAGTTAAATCCGCATAATGAGGCCAGTGTTGCTCAAATAATTTTAAAATTTTATCATTTTTTTTCTTTTTTACGTAATTTTTCCTCACTAAAATACTTTTACTCTAAAAGACTTGCCTTTAAAAGGCTTTAGAGTACTTCCGTCCATACTAAGCTTTATTTAGTTATAAGTACCAATAGCTGTAAATAAAGTTTTAAATTATTTTTTGTTTGTGAAAGTACAAGTTATCATTTTACAAATTCATAAAATAAAAAGTTTTTTATTTATTTTTTTGATTTTGTTTTGCTTTTTTCTGCGAAAAAAATGTAAAAATCAAAGTATCTACAGTGATTGCTAAAAATAAGTATTACTAAAGAATGTAAATATAAATAAATCGATTGAGGTAATTACAATTTATGTGCGTAATGGTGTGATTAATCATTATTTTTTTACGAAATAATAATTAAAGTTTATGATATTAAATACTGTATTTTATCATACTCGGTGGGTGAATGGGAGGAAACTCCTTTAAAAAGATATTTTATATATTATAATTGCTAAATAAACTAAGAAACCAGTCAGTTTTAGCGAAATTTTAATGATAATAATAGGTGTTTTATACATACATAGACTTAATTATTGTAAGCGATATGTGGTAAAATTTGTATACCCTTTTATACGATAAGTTTCAAAAATAAAATATTTGAAATTACTTATGTGTTTTAATGCCTTTTATTGTGTTTAGTGAGATTTATGTTACTAATATAGGTAAATGCTCGTATGATAAACAAGCCCGCCTTGACTAACGTAAAAGCTATACTTTTTTAGAGTTTTTTTGTTCAGGTTTTTTTTTCCAATTAAATTCTCAAGATATCATTCCTGTACGAGTTTCATATAAGTACTTGCAAATAAGTTATGAATGGTCACTATTGTAGGTTAAAATTGTGTCCACTCCTGTGTGCTTGAAATCCTATAAGTTACAGTTTCGTTCTTTTATTCTAACGGAACCCTAAAAAGACATATTTACTGCTAAGAATGAGCTTCAAGTTTTTTCTTTTAAATTGATTTTAAAAAAGGCTATCTGTTCTCAGTTGAACCTCCTATAACAAAGCACTCAATGAGTCTTCTGAGATGACTTAAGTACTGCCTACCCTTCGTATAAAACAGCCATGTATATTACAGAGCCATCTCGCGGCTAAACTTAGAAACACTTAAGTACAAAGTTAACCAATCGGCTGCTTGAAAGGTTAAGTTACGGCAGATGTAAAGCTGGACGCATACTTTCATTGAGTTTTGTTGTCGTTTACGCTTTAGTACAGATGTCGCTAGTGGTGTGTTTGTTCTTTTTATTTCTCTTTATTCGATGGTTGATACTAACGGCCAGTGATCTCTTGACATTTCTTTTTTTTTATTTATATTAAAAAGTAGTATTCCAAAAAAAGTATGCAGTAACATTGAAAAATATATGTACACGTTTTTTATAAATACTTAAAAAATTAAAATAGTGCTCCATTAATAATAATATTGTGGTATTTAATAGGCTGTGGTTTTTTCGACTTATTACATCGAAAAGTTACTGTTTCTTAACAATTCACACTTTTAACGCTCAAATAGCGTTAAATATATATAATATTTATTTAAGTATATACATGAAAGTAGGTAAAACTTTTTGCATTAATAATCTACAAATTTTAAATTCAACATTACTTTTTTTTAACATACTAATGTGATAATTACGCGTGTTTGTAAACAACATTTTTATCGTCTTAAATGGGTGAACTTCGTTAAAAAAAACACGAAACACGCATTTCCTTTAAATAGCCAATTGAAAGAATTAATTGCAAAGAAAATCGAGCATTTAAAATTTAACGGTGTGACGATAACAACTTGGACCCTCGCTAAACCTTAATTATAGCTCTGCAAAATGTCAATAAACCTGACATTGGAACATTTTTTCGTCCCCTTTATAATTTGTTAGCCCTAAAATTGTAACCCTATATAACCACTGCCACCTGACCTCCCATCTCGAACAAAACGCTCCTACCAATAGGTCATCGATACGTTGGTTGGGTAACGTGTATTGAGAAGGGTAGATTCGGGGTTGAGACACGCACTACTCTGTCACCTTTTGTAAATGATGGAGAGAGCGAGACAGAAATAGCGCTACCCTTGTTTATTGATACGTTACGTTTCACGAAGTGACGGGGTTGATTTGACGTTTGGCATTGCTAAAAATAGCTGTGCATTTCTATAAACAATTTGAAAGTCTGTAGGTTATATTTCTAGTTACTATATTACATATTTTTATGTTAAATTAATCAGCAGTATATATATATTTCAAATTGATTATTAACTTAAACTAATTAAAATCTTTTTCTAACTTTTTAATCGTTGGATTTCAAAGAATTTTTGAGTGTTTACTTGAAACTTTAACCTGAAATTGGTTTATTTCATGTTGGTAATTAATAATACGGTAAACATTATAGTTTGGTAATTTAAATGCTAAAAATAAAATACGCTGAGCTTATCATCATAATGTAGGTAAGTTATAAACAACTCGGTGGGTACCTAAATAAAATAAATTAATTTACATTGCTGATAATATTAATTGCTAATTATTAAGTTTACATAAATTAAATATGTGTACCTATATTATTTCCACTTCATATAATAGTTACCTAGTCCAAGGCATAAAGCACCGAAACTATTATTATTTCAAAACATTGGCCTAAAGCGCTCTACTCTAAGAACCTTTCCTCAAACGACCAATAAAATCCCGTGAAACGGAACGCCCCAGTTCGCCGGCCGGGACGAAAACCCTAGCCAGGGGTAGGTACCTTTACTCAGTCGAGTGCGCGTTGTTGCCGCGCACGCACGCGCGCCGCGTTCCTACTTCCCTCACACACACAACAAAAAACCACAAAATCTTAACAATCAACCCAACGTGAATAACTTTAGTGCTATAGTGTACCAATAAGTGTTAATCGTTAACTATCACAGTGATAACATACAGTGACTTTGTGGAAATCGCAACAGAATATCACTCAGCGTCCAGCCATAATGATATAAAACATTTTCTACGATAAATCGCTTGCTACTGTGTTTTAATCGGTAATGTGCCGTCTTTGAGGATTGCTTCTGTTATATATTAATGTATTATGTTCGCCGACCGCAGTGTGGGGGTTGAAATCTATGGAATATGCTAATAAGCTGGTTTCTTTTAACCCGCACACAAAAAGCTCTGCACTAGACACTGCAGTGCGATTTGTGTTGCAAATTTACCAGAATTTATATTTTTTCCGTCTGTACGTACTATTTTATCTACTTTTTAACAAACTTCGTGTTCTTTTCTGTTTCTGTGTTATTTAGGGTGAGAACTAATTCAATTTGGTATTTTGTTTCAATTTGTGTTTTATTCAGCCCTATTTTATTTCAACTGTTTAATTAGTACGTCGAATTTGAAACAGAATTCTACAAAGTTGATGAACTCGCAGTGAGAAATTCGATTACAAACAATTTTCACTTCATAATAGGAACGGTAGTGTCATTTCCTTTGTGCCAATAGTCTATTTGCTCTAATTTCCTGCTTTGCTAGTTATTAACACGTCTGCATCAGATCTAGGTTTAGATTTGTCGAGCTCAGTCGGTCTATTAGATTCGATTGATTCGAACATTATTTGAATTTCAAATTGGTCGGTTATTTGTTTTGCTTCCATAAATTTTCTTTTGGTAAACACGCTGTGATTAATTTTAAATGGCAGTGAATCACTTTTGGGATTGATCAATACACGAGGTATATCATTAGCTTCAATTTAATACGAGCTTACTCGAGTTTTTTGTCGTAAGCGTAAGAATTCAGATGACGTCACACAAAAGGCAATGAGGCAAAAAGCCGGCACCTTTAGTTAAATATTTTACTAGCATGGACATTATGTAGATTCTAACCGTAAGTCTTGTATAACAAAGAAGACATTACTATGTACCGACAACTTATATTCTTATTATAGTTGAAATAAAAGCTACAATACTATGGCAGTAGTTTAAACTATACTTCAACGGTAGATAGCAGGCTAATAATTTAATATTCACAAACTGCTGCGTGAAGTTTGTTCGTACTAAAACCACAACAATATTATTTGTGGCATGTAATGATTCAATAGATTGCATTTCATAGGTACCGACTAATTTTCCATTGTTCCATGAACAGTAATAATACCAGCATATTATTGTTCCACTGTAAGGAAAAGGCGTCTCTACTTATAAAGAGACATGAGAAATGATCTAGATGTTTACTCAAGGCAGGTTATAAATAGTATTATGACCAGCCTATTATTGTCCTATTGAAGTGAAGGCCTCTCTTCTCATGTAGGGAAGGCGTAATAATTGATTAACTTGCTTACTCAGGGCAGGTTGGCGTTTTCAAACTTAACCCAGGTTTCTACGCGATATTTTCTTTGACTGTTGTTAGCAATGTTCAAGACAAACTAAGAAATAAGAAGAACGATAACGAACTAAGAAATTCTTTAACGATTTTGAAAGAGTAACTTTTGAAAAAAAAACGAACTGAAATGATTAATTGATAACTTAATAAATCTTTTGTGTCACACAAGAACCCAACAAGTAATTACAATGAAGATGCAAAAGATAACTAAAACTAAAGAAAAAAGATAAAGTTCCGTTGAGACTATTACATACTTCATGACCTAGGGTATACCGCCGTTTACCCGAATTTTATTTGCCCTAATTTCATTTGCCATAATAGTCAACAGCCATAATATCATACGACATAATACTCATTTGCCCTACTCTCATTTGCCATAATAGTCACGTGCCAGAATCATTGTTTCCCATAAAGTCACTTACCATAACATCATTTGCCATAATCATTGTAAGCCATAATTATCACATGTCCTAATTATCACATGCCATAATTATGATATGCCATAACATAATTTAACATCGACATCGGGTGTATAACGGTTGTTTATATCAAGAGAAATTGGATGCAATTGGGACTTTAGGGCACCCCGACTTGGACAGGTTAGGTTAGAAGGGGATGGCGGGGTCGTGTGAGCGAGCGAAGCGAGCGAATAGACCCCGCCATCCCCTTCGTGGTTATTTTTTTATAAACCACACAGAAGTAGGAGCCCCGCGAAGCGGGGCTCCGTCGACCTTACCCACCATCAACCATGCACAGAAAAAAAAAACCATTACGGGGCTTAAATATTTGTCTAATACTTGTTATGCCATTTAAATATTATGTCTAATAATTATTATGGCACATAAAATTATGGCAAACAATACTTATGGCATTCGTATCTTATGGTATCTAAAATTCGGGCAATTAAAAGTATGTCATATGTCTTTTAGGGCAAATGAAACATTCGGGCAAATGAAATTCGGGTAAATGAAATTCGGGAAAATGATGATTATGGCATATAATCTTCGGGCAAACAATAGACAACCCATGACCTAGACCTTGGTAGTAAAACCAAATCGATATGAAATTGATAACCAAGTGAACTATGAACGAGTATTCAAATTGGAGTTCAGAAATATTTCAATATAACGCACGGTATTTAACGATGATTTAAAGTTTTTGAGAAGAGCGATTGTAATATTGGGTTCTGAATAGTTTTCTATAACGATTGTTGTGAAAGCATCGTCAATTATAGTAGAAGTAATTAAACGAAAGCTTTTGAGTCTTTTTATTGTGTACAGACGACTGTTTATAAAAAACGTAAGAAGAAAATAACTACAGATCTATGATCTTGTCCTGAATCTTTTTTTTTTATCTACTCAACTACAAAAAGGTATCCCGTAAATACCATCACAAAAACACGATTAAAATCATCCGATACGATCATAAGAATCAGCAAACCACCACAAAACATCACTTTGCATTTCACGTCGGCTTTGATTCGGAAAAGAAATACAAATCGGTTTCTTTTCTTCCTGACGTTAGACCATCCTATTGTTGGCATGCCAATATCTCTGAATAAGTCTTCCCCTTTGTACTGACGATTCGATTTTATTAATTCAATATTTTACCTAGGTTTCTAAGGGTTTCCACAAGGGCTCATACTAGGTACAGTTATTTTGAATGTTGTGGGTTGGCTGTTGTTAATGTTACTTCTGCAATAACTACTATCTTCCCACCTATTATTATACGTCTATTACTAACCTAACCTTTGTGTGGAACGGCTTTGTTATTGTCATGTATGGCTTTAAAGGTTCTCACGAAACTCACATTGACACGGTTTGAGTGCCATTTAAGTTGTTAAAGCAAGCTGTTGAAGAAAAGTGCAACATTGATGTTAGTACTAGAAAGAAAATTGTTGACAGTATACAACCGGCTAGTGAAATATACTCCGTAGCAACAATAATAACAAATAAACGTAGGTACCGACATATCAACTTGATTTAAAGTAGAACGAATAAATATAGCACTGATATTTTGAACGACATAATATTAACCTTATTACCTCTGGCTGATAAATTGATAACCTTTCAAGTTCTCGAAATAAATAGGACTCCAGACAGACTATTCGGAGCATTGTATCAATTTAATTAATATTTTAAGCTGAATAGTAAATAAACAAAAGTTTTGAAAAGAAGAAATACAATCGATTAATTCTAGAATTAGAAGAAAAAAGGAAGCATGAGTACTTGCTAACAACAAAAGAAAGACTAATACATCTTCGATGCCAAAATAGAATAAAACACGAGAGCTTAAAAATAAAACCATACGAGAACTATCCCGACGACTTATTCCTCGTCCGGAAGTTATCAGAACGACCGGTTATTCTACAACAATGAGGCTGGTTCTTATACGGACCAAACAATCTAAAGATGCAGAAGATGCACTCTATGTAAAACTTCAAAATGAGGAACATTCTCAAGTATATTTCAAACATAGAATAAAATTTGCTTAGACCATGTTGCATTCTAATTGTTCATCCATTAGATAGTGAATTGTTTCATCTAGTCTTATTCTTCATGTTTTTTTTTTCGGTCACCAAATGGATATTCTGACTTATTTTTTATGCCGCCATCTTCATTTGGATCGTGTGTATGCGTATGCGGCGATGTTGTGGCGTTTTTATTGGAGCAATGTTTATTTATTTACCTATTGGTTGGTTGTTGTTTGAAATTGGAGTAAGAAGTTGTTTATAGTCTTTGAATATTGTATTTACTTTCGTGATTTAGTGTAGTGGGTTCTTCTAGCTTTTATGTTTTCTATTTATGTTTTTTTAACTATTACCTTTTTTATTTCTGTGGGTTTGTATCGTTGTTATTAGGTTTAGAAGACAGCTAATATTTTGTTTTCATTTTGTTTCAAAGAAATCTCATAAATTACAATTGAAAAGATTGTTAATTTGATTCTTTAAACGCTTTTATTTCTGAGACCGCCCGTCAGATTGGAAATATTCTTTCTGAATATGATAGCCAGATTTATAAAGAATAGTATACGCCGTTTGACGTCACGCTTTGACCTACGTTATCCCAGAGCAGAGCAGTAACCAAAAACGCGAGCAGCACCACTGACGATAGCTAATTCTATCGTAACTGCCATGATGATATGAATTTTAACTCCATCAATTTGATTCAAACAACAGTACTAGTTCTTTACAATCATTTGAATCTCGTTGCGTACGAGTTGATTGCGACCACGCTCTGTCTGTCAGTGTACGGTGCATTTTATTCAGGTTAGCACTGTTTGGTATCGATCAACAAGCTTTCAAGTAAACTCCATTGAGTTGAGGTTTTGTGTAGCGGCAAATTGGACATCGCTTTCATTTCTGTGTGTTACAATAATGAAAGAGATTCGTGTTTTATTCTTACTCGTTCTATGGGTTGTCTTTTTAAATGGTTCGGAGCGGGGTTTGTAGATTAGTTTTTATGTAAGACATAATATGTATTAATATAATAAACTTATTTTAACACCGGAAGTACCAGTCCAGCAGGAATAAATCTTTTTATATATGACTAGCTTTTGCCCGCGAGTTTGTCCGCGTGGAATAATAGTTCCCGTTCCCGGGGGATTTCCGGGATGAAAATTATTCTATGTCCTTTCTCGGGTCCCAGACGACTACCTATATCTGTACCAAATTTCATTCAAATCAATTCAGTGGTTTAGGCGTAAAGAAGAGACAGAGAAACGGACAGTTACTTTTGCATTTATGATATTAGTATGAATAAACCAGATTCATTGGGAATAGGTTAGGCTACAAGAAAATATATGGAAATGAATCAGTAACTAAAACGCAAGTAACTGCAAACGCGAGACTTATTTAGACTATATAAAGAGGCAAAGTTAATTAAGGTTTTTAAGAGGTGCTCTAAAAGTTTTTCTGATCCCGTTACAATATTTTAACATTCAAATAAACCGAAAGCGAAGCTATAGGCTATGTTGTATATTTTGCTACCACCTTGTTTTGTATCGAAACATGCAAACTCACTAAACAAATATTCTGCACCCCAAAATTCGGAGCCAAAAATCACTCATTCATAGCCGAATGTTTAACCCTAAAAAAACCCAATCATGCGAAAAAACGACCAACGTCTGATCGTCATTTCCTTACTAAACGGTTAATGTATCGGGAATCTTGAATTGAGCTCTATTGCGTTGGTATTACGGGTGATTTTTTGTTTCGTAGTGGGGACACAGATGAACTAACACAGCACGTGTCAAACCCTAAAAAATAAAAATGTTTGAGTCAACGTTGCGAGTAGCGTTGTATTCAATTAGTGATCTCATTATGAGAATGTTTGAAATCGTGAGAAATAAAAGAGCATCTGGGATTCACTGGGCTTCAAATTAAGTTGTTCTAAAAGTAGAGACAATGTCGTTTACGTTCTTGTCTTCTCTTTTGTTTTGTTGTTTTTACATCTAACTTGACAAATTCGTCTGCAATTAGTTAACATAAGTTAACTAATTGCAGACGAATTTGTCAAGTTAGAACCAACCAACATTTCGCGCAAACGAGTTACGGGCATAAGCCCGTAACTCGTTTGCGCGAAATGTTGGTTTTTTCACCAACTGGGCACGATAGACTGGGTACGTGGACACACGTATGATCAGTTGGTGAAACGTAAATATAGCATCCGTTATTTCTTTTTTACCTATTATCTGTTTTTTCATCTAAACAAGCCAAGTGTCCACACACAAAAAAAGTGCTGTCGAAAGTTCATGTTTTTAGCTTTAATAATTTCGTCTGTGCTTTGTTTCCCACTTTGGGCATATTATGAACATTATTTCCACACTCTCCTACAAAAACTGACCTCAGTAACATCTGTCAACATAAAAAGATTAATAAACAACAAAATAATATTTGTTATTAATTGCTTTTCCTGCATATGGAAGAATTAATGTGATAATGGTTGCTTCCCTAGTGTTTTCTATTTTGACTTGTTTTCATAAAATCGATAGGGCCGGACATCGTCCCCTTTTGTACTTCGGCTATATACGTTACTATAATGTATAGGACCGTTCCCAATACATAGCCATAATGTATAGGACCGTTTCTATACATTAGTATTCATTGAACCCGGGCTTCAATGACAGTTTAGAGAGCAAGGACACTTCATGATCAATATTATGCGTGTTTTTGAATGTTAAGAAACAACTGAAATTCCTCAATTGCTGGCAATTCATACTAATATTAAAAAATAATAATAATTCCAGCCTATTACTGTCCGTCTGCAGGGCAAAGGCCTCTTCTCATACAGAGAAGGCACGAGCATTGATCACCACGCTTGCTCAAGGCGGATTGGCGATTTCGGACTCATATTAACTACAAGTCCAGGTTTCCTCACCATGTTTCCCTTCACCGATGTCTGTGAAGTCCAAGATAAACTTTAGAAAGTACATATGAATTGAAAAAGTCACATTGGTACTTGCCTTGGATTTGAACCCGCAACCTCTTGTATGAGAGGCACCCTGCCTTAACCACTAGGCCACCACGCACATACTAATATTATAAGTGTGAAAATAATTCTATCTTTTTTATCCCAAAAAAACCAAGGGAACGAAAACTACGCGGGTAAAACCGCGGGGGCCCGCTAGTTTGTTATATTCTAATTTGTAAATAATACCAGCCTATTACTGTCTCACTTCAAGGCAACGGTCTCTTCTCATACAAAGAAGACACGAACGGGTGATCAGTATCACCACGCTTAACTACTCAAGGCGGATTGGTGATTTCAAATTTACAATTTTTACAAGTCCAAGTTCCTCCATGGTGTTTTTCCTTCACCGAAGTCTGTAACATCCAAGATAAACTTTAGACAAAGTCACATTGCAATTTGCCCAGAGATGAACACATAAGCGGCCCGGTTCTGATATACAAGACATGAGAACCGCGGGGTTATTACCTATGAAACAGCAATCAGCAATATTCGCGCAGTGATCGCGCGGTTACCGCGCGATTAATCGCTTAACGTCAAAAAAAATCGTATTATGTTTGAACCGATTGCTAATCGCTCGCCGATTGTTCTAATGCACTTATTGCTACGATGACGATAAAGTAGCAATCGCTGGAACTAATTAAATATCACCTTTAACAAAAAAAACTTAACTTTGCTCTTAAAAACCATACTAAATACGAAACCACCAAACAAAAAATGCATACTTTAGTTACCTAACTGATTGCTCCACAGAGGCAGTACTATCGCTAGATTGCTTTTTGACTTGACGTATTTTGAATTGACGTTTGAAAAGCAAATATTGCTAAATTATCGCGATCGCTCGGCTATTGCAAGATACGTAATCCCGGTGCCGGGCGCCTTGACTTTTTCAATATCAGAATTAGGTCTACATGAGCTAAGTACTCACAGCACAAAAATACCGCCTACAATGAAAAAAAAATACACAATAATATACACAATTTACTGCATCTCTCGCACGATATTTACAACCACAATATAAATGTATTCTGCCATCAAATCATTTGATACCAGATTCCCATGATAATTATATGGGGTATTACAGTAACAATAAAAATTTATAACACCGCTCACCATGGGAGAAATACAATAAATATCGGTTACTCATAGAACCGCCTCAAAATATATTACGGGAAATAGTATTTTTTGATGGGATATAGAAATATCGAACGGTTTTACGAAGGGTCCGTCGATGGATGACGAAAGAAAGGAATACTTGCTTTAATTTAAGATGATTGTTGTAATAAAATAGGATACTAGAAGATGCAAAAACAATTATATTTTGTACTATTTTAAATACCAAAGTAACTCTGTCTGTTACGGTTTCGCTGAACCACTATACCGATTTCGACAAAATTTGGCAAAAAGTGAACTAGTACCTTGAGAATGGACATGGCATATTGATATGCTTAATATGCCAACGAATTTAATTTATAAATACATACATACAAGAAACAAATGACATCCAGACACAGAACAAACAGTATGCTCATCACAATGATTTGTGCTGCGTAGGAATGGAACCCACGACCTTCGGCTTTGGAGTCAGAGTCACTAACCACAAGACCAACAGGAAAGACAAATAATAATTCCTAGCTATAATTTGTCTAGACACAATCTGTTGAGGCAAGAGTACCAAAGTGTTTTAATTGGAACTGTCCTCAAAAGGCCTGACTGAAATATATTCTGCATGGTTCGTTGCACAAAAAGATTTATGTCTGGTCTTTAAAAGAGACGATAATCCCTGAGTTTGTTTCGGCATTTCTTCTCAGAGGTAGTTCAGCTAGGAAATGCCGACTCCATCTAGTTTAAAAAATATATACTTATATGACATGTAAAAGTGATTTTATATCCTACTTATACATATAATAAACAATTTTAATTTCAACAATTTCAATTTTTGAAGTGACCATGCTCAACAGATGAATATTACACGATGTTTTCTAGGAAACGTCTATAAAGTGTAGCCATTTTTAACCGACTTCAAAAAAAAAGTAGGTTCTCTGTTTGACCTGTATGTATGTATGTATGTATGTATGTTTGTCCGCGAATATCTTGCGTTTGGCTGAACTGATTTTGATGCGGTTTTCAGAAAAGTGTTTGTTACGTTCTGGGGAAGGTTTTAGTATATAACACTAATGGGTATCCCGTGACGTTGCCTGCATAGATCCTGTTTTGCTTTCTTGGGTTGTAGATTTTTAAAGACGATTGTATGTTGTACTCTAACTAAAAGGTAATAATAAAAAAAATAAAAAGCTTTTTTAAAAAAAATTTCCGAAGTCGGTGGCTACTCTTCTGCCGGTCGATTTGTGTTGCCACCGACTTCGGAAATAGTTATTTTTAAGCTTTTAGTTTTTGAAGTCGGTTATCTTTTTTTTAAAAAAGCTTTTTTGTCTCATTACATTTATAAATAGAATCAGTTTACCGAGATAAACCAGCTGTTCTCTATATATAACCTGTAGGTACTTATTATACATAACCGTTGTACCCAACAGACACCTGTCACTAAGTGGTAATACAATGAAGTTTCTTTAAAAAATGTATCATATTATTATAGTAGCCCATAGTTTTGATATGATGACTAGGCGCCCGCCTCTCGTGTAAGAGGTTGTGGGTTCGAATCCGGGCAAGTACCAATGTGACTTTTTCAATTCATATGTACTTTCTAAAAGTTTATCTTGGACATCACTGACATCCCGTGCCTCGGAAAGCACGTAAAGCCGTTGGTCCCGGTTGTCATTCGTAGAACTTTAACAGTTGTTACTGGTTAGCCAGAAACTCTGACCGGTCTAACCAAGAGGTATCGTGTCGCCCAGTAGGTTGTGGAGGTTTGATAGGCTGTCGCTCCACGTAAAACACCGGTATTCAGCTGAATCCGGTTAGGCTGGAAGCCGACCCCAACACAGTCGGGTAAAGGCTAGGGAGATGATGAGTTTTAATATGACGACTACCATAATGATAACAATTTGTTTTGTCCCTTGATGATTGGACGTGGCTTTCCAATTTATCAAAAAATATATTAGAAATACTAGAGTTCCTTGGGCAGTCCAACCAAGGGGATCGTGTCATCCAGTCAATGGTGGTATGGATAGGCAGTCGCTTCACGTAAAACACTGGTACTAGGGCATGAGAACCGGTTTTTCCCGGTTCCAAAAGAACCGGGAATTCCCGGTTCTGAGAGACCCTGATAGAACCGGTTCTGAAAAACGAGGAACCGGTTTTTCGGTTCTTTCGGTTCTCTCTTAAAATAAATTTAGAAATAATATTTTCTATAATACTCTTTATGCTAGATATCAAGCTATTATCCAAAGGACATAACCCAAATTAGGCAAATTTTTAATTTGCCTAATTTGGCCAACAAATAGAATTATTTTAATAGAATTCAACATTATAAACATTTTTCATTACTATACCAAAGTTCTAAATAAATTTTCTGAGATTATTTTAGTATTGAACATTTAATCTCTAACTTTCCCTCGTTTTTGCTTGTTAAAGTGCTGTAATGGTAGTTGCATTTTGGATTTCTCGTGCATTGTAGAAATCTCGGAAAAAAAGTTAACGAAATAACGTCTTCTTCCGTTAATATAGGGTACGGGATGTCAGACTATTATGATTGTATATATAGATGTCTGTGTTCAATTCTCAGATTATTAATTCCACAGATCTGTCTGATAAATTTTTCGATTTGTTGAAAATCCGTTTTTAATCATCTGTTTGTGTTGACTTCCACCACCCAGCGGCACATGGTAGCGAGGCGTGACTTGTCTGCTTGTACCGTAGTCAGACAAGTCACGTACTTTTCATTAGTCTTTTTTATTTGGGGCATATGCATGAAAGTTATGTTGCGTGCCTAAAACAGCGATCCATAATATCCGTTGGCCTTATAGGGCCAATGCCTGCTGGGCACGCGGAATTGTTTGTAAAGAGCTTCCGTGGCCCTGGAACATAAAGGCTGGGTGATCTTCTTTATTATTCAAACAGAATATATACTGTTATTTCACTGTTAAATTAATAAATAACGTTATAATTTATTATTAATGATGAATCTTTAAGAAACCAACGATGTTTTTAAGGGACATTAAGGTAAATGCTCCACGATACCCATCGAAATTCAAATTTTTGACAGTTGTTTTTCAATTTGCAGCTCAGTCTCAGATAGTATGGTAATAAAAGTTGTATTCGCGGATGACACATACTATTCGATAGTGAGCTGGCAATTGTAAAAAACGTACGACTATTTGAATTTCGGTGTTGACTGTTGAATTGTTGCCAAAAATAGTTAAAAACAATGTTGATATTCGAGTATCATTAAAAAAATATATAAACATGCTTAACCACTAAAGTGTGGATTATTTGCCCCTTTTCAACTAGAATTTTTGAAAAAACCCGAAAGAACCGAAAGCACCGGGTACCCGGTTCCGTCTAGAATTTAGAACCGAAAGAACCGGTTCCCAAAATAGGGCCGGTTCTCGATGCCCTAACTGGTACCCAGCTGAATCCGGAAATGTTAGCAGTGCTAAAGGTCGTCGAAGGAAGTATCACCTCTGTGGTGTACCATAGAGGTGAGACTTCCCTGTACGTGGTTCTTTAGTTACGGTGTGATTACAAGCACATAAACGCACGTATCTCTGAGATGGCTAGGCATCTGCAACCCCCTGATTTTGCAGACGATGGTGGCCCCTTACCACCTAATGAAAAATAATCGTCGCGATCAGCAAGTATGACACTTAATGATGATGGCTATACATCTTAGACTGTAAGCTTTGACAACAGGCTAGAAAATGTTCCTGTAAGATCTAGGTACTTAAGTTTACATATCCAAATGACTAATATAGAGCTTCAGCATGAGCATATAAAAGTCTAAAATGCCAGTAAAGAACATACAAACAACATTATACTCACTTTACTAGTCAATCTAAATGTGAATGCGATGTGAACGAAGTTATTTACCAAGTAATATTACTAAAAAAATACCCATAGGAAGCGATGAGCAAAACCACAGAGTGAGCAACACTTACCCCATTTTTCATTCCCTTTGGCACGGGGTATTTAGTGGCAATAAAACCAAACATACAGAAGATCCCTTAAACAAATAGGCGATAAACAAACATAAACACTGACACTGCAGCACAATAGATTCGCTCAACTATTGTTACAACGCCATTAGTTTGATGAATCATCGCACTAACCGATTTCAATCTTGGTTTTTATTTCACACTAGCTTTTGCTTGCGACGTTGTTTAAGTTTAAAAGGTACTCCGTGCCAAATTTCATTATAATCGGTTCTGTTGTTTAGTGGTGAAAGCGGAACAGACATCGTAGTATGCGTGACGCCTGTAATTCCTTCAAATTTTAAGGCAATTAAGTCTCTTAGACATTCACAAATCCTTAATATTGCAGGTGTCTTACGATCGTTTATTCCTCTTTATCATAACCATCACTATCAGACATCAGTCCAATGCTGGACGAAGTCCTCTTATAAGGCACAAGTTTAGACCGATCTTCCGATCCAGCTGCTGCCAGTTGACCCGCTCAAAACATCACTCCATCTGGGCGGTAAGCGTACCATACGACACTTACCTCATCGTGGTCTTCACTACAAAACACGCTAAGAGTCCCCCTCATTAGTCTTATGGCCTTAAGTTCAAACACCTCCTTGCCAATGACCTAGGACATGAAAGGCATCTAATAATCCAGCTCAGCTCTCCCAAGAACCCCAATAATTCATATAGTTTTATCTACCTCAGATTTTAAGCCAGATTAAGCTTCCCTAAACATACAAAGACCCTTATTACGTACACATAATATAGACTATTCCTTTTGTAGCGGATTTGTGAAATATCTCTTAGTACGAAGACTATACGATACGGAGTCAATAAGATACTCCTTTATAGATAGCAAAATAAATTAGGTATCTTTATGATAGTATTTTTTCTGTACACATACATTATGAAAGGTTCTGGGAAAGTCTATTAACATGTTTTTTTCTTTGAAAGACTTTTCTGATTCTGTTATTGTATCGTTAAATCGATCTGTATTTCTATAGGAGCTATTGTCTATTGAGTTCTTGCTATATAGTATAGTTGGATCAGGATTGTGGTCTTTCTAAGGGACATGGGTCTCTAAGTCCTAATTAGTTTGATTCTATTAATAGTTTGGGCGAAGCAATTTCAATGATTGCGAACCATGACTCGTGATGAACGGCTATTTAATATGACTATTGAGTTATAGTTATATTCCCTGATGGACGATAAAATATGAATGTTTTGGGCGTGTTTGGGCTAGATATAAACACAGTAATGTTGCAGCTGTCTGCGATTGCGTTATAAAAAATCCTGGCTATTATGATCCTAGTGCAAGGCAAAGGATATAATAATGCAAATTCCTACACGATATATTTCTTCACCAATTTTAGTGACCACGGTAAATGCTCATGACTTCTCTGTATGAGAAGAGACCCTGCAGTATATCAATCACAGACTTCTACGACAGTTGTATATGTTATTGAATTGCTAAAACGCACGCCACCATAAAAATCACCAAAAACAGTCACAAAAATGTAACTCCCACAATTTTTAGCAAAACCTTTAATAATTCCGCAGAACGTCTCCTTCAATACAATTCCTCTTATTTGTCCCTCGTCCCTCCGTCCCTCTTGATTGACGTGCGGAGTGCGGATGCGGTCCCAGTTGCGTCTAAGCTGAGCTGTCACTAGCATATGACGTCATCCGCTACGCTACAATGTGCGTTTCATTTTCTAAAATTAAACGCTACCCGACGGTTTGGTTTTAATATGTTTGAGTATCGGGTTTTTGGGACGGTAGTGCTATGAAGATTAGTAGGGTTTCGTTGAGCTGTTTTGGTATTTAAAATTTTAATGGGGTTTTAATGTCTTAAGGAGCTGCCCAGCGTTGTGTCACCACCACCAGCGAAACAATATTTCTTTAGTTAATGCTCTGCTCCCGATAGGGCATAGCATGAAATACCTTTAAGGGCTATAAAGCAAACTGTTTTTCTATAGGTATAGGAGTGATTCATTCATTCGTCACCAAAAATATATTTTCTCTCTATCATCCCTCGAGATCTCCATAAAAAATTACTTAAATAAGCTAAAAGAAAAAATAAATTAAAAGCTTTTAACGGTAAACGGTAAATTAAATATAGAATACCAGCCCTATTACTTAAAAAAAACGGTGACCTTTAACCGTTCGAATTTTGAAAACATTTCAAATCGCGTGTTCTATTTAGTCGCGGTTCTTGTTAAAAGAATCGAGTACTCGGAACTAATCGATTGTAGGAATCACTACTTGATTCCTTAATCGGTTATTGACTTGTTGAGCTATGGCGTATCGAATGGAAAAATATAAAATGTAAAAGAATTCTGTTATGATTTTTTTAAACCTACCTAAGGAATTTGTGAAATTGGTGTGTTAAAAAGGGTCACGTAATACGTTAAAACGTAGTATCGTTATGATAACATAGTGTATTAAGTATTCATAGAAGATCAAAGTGAATGATGCCATCAATTTCACGATAGAACAAGTTCTATAACATTTTCGTACGAGCCACAATTTTGTGCCCTTCTTTGCATTCTGACCTAATTTAGGGCTAAACACACATGGAACGTAATCGCACCATGGTACTTGCATGATTTTCCTTGCGGGATGCTCGTAGTTTAAAAGAAATTTGTCGCATCGAAAAACAAAAGAAGTTCAAAGCTCCTTCCACATTAAAAACGCGTCTATTTCAATTAAAGTAGGACTCAAAACAAAACGACACAAGCCGCAACTAAATCGAAAACGCATTCCCACAAAAAGGCCAATAAAGAAATTGATTACAAAGAAAAAAGGAACATTTTATTGCACATCGGAGCGCATGGAGGGTCTCAATCCGTTCGGAAATAAGTCGGTCAAACGACCAGTGGTTGCATGGGAAATGCAAGGGACGTCGAACGCATGACTTGTTAAGGAAGACGCGCCTATAAACGGGGTGGAAACTGTGATATTTTATTTATAACACATATCTTTTGAATTGAAATGTGAAGCTTGGGAAGATGGTTGAAGGATTGGTTTTTTGCAGATAAGTTTTTTATGGAATAACTAGCTGTCCCCCGCGGTTTCACCCGCGTTATATCAGATTTTTGGTTACTAAAAAAAGAAGATAAAAAGTATTCTATGTCCGTCCCCTGGTCCTAAGCTACCTCCCCACCAATTTTCAGCTAAATCGGTTCTGCCGTTCTTAAGTTATAAAATGTGTAACTAACACGACTTTCTTTTATACACATACTAGCTGACCCGACAGACGTTGTCCTGTCAACTATGAATATAGAATTCGAATTGACATACTACCTATCTACTACCTACCTACTACCTACCTACTACCTACCTACTACCTACCTACTACCTACCTACTACCTACCTACTACCTACCTACTACCTACCTACTACCTACCTACTACCTACCTACTACCTACCTACTACCTACCTACTACCTACCTACTACCTACCTACTACCTACCTACTACCTACCTACTACCTACCTACTACCTACCTACTACCTACCTACTACCTACCTACTACCTACCTACTACCTACCTACTACCTACCTACTACCTACCTACTACCTACCTACTACCTACCTACTACCTACCTACTACCTACCTACTACCTACCTACTACCTACCTACTACCTACCTACTACCTACCTACTACCTACCTACTACCTACCTACTACCTACCTACTACCTACCTACTACCTACCTACTACCTACCTACTACCTACCTACTACCTACCTACTACCTACCTACTACCTACCTACTACCTACCTACTACCTACCTACTACCTACCTACTACCTACCTACTACCTACCTACTACCTACCTACTACCTACCTACTACCTACCTACTACCTACCTACTACCTACCTACTACCTACCTACTACCTACCTACTACCTACCTACTACCTACCTACTACCTACCTACTACCTACCTACTACCTACCTACTACCTACCTACTACCTACCTACTACCTACCTACTACCTACCTACTACCTACCTACTACCTACCTACTACCTACCTACTAATTAATTAAACTTCACTTCACCTAAAAACTTAAATTTTTAACCATACCGAGTTTTATAGTTCACTTCACTGTTTATACGAATGGGCAATTGGGCAATAATGTTAATTATTTATTTAATAGAAATAGTTATATTATTGATTTCTTACAAATATCAAATAGTCATCCATACGTCATTACATAGCTGTCATTATACGTCAATTTTGTTATTCCAAGTCTGATTCTTTTTTGTTATACCACGTTTTATAGTGACTGACGTTACATGTCAAGTCACACGGGAATGATGTCGAACGGGATAAAAAGTATCCTATGTCCTTCTCCTGGCTCTAAACTACCTCCCTGCCAATTTTCAGCTAAATCGGTTCAGCCGTTCTTGAGTTATAAGTGAAGTAACTAACACGACTTTCTTTTATATATATAGATTTAGAAGGCTAGATAGAACTTCATTATTTCAGGAGGTAAAAGAATTCATGAACTTTTATTGTAGTTCTATTCTAAATCTTTTATATCAGAGGCATAAGCAATCCACAACCAAAAACTGTCAGCTAATGGTTCACTGTGTAAGATTGTCTGCATTTATTTATTACTAGCTTTTGCTCGCGACTTCGTCCGCGTGGATTAATAACTCCCGTCCCCGGGGAATTTCCGGGATGAAAACTATCCTATGTCCTTTCTCGGGTCCCAGACTATATCTGTACCAATCATTCAAATCGGTTCAGTGGTTTAGGCGTGAAGAAGAGACAGACAGACAGACAGAGTTACTTTCGCATTTATAATATTAGTACGGAAAGTACGGATAACAGCGAAAGAGTCCGTGCAAACCTGCGGTTAATCTATACTAATATGATAAATGGGAAAGTGTGTGTGTCTGTCTGTTTGTTTGTTTGTCCGTCTATCACGGCAAAACGGAGCGACGGATTAAAATGTTTTTTTATGTGGAGATAGTATAGTGTTGTGGACATAATGTAGCCTATGTCAGTCTCTATCCTTTTAGATGGAGACATCTCTCTTTCTAACGCGATCGAAGCCGCGGGCAAAAGCAATATAATATATTTATTTTTTATGTAAAATGGTATGCTTATGTCGGGTCTGACCGACACTAGCGGGTAATACACGATTCCATTTGTCGCATTCCCAACTATGGTGGTCAAAGAGTTAACACGTACAGAATACACAAAGATACATTTTTTATATTAATTCAAGTAAATGATAATGTATTAAATGGCCGTTTGTAATAACTTTAAGTGGTCAATTAGAAATTCCACGAACAACAGTGACCATTTACTTTATGTTCTCATAGATAAGGGTCACGTACCCATCATTTCAGTGACAACTATTTGATTGGGACGCGACAGGAACATTATTTTAATTGATTGGCGATGATCGATTTTACTTTTAAAGAATGGAAAATGAAATTCAAGGAAACAATGCAATTAACTATTTTATTCATTTATTCTAACACAAAGGGTTTTTATAACGTAATCAATACGAGCTTAAAATCCTGTTATCCATACTAACATTTTGAATGCGAAAGTAACTCAGTCTGTCTGTCTATCTCATACTATTTTAGGCCAAAACTTCTGAACCGATTTATATGAAAGGTATAGTTTAGTCCATAAACTGATAAAGGTTATAGAATAGTTCTTGTTCCAAAAATCCTGGGTAATATTTCAAATTAAGTAAACCAAAATATCAGACACCGGAGATTGAAACGAAATTGAGTTACTTTTTATAATGTTTTCGAAATTAGCACCTGTCCATTATATTGTAATAGTCGTAAAGTACTTTATAAAATAAAATAGTAATCACTGTAAAGTTTCATGCTTGTTGATTCGTAGGCTATTTTGAGCAATGTCCATTGACCTGAGTGGAAATCGAACCCACGACCTCCGGCTTATAATAATAATAATAATAATTACCATCAGCCCCCAAGATGTAGCTTGTGCAGTCCGTCCATTACCGAACTGGAAATCCCCAGGGCTGGACGGGCTGCACAATTTCTGGGTGAAATGGTTGCAAGGATCGCATGTTCGCCTAGCGTCCCAGTTCCAGTCAGCCTTAGAGTCTGGGTCGCTACCCCAATTCCTAACTACTGGAATAACCCACCTGCTCCATAAGTCAGGTAGTACTACGGAACCCAAAAATTATAGACCAATTACTTGTCTACCCACGGTCTATAAGATTCTTACATCCATTTTGAGAGCTAAAATTAATAGTCATATTAATAATAATTCTATAATGTCTGCCTCTCAGAATGGATGTAGGAATGGGTCCCGTGGTACTAAGGAGCTGCTGTCAGCAGATTCGCCGTTCTCGAAAGAATTTATCGACATGTTGGATAGATTACAAGAAGGCCTGTGACTCGGTGCCACATACATGGCTCATGAGGGTGCTGGAGTTGTATAAAGTAGATGCAACTCTGCGCACCTTCTTGATGTCGTGTATGGGGCAGTGGAGGACGGTCCTTCACTATCCAGGATGTCGACACATTCGAGAGAACAGCGAACCAATAAGGATCGAGCGGGGCATATTTCAGGGCGATAGTCTGAGTCCATTGTGGTTTTGTTTGGCCCTGAATCCTTTAAGCACATTGTTGGAGGGTTCAGGACTAGGCTATCGGTTGCGAAGAGGCGGCCAGGTCATATCTCATCTCCTGTACATGGATGATCTGAAACTGTTTGCCCCCACCGATTGCAACTGATGAAGCTACTGAAGGTAACAGAAACTTTTAGTAGTGGCATCAGAATGGAATTTGGTGTGGACAAATGTGCAGTCATGCATGTAAAGCGAGGGGAGATTGTGGAATCCGAGGGGACCCAACTCTCGGATTCTATACACCTCAGGTCCCTCTCTTCAACCGAAACCTACAAATATTTGGGTATGTCGGAAGCGTTAGGCATCAATGTCGCCGACATGAAACAAGCGTTGAGGGAGCGCTTCTTTGACCGCCTGAATAAAGTTTTAAATAGTCTTTTATCAGGCGGGAACAAGGTGCGCGCCTTCAACGGTTGGGTCATGCCGGTTCTGATGTACTCTTTCGGCGTACTCAAATGGACTCAGACTGAACTGGACGCTCTGGATAGAAGGGTCCGCCGTCTGCTGACCGCAAATCGCATGCATCACCCACGATCATCGGTAATGAGACTGTATATCCCGCGGAAGTGCGGTGGTCGAGGCTTTTTAAACGCCAAGACCATGCACAATCGTGAGATATGCAGTCTCAGGGAGTATTTCCTAAATACCGACGTGGGGATGCATCGAGATGTAGTTTCGGTAGATAAGGGCCTCACCCCGCTCTCCTTAGCAAACGAGAACTGGCGCAAACCTGTAGTAATGAATACTGATGACCGCAGGACGGTATGGCAGAGCAAGGAACTCCACGGACGCTTTTATCGGGTTCTACATGGGCCTGATGTAGATTTTCTGGCGTCCGTATCCTGGCTGCGTTTCGGTGACCTCTTTGGGGAAACCGAAGGTTTTGTCTGTGCAATAATGGACGAAGTTATGATGACGAACAACTACCGGAAATACATTGTGAAGGACGGCACGGTTGACATATGTCGGGCATGCCACCGTCCCGGAGAATCAATCCGACACATTATTTCTGGGTGTTCTAGTCTGGCTAACGGAGACTATTTGCACAGACACAACCTTGTAGCCAGGATTATTCATCAGCAACTTGCTTTGAAATACAGTCTTGTGGAATCAGAAGTACCGTACTACAGGTATGTGCCCGACCCAGTTCTTGAGAATGACCATGTCACATTGTACTGGGATCGATCTATCATTACTGATAGGACTATTGTTGCTAACAAGCCTGACATAGTGGTGATAGATCGATTAGAGCGTCGCACAGTGATTGTTGATATTGCTGTCCCGCATGACGAGAACCTCGTGAAGGCTGAGAAAGATAAGCAGACAAAATATCTTGACTTGGCTCGCGAGGTTGTCGACATGTGGGATGTGGATTCAGCAGTCATTGTGCCGATAGTCGTGACGGCCAATGGCATAATAGCGAAGAGCCTCGACCAACATCTGAGGAGGCTTTCGCTAGGCAGCTGGGTCAAGGGTCTGATACAGAAAGCGGTACTCCTGGACACGGCGCGTATTGTCCGGAGGTTCCTCTCTCTGGAGCCCTGACCACTGGTAGCTTGGACCCTGTTCCCGATGCCGGTGGGCTACTATTTTTTATATTTTTAAATGTTTTATATATTTTTTATAATAATATTTAAAAATGTATTGAATATGTGTTAAGAAATAAATGAATATAATAATAATAATAAATACTTTTATTTCAGACCATAGTGTCCAATTTGTTAGTAACAATGTTCTTATAGACTAGTGTTAGTACAGCTTAAAAACTACCCAGAACATATGAAAACTACAACAATCAATCACTGCCGCACCATCCCATGACAAATGGCGGAGCAGTGATTGATGTACATACAGTCAAGCCGACTAGCGATCATGCTAAGGATGCTGTTGGCGCTACCCCGCACTCTATGCACCAGGGATGCGCATCTTTTACGCATTATAGCGTAAAAACAATCCACGCGATGCTCCGCAAACATCCCTGATGCACTGCAGAATCGCCGTAGCCCCATCAGCACCCTAAACGCATTATTAAATTGGACTCGGAGGGCACCGTAAGACTTTTGGGTATAGTCCGCCCACAGGCTGCACGTGTAGAATGAGGTACAGTAGGACCTAAAGAGAGTAATTTTGACGGCTGTCGAACAACGTGCAAACCTACGGGCAATCATGTTCGCCCGCACTGCCAGTGCCCTCCGTTCCCTCTCAATGTCATCATTGTCCCTGAGGTCAGAGGACAGCAGATGTCCCAAGTATTTAACTTTAGACACCCTATTCAGAACTGTACCATTAAGCGTACTAGTTGGGAATACGTCACTTGTACTGATTCCTCTAGCCTCAAAGACCATGACCTCACTTTTGAGCGGATTATATTTTAAGCCGTGTTCCTTGGCATAGGCTTCACATATTGTTAGCAGTTTCTTAATGCCACAAACCGAAGCACTCAGCAGAGCCATGTCATCAGCATAACTTATGTTGTTTACATTAATTCCGTCTATGTGACAACCTACCCGAGTGCTACTGAGTGCCACAATGAGATCATTCACATACAGGTTGAAAAGGGTTGGCGAGGACAATCCCCCCTGCCTTACGCCGCACTCCAGCCTGTACGATTGCGACATGGTTCCTGACCAACGCACACAGTTGACCTGGTTTCTGTACCAGAACTTAAAGATGTTGATAAGTTCTATTGGCAGACTGGTATTTTCCAGCTTTTTCCAAAGAATATCATGGGAAACCAGTTCAAAAGCTTTCGAAAGAAAGGCTTAGCAGTCCGGGTCACAACGATACCACAGATTAAACAACAAAATGACAGGGATCTTAAGGGTCAATTTCGCGTGGCAGTAATACTACACCTGACTGACAGCTGTCACATTGACATTTGGCCAGAGCAGAGTCTACAGAACCTTTACTTATTCATTACTCACTTTGGATCCCCGCCAATACTCTATTGTCTATGTTAATCGTTTTAATTTATTGTCTGCTAAAAATACTGACTTGACTGCAGCCGTCGTGACAAGATTAGTATCTTGTTTGATATTCAAACGTGGGCTATGTCCAGGGAATAGTAATATACATAGTTCGTGCTGTCCTCTATGCCGTATGCGTAGTATTGTGTAGTTAGATGGTTCCAATGACGCAGTGCTTAGTAGACGATTCGGCCGGTGACTTTCATCCGCTTCGGCTGAAACAGGAATTTCAATACTATTCATACTAGCTAATTTAGTACGGTCAAAATCCATACTAATATTATAAATGGGAAAGTGTGTCTGTCTGTCTGTCTGTTTGTCTGTCTGTCTGTCTGTTTGTCTTTCTTTCACGGCAAAACGGAGCGATGAATTGACGTGATTTTTTGAGTGGAGATAGTTGAAGGGATGGAGAGTAACAAAGGCTACTTTTTGTCTCTTTCTAACGCGAGCGAAGCCGCGGGCAAAAGCTAGTGAGAAAATATTTTCATTCTCACCGTACAAAATATATCATCATCTCACTTGGCTTTTCCCAAAGGTTCTCGAAAAGGTTATAGGGTCAGCTTCTAGCCTAACCGGATTCAGCTGGATACTAGTATTCTACGTAAAACGACTGCCTATAAGACCTCCATAACACAGTTAGTTGGCGACGCGAGACCCCTAGATTAGACTGAACCGGACAAAATGACACGTAATTAATTATTATTTTTCAAAGCCTATGAAAAGGTTATTCGTTCTTTTAAAATTAACACATGTTCGAAACACCCCCAAAAATGTTAATAATAAAGGAGTTTCTGTTTCGACCGGACAAAACTCAGCGGCCGAAACGCCTGCTAAGCTTAACGAAGTACCTATTCATAGTCCGGACTTAACTCACGAGTAACTTCGTAGAACTGTGCTTTTGTTTTGAACTAGATTGTCAAGTAAATGTTGTAATATTTGAACAAGTTGGTTAAGTGTTAACTTCCTATTGCAGGAGATTATAGTTTTACTTCTCTCATATTTTTTTTATAAATTATTTTGCAAACTAAGTCTGACTGTCCACGGTGGTGTAGTTTACATACAAAACTGAGTATATATACTACGCGTACGCTTCGTCAATAGAACAGAACGACGGAGATACGCCCTAAAATAATGTCCCTTCACAGTCCCCTATGTCCTTTCACAGGCTAGACTAGACTATCGACGTGGTTCTGTATCTAACATTTAAATCGGATCAGTAGTTTAGGCGTGAAAGCGTAACAGACAGACAGAGTTACTTTCGAATCAATAATATTGCTATGTAATGTTCACAATATTGTATTGGTAGCTACCTTAAGTTTCACATAGACATATTTATGTATATATAGGTAGGTCTTTAAAAAAAATTTCTAATAAAAACAGTCCAAACATTTCAACATTCAAACATCCTAAAACCGTCACTATAAATATTTAAACCGTAAATTTTCAATAACGAAAAAATAAAAAACCCGGTCAGCCTCAAACACCTGCCTAACTTTAACTAATGCTGTATCTAAAGGTGCATTTCAACCGGTCCGACCACCACCCGATGTAGTGGGCAGACGGTTTTATTGTTTATTTATTTTATTTCTTATTAACAGTTTGTATGTTAATTTGTAAGCTGATTTAGAATGATATACGACTTACTTGATTATTGAAAATGTGTAGGTTTAATGTAGGCACAGAAAATCTCCATGGCAAAGCCGCGAAGAAATGAGACAAGAGCTATTTGAATGACGACTTAAAGGCAAGGGAATACAGTTGGTATTTTAATGATAAGATTTTGAGAAACTGAATTAATGTAAAGTATGTTATTTCTAAGGAGCTAATGTAATCAGTAATCACATAGTAATCGTTGTATGATTTGTGTAAGAATTCTCCGCTTAGATAGGCTAATCCTTTGGTTATTTTTATAGGAATTTTAAGTTTCTTACCTTTACGAAGAAAGCTTAAGCTTTTGATTGTAGAAAAGTACCCATGCGACCTTTTCAATTCTAATACTTTCTAAGTTAATCGGGATTATTTTAACCATCAAAGGCAAATAAGGTGAGGAAATCTTGGCCTTATATCATTTTGAGCAAAAGTTGTTACTAATGCAGGTGCTTTTTTATTTATGAGAAGAGGTTTTCAGGATAATAATAAAAATATTAAATCCCCCAGGAACGGGAACGGTTATTCCACGCGGAAAAAGTCGCGGGCAAAAGCTAGTTATTTATAAGTCTAGGTTACTTTACGATGATTTCTGTCTCACTTCACCAATGTCAGTCATGTTCTAGATAAACTTATAAATTACTTACTTATGACTTCGAAATATCAATCCCGAATTCTAACCTTGAACCACATTCATAAGAAGAAGAAGAAGAATTAACATTTGTGGATTATTATGGCACTATTCTAATATTGGGATCACATTATCATCATCTCCCTAGCCTTTTCCCAACTCGGACAGGGTTCGGCTTCCAGCCTACCGGATTTAGCTGGTTACCAGTATTTTACGTGAAGCGACTGCCTATCAGACCTCCACAACCCACAAAATGGGCGAAACTATATGCTAATATTATTATAAAAAGAAACTTGACAAAATTGGTAGAATATAAATTTTGGAAGATATTTTTAACTTGGTGGCATGGCACACCGTGGGAGAGATCTATCTATCAGTAATGATTATGATGATGATAGCACCACCATTCCCAAAGCTCTAATCAATGAAAACGACAATCAAAACTACACCTTAAGGAAATCTTAATAACGCTGAAAATACTAAAAACACCAAAGTTATAAGCCAGTAATAAAAATACACCCAAGTTTTTGTCAGATATCGCCGGTAGCAATAGATCAATAAAATTAGCTAGCAATAATAGTGATGGGAATATTTATCACCGTTCGTCATGACATAATAACATGATAGTACTCATAAATGTGGATTGGTAACACCCTCAAACGTGAACTGAAAATCTTTTCCTTATTTTACGATGAAAAGACTATAATCTATTTTTTTAACGAACGAGTACTGAGTATTATCTTTTTCACATTTCCGGTATTGACAGAGAGAGATGGGAAATTAGTCGAGGCGGAGGTACTCGTTTGTTAAAAAAAAACAGACTATAGCTTTTATTTACGAGGTTTTATTAGCATGGCAAACAAGAAACAGGTAAAAAATAATCTTTGGAACTCAGCTATAGGAAATATTTTAAGTACTCAAAAATCAAACTTATGGCGAGATAAATAGAGGTTACTAAGCACAGACTTTGGCATTGCCATGTTCCGTCTCTATCGTGCACTTGACGTTTGGCAGTTGTGTAACAGTGACAGGTATAGTGCTAAGCCAAAGTTAATGCTTAGTAACGTCTTTTTGTCTCACCATCAGTATTACGTTATTTAAACGAACCATTTACAGGCCTACATTTGAATTGTCAAGGAAACAGTCAGAAAATTGAAGCTAGTTCATCGTTCTAGAACAATAAATTCATATAGAAATTAACCACAAGAAAACCATAGGAACACTCTTGAATGAAAAAAAATGTTATATAAGATGCCATTTACTGTGTCTCTTAAATTCAACATGATTTTCAGAAATCGCCTTTCAAAAACAATAAAGGTCATAGCTCATTACAGCCACCCGGCAGCCACTCAGCACCGACTCGCCCTATAACCGAGGCGATCCGGTGACGCTACGGAGTTGATATAGTGAGTGCATGCCCATACAAGTCCATATAAAGAATACTAGCCGCAGGAGGCGAGTCGGTGCGGAGTGGCTGCCGGGTGGCTGTAATGAGCTATGACCTTAAAGCTAGTAAACTTTACGATAACACAGCCATATATTAGGTTAAACTTAATTTAAAATATAATCGTAAAGATTTCACCGAACTTAACAATAATAAATAACAAAGTTCAACAATTCTATTAAAAGGAATGCTACTGGAAATAGAAGTACAGTCAATTGTTCTAAAATAGATAACAATTCTAAAAGAGAAGCATGAAATAGAGTTATGTTAGTTATTAAAGAAATTGCAAGTAAGTCTAAATTAATAACATCAACTGCAGAAAATAAATAACTAGTAATAAAAGGTCGATGAAAATAAAGCAATACTAGTTTATCTATACATATACTAAAATCGTGAAGAAATTAAAACTGTACATGAAATAAAAGTTCAAAGGATTAATAAAAAATACTCGAAACATGCTCTACAACAGACGCCGAATTCAAAAATAATTTTTTTTTTCTGATTGTTTGTGTCCGGGATAGACTCAAAAAGTACACTTTGACGGGCCTGTTGGTCTAGTGCTCGGTGACCCTGACTGCTAAGCCAAAAGCCGTGGGTTCGATTCCCACCCAGGACAAACTTTGCGTGATAAGCATAATCGTTTGTTCTGTGGTTCTGGGTGTTATTTATTTATAATATGTATGTATTTAAAAATTATATATGTATGTATATCAGTTGTCTGATTACCATAACACAAACTGCTTAACTTGGGATCAGATGGCCGTGTGTAAGAAGTCCCAGGATATTTATTTAAACGCTCATTGCATTTGAACCAAGATGTCGGATCAACACATAGGCTATACTTATATAATTATGCTATCGCCTTTATATAATGAACAAAACAGTGATACAGGCTTAGTATTTTTGCTCCTCAAAAGCTTCCGGATGACGCCACGGGCTGTAGCTAGTGATGAAAAAAAATAAGGATTGCTAAACTCCAAAAAATCTTCTTATAGGTGGGCGGGCATATAGGTAACCGTACTCCCACATAAACTTAGGGTAACAAAGCCCTCTAAACAATCTCAATTGGAAAGCATTACTCCGAATGATCTCCACTCGAATATTTTGACGTGTCAATAGCCATGGGAAGGTTTTAAACCTTTTTGGTACGGCCATTGTAAAATAGGGCCAACTACCTGCTTCGGTCTTCAATAGATCAAATCCTATCACCAACGTTGGTAGATTTATGACGTACATTGATAGTTTTGTTGGTAATGCAGATGTTATGTTTGAGAATGCAGCAATGGATGACGATTGTTGGCCAATATTTGGCTTGGTTTTTTTCTTTTTTGTTATGATTGCACCTTTTATTAAGAGGTACTGGTATGTTTTTAAAAACCAATTATGTTGTAAAGGTGTTCCGAAGTGTAAAGAAATGTGGTCTGATTTTTCGTTAGATTCTTTCGGAGTTTTTTTTTTATGTGGTATCGATTTTAAACAATCATGCTCGGTTCGGTGGTTAAAGTTTAAGACGCTATGATCGGTTCTCATAAAGAAGTATTGTTTTTTTTTTATTACTTTGTACGTATACGTATGGCAATGTTTACTATTTTTTTTTTCAATTTTTAAAAAGGAAAAGGTTATAAATTCATTCGCATGTTTTTTGTGTGTTTGTTTCGCGTTTTTTTTTTTTGTCAATTGTACACTAATTTCAAAGATACCTTTGGGTTTAAAAAGTGTTTTCACGAATTTCGTTAAGTTCTGACTTCACAAACAAACTAAAAGGTGCAATATAAAATACTTCCCAAATTAAAACGTCGAAATTTAAGAGTATAATAAGTTTTTTTTCGAAGTTTTTGAATGTGGTTTTATTTTTTCGTTAAAATGCACTTTTTTAAATCTACCTCAAGCGACAACCGGCTGTCGGACTGCTGAGTTGTCTTTCTATTTTGTCTCGAATTACGTGTGTTTAAAATATGTAGTCATTATTATAACTTACTCTACTAACTATTGTGCACAGGAAGGGGCCCACAGGGCCAACGCCTGCCGGGGTTGCGGAATGTTTATAATAGTTACCGTGACCCTGGAACATAAAGAGCAACCGGAGGAACATGAGTGGGTTTTAGTCAGTAAAAGTCTGACACGCCCTCCCGCCGCACCCAGGACGGGAGCAGTCATTTGATGATTTCCCACTCACCAAAAAAAAAACTATTGTGAAACTCTTTTTAAACGACAATGTTCAAATCGATTTACTAGTAAATGCGGTCACAGCTTTTTATCGTATGATTAAAATAGATGATTTAACTTAGATTATAAAAGTTATATTCTACTAAAAATTTCGAAAACTGCTTACAATAATATCCGTTATCCAAAAGTTCACCTTTAAAATCCTAATACGGTATACACGTAAATATTACTTTACGAGGCAATAACAATTTTAAGTATCTTGATAGCTTTAAAAATCTGTTAAGTTGAAACGAAAATCATAAAGTACTATGTAACGAGATAATCCATCAACTCAACCATTAAAATTTATAAGATGGTATTAAATAAATATTTTACGACATTTTTTCCTCCTGTATAAAATGAGTTTTTTTGGTACATTATTAACATTTTCTAACGCCTACCATTCGCTTTCATATCTTTTACCTGGTACAGTCAACATCTGAACATGATATAAAATGATTAACTGACTGACTGTTGACATATCAACTCACAGCCCAAAGCGCTGGTCCTAGAGACATAAATAAATAAACAAATATCTTAGGACAACTCACACACGGTCATCTGATCCCAAGCTAAGCAGAGCTTGTGTTACATGACTTTGCTCCTTGCCAAATTTCATGATTCTAGGTCAATTGGAAGTACCCTATAGGTTTTGATTTCCTTGTAAATGTCCAAATATGCAATATAAACCACCGTATCTTTTTATTGCGTTGATTTAGAAACTTGATTTTTTCACTGCTTTGAGAGATAGCAGACCTGAGTATGTGATATTAATTTCAGCTTGATATCTCGACGCGTTTCTGAGAAAAAGGGTCTTGACCGACGGACGGACGGACGGACGGATAGACGGACAACAAAGTGATCCTATAAGGGTTCCGTTTTTACCTTTTGAGGGACGGAACCCTAAAACTCACGTCACGTGTCGTGATGGCCTAGTGGATAAGGCGTCCGCCTCTCGTGTAAGAGGTTGTGGGTTCGAATCCGGGCAAGTACCAATGTGACTTTTTCAATTCATATGTACTTTCTAAAGTTTATCTTAGACATCACTGACATCCCGTGCCTCGGAAAGCACGTAAAGCCGTTGGTCCCGGTTGTCATTCGTAGAACTATGACAGTCGTTACTGGTTAGCCAGAAACTCTGACCAGTCTAACCATGAAGTATCGTGTTGCCCAGTTACTGGGTTGTGGAGGTCAGATAGGCAGTCGCTCCACGTAAAACACCGGTATTGAGCTGAATCCGGTTAGGCTGGCAGCCGACCCCAACACGATTGGGAAAAGGCTAGGGAGATGATGGAGGGACGGAACCCTAAAAACTGAACTTTACTAAGTATTAAACAGTGATCGGAATTTAGGTACTAATTGAGATGATATCAATAATATGGATATGACAATATAACCGGGATTCCGAGTAAATTGATTCTGGTGATTGTGGTCAGGTAGTACAAATATCAATTACATTAACAAACCACTTATTTTCTTATAGAATTATTCAGGAAAAAAACATCAAAATGGCGATTTCCGGGAATTTTAGATCATATCCATATTTTTGATAGTAACACCCGAATTCCGATCGTTGGTTATAAATCTTACAAGGCCACGTACTACTCTATGACGTTTCCTGATTGTGTATTTATTAGAAAATTAAATGACTTTACTGTTTTTAAAGCTAGAATCATGAATGTAAAGTCAGCTTTCATGCATAATGGTGCAACGTGCAACTTCACTTGACGTAGGTATTTGGCCAAATAATGTTATATGCATTACTAAACAAACTATACCCTAGCAATATTAAAATAAGGTTCATCTTGCATTGTATCAGATCCACAAATATTTGATCCCACCAAAAACATTTCATGTTAATTGTTGCCAAGACAACCACATAAGGTTCGCCATGTGAAAAATATATCAGATCTCATGTAGAGCCAAGCTTCTAAATCTACACGGCCTAAATCTAACGACCGTAACTTCACAAATTCTACAAATAATTAAAAATCTATGGCTTTGCCGTTTCGCTACCGTCGTCGTGGAGGTGAAGCGAATATTTAGTTTCTAAAGTAAGTAACGAAACCTAACCTAACTCTATGAGGCTTCAAAAAAACGACGAAACACTTCGAGAAAAGGTAGGTAGTGCCCTTGCGCTTCGCTTGCTTGTCTTGGCGGGGGCACGACCGTGCCCCCAGATCAAACACACCTAGTGGAGTCGTACCATAAGGTTCTAAGTTTATAACTGGGCAAGTATCGAACTGTCATTTGTTCTAGTTTCTGGTTATGGACTTCACTGATATCGGTAATTGAATAAGTAAGTCTAGAACCACTAACTACCTTGAGCAAGCAGTTTGATCAATAATCACTAACGACTTTGTATGCTAAGAGCCAGTCAAGTAACATTTCTAAGAATGCAGTCTGTTTAACAAAACATGTTTACAAACATACATCCAGAGAGTTAATGGGACTCGTGGGATAATCGAACAGGGGCTCAAGTCAGCTATTGCAATCGTGTCTCAATGACCAGTCATTGGCCGGATATTTGACAACTGACAGTTGACGTTATACGTCAAAAATCGTTCATCAAGCCACTATTGCAATAGCAAACT
Source organism: Athetis lepigone (assembly GCA_033675125.1). Taxonomy (NCBI): domain Eukaryota; kingdom Metazoa; phylum Arthropoda; class Insecta; order Lepidoptera; family Noctuidae; genus Athetis; species Athetis lepigone. Next base: position 20,038,697 of record CM066229.1, on the reverse strand, counting down.
TGAGCCCTAGGAGACGTCATACTAACGGCATTGCAACAGCCAATATCTCAAACACAGTCCCAACCGTATCAACATTTATTTCTCTAACATCTTCAATTCAATCCGCAATCACTTTCGTTCGTACGACCTAAAAGACATCTATTTCGATCCACTAAAATTCAAGTAAAGAATAAAACACTCGATCAGTGCGACATTTCGAGACAATGGCGGCACGATAACTCACTACACAACCAACTTTTGTGATAAAAGAACAAATTCCTGCATCCCGCCATTTGAATTACGACCATTTTACAAGCGGATTAGGTGCATAACCGTAAACTGAAAGTGGGGAGGATTATTCCCTCGTCACGCGATCACCTGATTGGTGGAACAAAAATAACATTATTAGACATGGAACCACGCTGGAAATTACGATCACGATGTGTTCAATCATATTACTATTAGGATAATAAATTTTAGGGTGTGCGTGAGCGTTTGTAGGTCATTTTGGAGGCTTTAGTTTAGCGTGATTGTCGTAGACTATTTTTAAATTATATCCTTTTTGGAATAAATAAATAAATATCTTCGGACAACTCACACACGGTTATCTGATCCCAAGCTAAGCAGAGCTTGTGTTATGGTAACCAGACAACTGATATACATACTTATATAATTTTGTAAATACATACATATTATAGATAAATTAAACCCAGACACAGAACAAACAATCATGCTCATCACACAAAGTTTGTCCTGGGTGGGAATCGAACCCACGACCTCCGGTATAGCGGTCAGGGTCACTAACCACTAGACCAACAAGCCCGTCAAAATGCATGCATTAGGACCTGCTGCACCAGTGTGCCTAGACAAGTGGCATGGTAGAAAGTTGGCAGAATAGAGTTCGTTACGAGATGTCAAATTACATAGCATAAGCTTAAGTCAATCCCATACCTTTCTATTCTATTGTATAGTTCGCGTCACGTAAGCTTGCCCCTCTGAAGTACGTCGCAATTGACTGCGCAGTAGTCAATTTTACAACCAAACGGGGACCGCGCATGCGCGGTTTTTGAAAGATGGCGCTTGTAATGGCGTCTCTGTCACTCGCATATGTTCGATGCTTACTTCTGTCCTGCTTGCTCAATGCGAAAGTAATGTTGTTTCCAAAACTGTTAAGCTTTGTTATGGTTTTTAATTATTTTATTTTCACCGCCACAACATAAATCATACTAACAACTGCTATTATAAATACAGTAAAATATATTGCCCGTTTAGAAGCCGCTTTACAATCGCAATGTTTACAACTTAACTAATTCGATTCTGTAAAAACAAAAAAAAACTACGAACGTAACACTTTTGCACGTGATTGTACCTGCGCGGTCGTCCCAAAAGCCTAGCTTCAGAAGGGCAAGCTTACGTGACGCGAACTATACAATGCCATTTCTCTAGAGGTGCTGCCCCCTTACCATGACGTTTAAAGTAAGATTGTTTTAGTCCTGTTGCAGGAGTGTGCAAGTGACAGCGTTAGACACATTGTCTAGCGCCGTCTCTTACCCACTGAAAGTAATATCAAAGTAATACTGCTATAAGGGCTTGTGGTACGCCCCCTGGTCTGACAGCTTTCCGTCAAAGTCAAAAGAATTTTTCTTTTCATTCATTTTCATTTTAAAAAATTTGACAGCCTCCTGATGCTAAATAGTCATCGCTGTCTAAAGGCATGTGCAGTGCAATAGCAGAGGAATCGCAGACCTGTTATTATTTTTTACACAAATGTGATATTTGTCTCATGTGCCTGTAATTACACTAGTGCCGGTGCCTATACACACACCAAAACACAGCAACTTTGCATCGCAACGTTTTCACTTTTAAAATGTTAACATCGGAGCTAAGTGGTCTGGCATATTTGATAAACTATGTATTTTTGGCACAGCTGTGAGGCAATATGTTATTTTTATTAATTTGTGTTTACTGGTTTGTTTCTTTTTTTTGAAGTGAAAACTTCTTTAGCGGCGTTGAGCACTTTTTCTGTAATGGTTATAAAATCTTAAACTCGCGTCAGGACACGTGACCCTGATCGAAAAAGCGTAGGACGGATAACAATTGAACGCGCGATAAAAATCTCACACACACTGATACAAGGTACAATTTTCGGGAAAATTGTACCTTGTATCAGTGTGTGTGAGATTTTTATCGTGTCTACGTAGTCGTAGTCGTAGTCGTAGTCGTAGTCGAGGTCGTAGTCGTAGTCGTAGTCGTAGTCGTAGTCGTAGTCGTAGTCGTAGTCGTAGTCGTAGTCGTAGTCGTAGTCGTAGTCGTAGTCGTAGTCGTAGTCATAGTCATAGTAGTTTTTTTTTTTTTTATAAAGTACTTTACGACTATTACAATACAATGGACAGGTGTTAATTTCAGAAACATTATAAAAAGTAACTCAATTTCGTGTCAATCTCCGGTGTCAGATATTTTGATTTAATTTGAAGTTAGTAGTAGACTAAGGTATCGTAGCTCATGCAGCCAAGTATTAAAATAAGTATGTATACCGAAATTGAAAAACTCAATATTCTCAGCGCTTGATCTATGAATAAGGTTTTAATACGAATATATAATGCCCATTTCACACGAGGGCAGAACAGTGAGGCAGAACAGTTATAATAATAATAAGTATTTATTTCATAAAAACATGGAACAGTGCACCTATACATAAAGGCTTACACTAAACAGTTTAGAATTATATTGTATAATTATGTAGAACTACATTATTGGACTCTATCCCTTAAACTAGGTCTAGCCTGTATCTTAAGAGACAGGGTTCAGCCATTGGTTTAAACTAAATTGATTATATAATTATTATATTCATATAAACTCTCGAGTCATGAGTGCGTGCATGTGTGTGTATGTGTGTTGTGTGCATGTTTGTGATTGTCAGTGTGTGTATATTAGGTGTTATATATGTAAAAATTGGTAAGTAACAGTAATCCATTGCATGTGTACAGCTTAATAGCCATATATGAGAAGGTTTTCTGTAGAAAGGTAGGAGGATAAAGAGTTGCCTCACGGTTAAAACTTTACATTCGTCATATAGTTTGGTTGTGGGAAACATATAATATTTACGAGTCATCGTTTTAAGAAGCTGGCACAGAACAGTACTGTTTTGTGCGTTCACACAGTAGCAGTACTGTTCTGCCCACTGTTCTGCCCTCGTGTGAAATGGGCATTAAAGCGATTGAAAGCGCTGTGTCAAATGAACAAGCCATTTGTTTAGAAAAAAAGATCAACATATTAGTCTATTGTTTTTCGTCAATTGAGTTGACAGATGCCAACATTTGACCAGGTTCTGTGTAATCTGGTTGTTTGCATTTTATTATTATTCCTTTCCGATTTTATCTACCCACTTCGCTTAAACTACGGACTGTGATTTCCTCTTGAAATAGCGACCTCCGGCTGTGATTGACTGATGTACGGACCTACTAAGAACGACGACCTGGCATGGCGGTGGGTGTCAAGAGATTAAACGGACATTGCAGATTTAACATGGATTCCCAAAATTATCCTATATTTTGTGTAAATTGCGGATCAGCTTCTGGCTCCATGTAAAAGAGAAAGGGAACATCAATAAGTGTCTTGGAAAGACTTCTGCCGCTGCAAATATATTGGTCGAAAATATAGATGATACTTTTGATGTGACATGATGTTGTTATTTAAGTATTTTGATGGCTTTTAGAAGTCTCAAGTGTCCGTAGTTTTAATTTAGTTTCAATCGAAAACATATATTATTTAGAACCAAAAATGAAAAAACACATCCCTATCGGTTCTTAGGCAAACAATGTATGGACGCATGGCAATGTCCTTTGTTTATATTTTAACCCGTGGAGTAATAGTGTTGGAAAATCTTGGCGAAACAGCTTAATATAAGCTTGCTGTAGATAGAGAGAGAGAGATATAGTGGTCCTGCTAATGGCTTGGGGCAGGCGAGCCAAAGGCACACTCGTAAATAAATGAGCGAATGTGTTTTTGAAGTGAAAACTTCTTTAGCGGCGTTGAGCACTTTTTCTGTAATAGGTATAAAATCTTAAACTCGCGTCAGGACACGTGACCTGATCGAAAAAGCGTAGGACGGATGGATAGTAGACAGCTATAATCAAGTTTTCACTTCTGCCGGCACTCCCGGAGTGCAACCCGTCTTTTTTTTTTGTTTGTTTAGTTTTAAGTGGCTCAGTAGTCAAAACGCCTGCCTTTCTCGTTAATAAGAGGTCATGTTGGGGGTTTATTGGGGTGACTTTTTTAATTCATACATGTACGTTCTAAGCTGGATAAAATAAATAAATAAATAAATATCCTCGGACAACTCACACACGGTCATCTGATCCCAAACTAAGCAGAGCTTGTACTATGGTAACCAGACAACTGATAAACATTTTTAAATACATACATAATATAGATAAATCACACCCAGACACAGAACAAACATTCGTGCTCATCACACAAAGTTTGTCCTGGGTGGGAATCGAACCCACGACCTGCGGATATCACTGACATCAGACTTACAGTTATTAATTAACTAGATTTACAATGAATATCAGTCTGAAACCGCCAATCTGCCTTCAGTAAGCGTGGTGATAAATGCTTGTACCTTCTTTAAATAAGAAAAGGCCTTTACCCTGCAGTGGAACCATAATAATCTGGTATTGGTGCCGATTCTCTTATTACAAACTAACGTAAATTTAAGTTAAGTGCATTCTTAGGAAAAGGACAGAAGATAAAATAATTAATAAGTCTAGTCAAATTTAGACACCTATGCCCTTACTAATAATCACTGTGTAAAGTTATGCAATGAATAAAGCCTGTGTAACCATACATTTTTTGACGTATAAACCTGTCATAACTTTATGCAGCATTTATTAGTAAGGCGCTCAGTTGATAATTTAAGCGCGATTAAAAACATGGCGACTATATATACGCCAATTTTCTTTAGGCGTTGTCTAATTTGACAAGATAAACTAAAATGTATCTTCTGTCCTTTTCTTTAAGAAATGGAAAGAGAAAGATGCATTTGACCTAAATTTTGTTAAGTTTGTGAACAAGAGAACCAGCACCATTATCAATCCAATTATTCAATTAACTCACAAATGAATTACATATTAATAGTACTAAAAATGAAAAATTTTATATTAGTAAGTACTACAATTATATTATTTATAACCGTGTCACACGATCTGTGACTATAAACGTTTTCTTTGTTACTTTCTTACATAGCATGTTAATTGCTCGCTTTATTATATTAATTGCGTAATTGTTCAAGCTCAGGGCTTATTATGTTAATAACTGTTTTTCTATGTAGGTTTGTTTTTTTAACAGAGTAAAATAAATTATTTATAACTTGTACTAAGAGACTTACTCAGCGTAAATAAAAATTATTGGCAAATCAATACGCGTAAATCGATAACACAATTAAACCTTTTTTATTCGTTAAAACAAACAATTACTTAAGGTGCTCCTAAACGGGCAATTTTTTACTGCAATTGTGTTGCTGCAATACATTGCCGGCATTGCCCGGCAATGTTTCCGAACTCTCTGCAATATTGCCGGTATTGCCGGGCAACACTTTTTGTATGACAAAAAATTGCTGCAATATATGGCCGAGCAACACCGGCAATATTGCCGGAGTTGCCGGGCCATGCTCAAAAAATTGCCCGTTGCCCGTTTAGGAGCGCCTTAACACATTCTTAATTACTACAAACTCAAGATACGAAAAAATATCAAATTCTAAAACAGTTCAATTTATTAACATTGATTAATCAAGACTCAACGATCCAGCCAGAAGTAGTGTTTTATTTAACCGTTTATCGCTAGATGGCGTGGATTACAATTTCCATAGTCGAAAAGAGGTGGCTAGTAACACTAACCACCAAGACTGAAAGAGATAAAAAATGCAAAAAAACTTTACCCAAACATTTTGTAAGAAAATTTTACTATATTTTTTTTTACTTTAATTGATCCTGTTTCTTATATTGTTCTATGACGTATGAAGAACCGTACAAAAAACAAACAATATAACATCCCATACATTTGGTATGAATTTTACAAAATTTTATGTCATATTATAATATATTATTTCCCAACAATACAATACTGTTAGTAGTTCACATCCGTTATTATTATGATAGCTCCTGTGCTATTTTTTTATACTCTCTGTATCGACCAGCTTCCCTTATTAACTGTTATGACAGAAAATAACGTATCCGGTTCAATATCGCGCTAAAGTATTTTTAAAATATCTATTTTTATCCTGCCCATGTCCCTTAAGTCATAATTACGTAGATAACGACATAATACTTACATACTTAAAATACGTGTCATTATGTGAGCCCTTTTAAGTAAATTACAGGTTGTATATCTTATAATACACATGAATACAGGCCACTTATAAAACTGAATGTATCCTTTTTTTGGAATCCTTTGAAAAGTTTAAAATAAGAATGTACTGCTGTCATAATATGGCAGCAGATGTTATTCAATGAAACCCTTTGATTAATGATACCGTTTATTTAGTAACAGTATATTATTCAATAAAATACAAAATTCATTTCCTTGGTATTTATCTGTGACTTGGTAAACTCTGAATTTTCAATATAATTTGGGCATAAATGTCATTTAATGCCCAATTTTTTTTTTCTTTATCAAATGTACTTACGAACTGAAAGCTGTTTCCCAAAATTTTTTGCTAACTATTTTGTAGGTCACTTATTACCCGACTACGGCAAAACCAAAGGAGGGTTATGATTCTGGGTGATTTATGTAAATATGTAAAATAATAAATAAGGCCTTTATTTTTTAGAGTACTACCACAGATTAATAAATAGTTACTACGTAACAGATACTTCACTCCAATACAAAGACCAAAATACCTACGCTATAATAGCCTACAAAATCATAATAATAATACCAGTTGTTTGCAGCAAGGAAAAATGTACCATAAGTACGCACCAAGAGAGTTGAGATTCTTTTGCCCGCCGCGCGACTAACGTGTGTGCGTGTCGTCCAGCAAATCTGCTAGGGTTATACGTATGATGACAATGGTAATAAAACGAATGTTTTAGAAAAACAATTATTATTTTATTTGTTGATCAAATATTTTTTAGTTTGATAAATTGACTGATGCATATTTTTCGTTCCTTGAATTCCCGACTAATATATTTTAGTGTCGAAAATATCCAAAACCGCGTGAATAATTTTAATAAATAATCAAAAGCGAAACAAGAGAATTGGGAAACAGGGGAATTGCACAATAATCACGCAATAATTACGTGGTTTCGGCATTTTGATAGTCAGCGCTGTACCCGTGACGCGCGAGCACTCAGGCGGGCGCGCGACAGCCCGGTGTTCGTTGTATCGTCGACGATACGCGAAGCGGTAGGCATAAAACGCGTGGCCTTGAGCGAGTGACGGACGCCTGGTACTACTTAGTTGTTGTAGCAGGTGTCGTGATGGCCCAGTGGATAAGGCGCCCGCCTCTCGTGTAAGAGGTTGGAGGTTCGAATCCGGGCAAGTACCAATGTGACTTTTTTAATTCATATGTACTTTCTATCTTGGACATCATTGACATCCCGTGCCTCGGAAAGCATGTTAAGCCATTGGTCCCGGTTGTCATTCGTAGAACTTTGACAGTCGTTACGGGTGAACCAGAAACTCTGACCAGTATAACCAATATGTATCGTGTCGTCCAGTTACTGGATTGTCGAGGTCTAATAGGCAGTCGCTTCACGTAAAACACTGGTATCCAGCTGAATCCGGTTAAGCTGGAAGCCGACCCCAACATAGTTGGGAAAAAATGATGGTTGTTGTAGTCGGGTTAAAATTTCTTTTATCTTACCTATATACCTAATTAATCCGAATTGATTTACAACTGACTATGAGAAAACCTGGACATATCCTAATACCTATTTATAACCTGCAGTAAAATTTAATACGTCACTATTTTTGTTATACTTAGCATACATTACCATAATATCGTTTTTCAATATTGCCCGTGTGTTAAACAACAGATGCGAGAATCGAACACGCGACACGAAGCGCAATAGCCAAGCGCTCAACCATCGCACCAACCGTCAAAATGTAATACAAGTAATTCATAAAAAATTCAATATTTTAAAGCCTGTGTTCCCGCATAGTAATAGTCTGTTACATTCTTCTCCTGCCATTGTGCACTTGGCTTAACGCCAGTTTTCTCAGAGTCTTGCACACTTTGCTTGGTCTTGTGCAGCCATGATAACATAGTTCGCTAATTTAATATAAGTTCATTATTATCACCTAATTTAAGTTTCGATTCAATGGTGTTTTAAAACTTTAAGTGGACTAATTAAAAAAATTGTTACGCATTAAAGTACTATAGTAAATTTTTTTTTGGTACCTTATTTTAGTCACTGTTAAAACACGAGTCATCTAGCAAGAGTTATCCCAACTATAGGATCGGCATCCAATCTACCCGGATTTAACTGAATAATTGTTATGGAGCTACTGCCTATCAAACATTCAGCGTATACCCAACTAACAATTTAACGTCGTACAAAAGTTTAGGAAACGTTATCTTAAAACCATTGATCGTAATATCTAAGTTGTACTAACGTTATAATAACGTTTACTAAACGCGAAAATGGCCCCAGTTATACGACCAACATTATCGTTTAATGGACATACAAAAGTCGCAAGATGACTTCGTTACGTCATTCAAAAGTCGTATGAACGTGATGGAATTACCACTTTCGTCGCGCAGAAGTCGCATCATAACTTTACAACGGCTCGTTTGTTGTATTGTCGTCATACAGGTGTTCTTGAATGACTAAAACGTTTTATTTGAGTCAAGGAACGACACCTGTAAGACTTCTCTATTTTTCTTGTTAGTGGCATGTGTTTGGATTTGATTCGAGATTAAGAGTGCAAAATAAATACAAGTACAAGGTAATAAAAGGTTTATTTAAGTTATATTATATATCTTGCTAATAACTGTATCTGTCTCTTATGCCGTTTAGTTCGAGTGGGTATTAAAGTTTTATGATAATATACCTATGTGTATTTATTTGAAATTTTCATGCCCCCTCTCAATTTTGTGTTTAAATGATTATATTTTTATTAATAAAAATATGTTTATTTCTAAAAATGTAGGACATGTTGCTTTTGTCACACACTTATCTCTTTACGACGTTGTAAAGACATAAAGTCGTATTAAGGTTATTTCAAGACCATGCAATACGCCATGACAGCAGCTAGCTATTAAGGTTCCTCATAAATTTAAAACCGTTTTCATATTGTTCACAGTAAAAGTACAGTGCAGATTTCAAATATTTAACCATTTTTTTTTTACTTTTCTTTTGTAAGTTCCACTACGTGTAAGTCTTCTCCACGAATTTTTACCTTCCATTTTTCGTAGCAAATTTAATCAAACGTTCTGTAAATATGGCGGCCTAGACGTTTTGAAGTCAAAACCTGACTTAAATGCGACTACAAGTTTGATTAAAGTCAGGGCATGACAATAAACAGACATCATCAAATCTATTGGTTATATTTAAGTATCAAATAAACCACCAAGTCATTTAAGAGTCTCCAATTGACCGCTGTAAAACCGGATAGTGATCGTTATATAAACGTCACTGTGAAAACGTCTATACAACTGCTACATTACATAGATGTCATATAAAGGTTTTTCAAAGACCTAATTTAGTTAGCACAATACGCTTAATGGACTATAACGTTAGTACGACTATAGCGTGGTCGTACAAACGTTTTAGCTAAGACTGTAATACAACGTCGTTTAGTTTAGTCTTACCAACGTTGCTAAGACCAGCTTATTACGACATATTTGTCGCACGACTAAAAAGTTAAATTAAAGACGTCTAAAGGACCTCGTAGTCATCTCACTATCATTATAAGACTGCTATCCAACTTTATGTCGTATAAGTCAAGACTTATATGACGTTTTTGTTTGTTGGGTACAAAAATAATAAATAAATATTCAATAAATAAGAATCCAATCCTTCTGGTAGTTCTAAAAATTAACCCGTTAAAATAAATAAACGAAAAAAAAAACGCTTAAGTAGAAAAATACAATTTCAATATAGATTATAATGCTGAAATGTACAGCCTTTTCAGTCGCGGACGATTTGCAATGGTTTTTCCATTCAGTGTGGCATATTACCAAAGATGTATATAAAGTAGATATTGACAAAACACATTCACAATACAGCCTACTCAACGAATTCATGAAAATGATGAATCGTATCTTCTTACCGAGCAAGCGGAAGCAAAAACTGCAATATACAAGTATTTGGCAAGTTGCCTAGCGGCCTAGTTGTTTGGCTAGTCGGTAGCGAGCCTACGAGATTCTAATCTCACGAGATATGATCGGCGTGAAAACATCAATAATGAAACATGTGTTGTTATAAACTGTATCAAGATTAAGGAAAACTATACAGGATTATATTGTCAAAAATATTGGCTTTTAATTTTTCCGCTTCGAAAACGTCTGAAATGAAAAGAAGGTGTGAGCTCTCTTCTCTCTTAACATTAGTCAACGCAGATTGGCGATTTCAAACGATTATAAATATACAAATTGTACTGCTAGGACAATCAGTTGGATTAGAAACAGTCTTTCTGCATAAAGTGCATATTAGCCAGATTTAGTATAATATCACGCTACAATCCACGGGAGTGGAGTAGCAACTAACGCAGGTGAAACTGCGGAAAACCATCAGTTTATTAAAAATTACCTTTTGCCCGCGGCTTCGCTCGCGTTAGAAAGAGACAAAAAGTAGCCTATGTTACTCTCCATCCCTTCAACTATTTCCACTTAAAAAATCACGTCAATCCGTCGCTCCGTTTTGCCGTGAAAGAAAGACAAACAGACAGACAGACAGACAGACAGACACACTTTCCCATTAATAATATTAGTATGGATATAAAATGGAAAACTGATTGACTAATTAACTGATTCTGGTTATGTCAAACCGCTGTTCTGGTGTGTTCTTTGTAAAGAGTAGGTAAAGTAGGTGACTACTAAGAAAGGTTTTTTAGGAATTCCTACAATAGAGGGGTAAAACAGAGGGTGGAAGTATCGACATTTATGCGGGCGAAGCCGCGGGAGAAAGGTATTTTGCAAAGTAATGTAGACTGTATTCTCCAAAACACACAACACTACTATAAGTTCCAATTTTCACAAACCTCGATATCAGTCGCTCTACTATGACGACTTAAAAGCTTCCTTATCTTAGATCTCTCGGAGCTTTTGATTTATGAAGGCCAGACCCTCGATACGGCACGTTCAGTTCGAGTCCGCCATTTGTTTAAGGTCAGATAATGTTCCCATTAAATGCTAATGCGTAACCACACTTATTAGTAGTGGGTGACAGGAAATTATAGCTGTCCAATAAAAAATACAGCTTGCCTTTTAACTTTGACCTTGAGAAAATGGGCTTTAATAAGCACATTAGCCAAATAACAATGAACTTTTATTTGCTAAACGTAATTGGGGTTGGTTTTCATTTTGGAACCTAATAATAGTGTGGAGAATCGACCCAGACGGAGTTGGTTTTTTTACGATTGTGCTTCGCTTACGACATTGTATTTCGACACGTTTGACATTGCAAGCATATGGATAGAAGTATATAGGCAGTAGGTTCGTTATAGAACTTTCTGCTCTATCTGTGGGGCAAAAAAAAGGTTAAATTTTTCAGTCATTGATTTGTTACCAAAATCCAAGTTCCACTTTTTTTTCATTAAATGTCTCAATATTTCCAAGTAGTCTTAGAAGCACTACAATTCTTCTTGCATTTTGATAATAAGCTGATGGTTTCTTAGCGTTCCTATAGTGCTCTTCGAAATATTATGTACATTGTTGTGTTTTTTTTCTCGTTTTGAAACTTGCATCTCTATGTCAATTTTAATGAGTTTTACTTAGTCATGTACATTTAAGACTTAGACGCAAAGACGTTCTAGTGACAACATAAGCTCGTCATTCAATGACGCATTAAGATCATCATCTTGAACACCATCATTATCACAAGGAAATAAACAATTTGAGTTTGAAACTTTACCATCGGCGCTGCAAGCATTCTTTTTACAATTTTCTCAGACTGGTTCTAGATCCTACCCCCTACATGCGGTTACATCTTCAATAGAGTAAATTATTAAAAATCGTTTCCAGAAAAAAAAAAGTATCTTATGATCTCGTTTCCCCCCACAGGTCCCCAAACGATGTAATCCACCTCGTCCACCAATGGTCCCGCGTTTGCTGCGACCATGGCAGCGCAGCCTAGACCGACGGCGCGACACTTCCACAACCAGCCGGAGCTACAGCGGAGCAGAGCGGGGCTCATGCTGCGGTGGATACTGCTCGTGTGGGTCGCCAGCTGCGGACCACTGGGCAACACTGTGAAGCAGGATGGTGAGTCTACTTCTACTTATACTCATACAAAACTTTGGTATCCTTAGTGAAGTGTAGTCCATGATGTTGAACTAGATTCCTGCAGCCAAGAGGCCAAGGACCTTTGAGCAACACTGTGTAGCACGATGGTGAGTCTGCTTCTATTTATACATACTCTTATAGCCTGAGCTACAGCGAAGCAGAGCGGGGCTCATGCTCAAATGGGTCGGCAGCTGCGGACCACTGGGCAACACTGTGAAGCAGGATGGTGAGTTTAGCTTTTACAACATAAAGACTTCGGCGACAGATAGATGTATCGACCCTATCGACTACTCGACAAGAGTTTACGGGATCACGATGGTAAAGGTGGTGGACAGGTAGCGTTTTTACCCTGATGTTATAAGGTTTATATTTTTTATAACTGATAAACTGTAAAGTAAATTGACATTTAAAAAAAATGTTTCTCCAGTATAAAGCATATTTTACTCGCTGGTAATACATTCAGCGACCAGACGCGGATAAACCTCGAGGCACCCACATTGATTAAGTAACTATATTTATTTATTTCGCTGTCAAAATGCTACATTATATTTGACGAAAGTACAAATGAGTGTAGTGTTTGTAGCAAAACAAAAAACAACTTCAACTCAGTTTCGTACAAATTGCAATAAAACATTCATACAATATTTTCCGTGACTCGCTGACAATTTGGAAAACAAACGATTGACACACTTTCCTCCCGTTCCGAAATAGCAGGGCACACGAAAATGCATTTAAACTGAATCTCGTTCACAATCCATATTTGCAGTTGCAACAATCAAAAAGCTTTTACGCCGTGGCGATGACAATCACGACCGCAATGAATAGGAGTGCGATTTACGAATGAATGTGTAATATACAAATAGTCTTTTAGGTTCAAATTATCGTGAATCAATATGTTTGCTGGTAAACTAGGCTAGATCAGTAAATAACATGTTTTGTTTAGGCGCAAGCCTCTTATGACTGGTCAATGATGAGAAACTGGGTAAGTACCAATGTGACTTTTTTAAGTCAATATGTATTATATATGCTCTGAACAATAAATTGAAGTATCTAAGTTAATCTAGAACATCACTGTAACTCGGCAAGCACGTAAAGCCGGTGGTACCGGTTGTCTTTCGTAGATCTTTGACAGTTGTTACGAGTAGTCAGAAGCCTGAAAGTCAGTAATTGGGTTGTGGGAATCAGATAGGCAGTCGTTCCATGTATGCTGCGAAATACTATTCATTCAGTTAGGCTGCAAGGCGATTTTAACATAGTTTGATTTTTTCCAAGCTTATTTTGGACATCACAGCCATCGGGGTGGAGGGAAAATATCGTAAGTCTTTATATTTAATATAAATTCAAGATCGTCAATTTCAGTTAAGCAAGCGTATTGATCAATGCTCGTGCTTTCTTTGTATGAGAAGAGACCATTACTCTGCAGTGTAACATTTAACGGCTAGCATCATTATTAACCATCTCCTATAAATTTGTCCAAACAGATATGTCTCACCAATAATCAATACAGGTATACCAATCCCTGACCACCACCGAACCCGCAGATTCGAAAACAGGTAACGACATTACAGATACGTCCACTTTCGGCACAAACCGTCCATTAGTTGCGGTCTTGTTAGGCGACACGTGGGGCCGCGATTAGGCGGACGTGTGACCTGAGCCTTAAATCAGATGGACTGGATCTATCTGTTGAATAGTGTTGTCTGTGCTTGTTTTTGTTTTACCGAAAGAAATAGAATTACGTGTTTGGATGTCTGTCTGTCTGCCTGTTCGATGTTCCTTCCGAAAGTTTGGTCTTTTAAACTATGGTGTAGGTTCTATTTTGATAGAAACCTGAGTAGGTCTCACAGAAATATTTGACGAGTATTGAGATTAATTGGCATCAAAAACATTTTTGTATAAAAAGGACTACTTTTTGAATCTGTAATTAATATGGATCAAAATTGCACTAACAATAATGATTAGTTTCTTGAGACGGATTCTGGTGATGTTGATGTATATACGCGATGGTGACCACTTTACATCAGCGGACCAACGAATTAACCATCCAACAATATAAAAAAGAAACAAAAAATTACCAAACCATCCAAACTATCCACGAGTCGCGAAACAAAACGACTTCCAAAATAAAATGCTGATCAAAATTCTCTAAAGCACGTATCTGGATCAGGACTTTCACAGTAGACATAATCGTGTCATAAAATAACGTTTAGCGTTTATGTTTGCCGCTATAAAAATGTTGAGAACCACCCGAAATTTATTTGACAGCCCTGCAATGTTCGGCTCTTAATGGTGCTGCTATCCTAATTCCGGGTATTAGGAAGCTTGCACTATTATCTGTCTATTTGTGAATTGAGGTAATTAATTTCCGGATGAAGGGGCAAGCGATACGATTTGAAGATCAGGCAGGCAATTTTGCTTTCTCTTACAGTCACAGTACTAGCAGGCGTCCGTCACTCGCTCAAGGCCACGCGTTTTATGCCTACCGCTTCGCGTATCGTCGACGATACAACGAACACCGGGCTGTCGCGCGCCCGGCTGAGTGCTCGCGCGTCACGGGTGCAGCGCTGACTATCAAAATGCCGAAACCACGTAATTATTGCGTGATTATTGTGCAATTCCCTTATTTCCCAATTCTCTTGTTTCCCTTTTGATTATTTATTAAAATTATTCACGCGGTTTTGGATATTTTCGACACTAAAATATATTAGTCGGGAATTCAAGGAACGAAAAATATGCATCAGTCATTTTATCAAACTAAAAAATATTTGATCAACAAATAAAATAATAATTGTTTTCCTAAAACATTCGTTTTATTACCATTGTCATCATACGTATAACCCTAGCAGATTTGCTGGACGACACGCACACACGTTAGTCGCGCGGCGGGCAAAAGAATCTCAACTCTCTTTGTGCGTACTTATGGTACATTTCTCCTTGCTGCAAACAACTGGTATTATTATTATGATTTTGTAGGCTATTATAGCGTAGGTATTTTGGTTTTTGTTTTGGAGTGAAGTATCTGTTACGTAGTAACTATTTATTAATCTGTGGTACTAGTATTTTATTGGTAAAGGATTTTTACAAGTTATTAAAAAAATATATATGTCACAATACACAGAGCCACCACCAACGCCACCTTTAAATTATTAACTCGAAATATTACCCAGCTTTCAGGTCATTAAACAATATTAAATCCTAAAATGGTTCCCAATATTCACTGATTTAAAAAAAGACTAACGTCTTCATAATTCTACGATAAACAAAATAAATCATCAAAATAAGTTTTAAAAATCTACTGAGGACCACTGAGGACTTATTTTTAAATCTTTGAATTAAAGCAACGACATTTTTCGTAGAAATCGTATGAAATAGATTCTTATCTTATTTCTGTTTCAGCAAATTATGTGATTTTTCTCAGAAACCTGTGTTATTTTGCAGTAGAAGTAGTCTTAATAAACTTTGCTTTCAATAGAATAATGTTATTTGCGTTACCCGGCACATACTGACTCAGCAATTTTTGAAATATCTTCAACCATTTCAAGAAGCTTTATTAAATCAACTAAACCAGTGTTTACGTGAAACGACTACCCATCAGACTTTCAGAACTTTATTACTAAGAGACAAGAAACCATTGTTTTATATGGACCTCTTAATAGAGCAGAATAAATGTGCGTGGTCCCGTAGACTTTACGGCTTTTTTCACTAGCGACGCTGAAAGCGGCACTGGAACTGTATAAGTGTGACCAAAACCATTTAACGAAACGCGAATGCTGCTTGTCAGAATTTCAGGCATCTACGGAAGACAACCTGGATCTGAACGGTTTTACGTGCTTTTCGAGAGGTCACACCACGTTTCCGGCTTGTTACTGAAAAAACCCAACAACACTTTTTGCCCAATCCTGTAAACCTGGACACACATCCGCAGGCTAGCGTAGAATTTCAACAAATACATAAAAATATAAATAAAAAATACTAAAAGTATCGGCCAGCCAATCTGACAATCACAAAAAGGTTGTAAATTCTCCAGTAGTCGTAAACACGTCAGGAACAACGCTAGCGCCGCCGCTGTCAAACTCTTTAGTGATGGGATTTAGATTTAAGTATTAGCTCGAGTATTTTTATTTTATTGTCCCGGAATTCCGGTGTATGTTTTCTTTTGTAAGAGTTGCTGAAAATTGAGAAAAAGGCGTGCTATTGGGGAGATCTGTGTGGAACTAAACCGCTGTTGGCTGATGATAAAATATAGATATACTTAATTTATTTTTGGTTGAAATATGAGGTAAGTTTGTATGCAAAGGATAAAATTGGAGTTAAGAAAAAGTAGCCACTCAGTGGACAGGACTAGGTCTTTTAAGGTCTACTAGTAAAGAACATAAATATAGGAAAATAAATATTAGAAGTCTTAGTTTGAAAGTCAGAGGTCATCTTTGCATAAGACATGACCTCTGACTACATATACATCAAACAATTGCAAAGTAACAAAATGATTAATTATTTTCATTTGCTTTACATATTACATATTTCGAAATAGACTTTAAAAGACGTACCAGTAACTAAGGCTCGAAGCAAACTCAGACAACTTAAAATAAACTTTGAATGACATAAGGCTCTAACCGACGATGATCCCTGTATGCACTATTCATCATCATTATTCATTCAAACAGTAGCAGACCATTAGTCAGTTTTCAACCAACAGCCCGAGTAAGCCTAGCTATATTTCTGACTAGGCCAACACCAAACACGGCTACCTGACCTCAATCTACATGTACGCAGAACAGAAGGATTAAAAGATTACAAGTGAATACAGTACGAATAGCAACAGGTTAGTTGAACAACGATGTATGTTCTTTTATATCTATAAATGTATCAGTTTTTTCGCTTGGAAGTCTGCAACTGGATAATACAAGGTCATGAAGCGCAGTCATCGCGAGCTGTTCGATTCAATTAATAATGATCTTTAAAAAATAGTGTTAGAGTTGAAATTACTAATTTTGACAAATTGTGGTAAATGCGTATGATTGTTGATTTGTTACGCTTTCACGTCTTTAGAACGAGTTATCAGTTAAATTTTAATTGAACCAGCAAAGTTAGATCTGTGTATTATGATAAACATTGCTAAGCGTTATTATTTCTAGCATACAATTTTAACTTTAGGTACTCGTAGTTTTTTTGCCATGACTGAACCAATATCGTAGGGGCAACTGAAATTTTGCTAGTTGATACCTTATGTCGTATGAGTAAGGGCAGATCTAGCTGTCAAGGGGGTCGTAACCCCCTGGTCTGGGGGCCCTGGACCCAGGGACTAGAACGATCACTGATAATTTTATACGTACCTAACTGATTTGTGGAGGTGTGACTTCTACTAAGTGACCCCACTCTGAGTGAAAACGAAATCTGCCTTTGTGTAAGAAGCCAGTAAAGTTTTTGTTCTAAATTTAGCGAAGAGGTAGATTAAGAAAGTTCAATTTTACTCTACCTTTAAGGCCCGAGTCACACCGGAATGGCAGCGGCCGGCAGCGGCGCGGCGAGCACTTTCAGTGTGAAATAATTTTAAACTTTAACTACATACTTAAAAGTCTAGTATCGCTTGAAAAGCTTGAAAAGGTCGCGAGACTGCCAGCGGCCGTCAGCGGCCGCCCGCGGCGCCGCGAGCGGCCGCGCGCCATGCGCGCGCCTATTGTTTCTAGCGGCGCTGGCGGCCGCTGGCGGCCTCGCGGCGCCGCGGGCGGCCGCTGCCGGCCGCTGCCATTCCGGTGTGCGTTGTCCCTTACGGTGTTAAAAATTTTTAATGGTTTGGGATTAGGAAGGTTATTAAAATTCGCAAGCAAACCCACGGGCTTAATACATGGAAACTATACTTTCATAATCTTTCATGTAAATTGGTGTAGGTATAGGGCTAGTTTAAATCAGAGTTGATAGGCGTCTAGCGAATAGGCGAGATGACAAAAAAAAAGTAATTAGTCCGTCAGTTAGATAATCAAAAAATTTGGGACACGTATTTTTTCTTTTTTCTCGTAAACAGAAAATGACGACAATACAGTGCGTTGAAGTTTCGTGAAACGTCACGCCTTTGTATAATTTTACTCAGAAGTGACGTCACAAGCCCCCTCTCCGGAACTTTGATGCTCTTTATCTTTGTATTTTGTTATTAATTTGATCAAGCAAAAAATATGTGTCCAGTATTTTTGGACTGTCTAACAGATGGACTAAACAGAATGTCATTCTTTTGATGTAGTCAACATCCCTATTGGTGTGAATATGCGTGTGCAATCTTAACTTATAAAAAAAAATATACACATCCACAATCAGACTACTCAACTTTCCAATTATTTTCACATCACTAGCACAAACTACACGCACTGACAGCCAAACACAAACGTTTACTGGGCCACTATAAAACCGGTTTGAACTAACTTTAATTGGTTTTTGAGATACCAACATTTACATTTTATTATTCTTACTAATTAAACAGCACTTACTGATATAAATCCGTCAATAAATATTATGTTTTATGGCACAAATATTTATGTGGGCTGACCACGGGCTGACTTTATGAACTCCCGTCGTTGCGTCCATAACTTTGTCTTAATGATCAAGAAAGCTTCGTTATTATAATAATTAAGTTAGACCACATTGGACATTGTAATGATGAAGATAATTATGTGAAGAGCTTAAATGTCTGATTTATCGGACTGTGATTTCTCGACTGTATACTTAAGATATGGAGAAGCTATTAACAAACCTTAATAAAACCTGCTGTTACTCTCCTAGATCAAAGCCTCTTCATATACTGAGAGAGTACGAGCACTGATCACCACATTTACTACTACTACTTGTTTAGAGCGGATTGGCGATTCCGGAATTAAATATTGGTGCCGATTCTCTTATTCAGAAACTTACGTAGATTTAAGTTAAGTGCATCTTTCTCTTTTGATTTCATTGAGAAAAGGACAGAAGATAAAATATTAGTTAAGTCCTGTCAAATTTAGACACTCCAGACAATTTAAACGCGATTTAAAAACATGGCGACTAAATATACGTCAATTTTCTACAGGCGCTGTCTAATTTGACAGGATTAAACTAAGATGTATCTTCTGTCATTTTCTTTAAGAAATGCATTTAACTTAAATTTAGTAAAGTTTGTGAACAAGAGAATCGGCACCATTATGAGTTTCCTAAAGATGTACTTTAGAATCTTCATAGGAATTCAAAATGTCACATTGGTACTTATTCGAATTGAGCCCTAATTATCATGACACTTTGGTTAACCTTTCAACGACCAAGCGACAGCCGGCTGTCGCGCTGCTATTGTCATTTATTCGTGTCTCGGATCACGTGTGTTCGAAGGTTTAAGAGAAAAATCCGTTAAATTGTACACGAAATTCTTTTACCACAAACAATTCTTAGCCCACCACTACCCGAACACTTATACGTCTCACCCCTAAGTTGCACAAAGAATGACCTTCCTTATAAACTCTTTATTGAATTTAATTGATTGTTGGCAACACCACATGTCACGGTTCCATTAAACCGCGATGTTTCGAATATTCCGTAGCTCGACAGTGTACAAAGGTGAAATAAAACATTAATTGCTGTCAGACGGCCAAGGGGAGACAAAGGGTTCGTTTTTTCGTAACTATTGTACGTACGGGACCCTCCGTTACGGTTCGGAAGCAGCCCTGTTTCGGCGCAATGAAAAGCAATGTTGATCGATACTTTTTTTTACGGTTATGCGGCGGTGGAAAATTGTCGAGGTTTTAAACGTGTTCTGGAATTTATTTCTCAGTGACTGCTTATGTTTGAAAAGCTTACTAATGTTTGGAAAGTTTTTTCTGTCGATGGTTAACTGACAGAATGACTTACTGCTTGTTGATATATCAACGTACAGCAAGAACCGCTGGTCCAAGAGACATAAAATTTGCAGGGTGTGTTTGCTGTGAAGAGTAGGTAACCACTTAGAAAAATTTTTGGAAAATTCCAGCTTTAAAGAGGTAAAATAGGAGCTGAAAACCGCAGGCGAAAACTAGTTTTATATAAAACTAGCTTCTGCCCGCGGCTTCGCTCGCGTTAGAAAGAGACAAAAAGTAGCCTATGTTACTCTCCATCCCTTTAACTATCTCCACTTAAAAAATCACGTCAATCCGTAGCTCCGTTTTGCAGTGAAAGAAAAACAAACAGACAGACAGACAGACAGACAGACAGACACACTTTCCCATTTATAATATTAGTATGGATGGTAAACTGACTGTTGATATAACAACGCACAGTCCGTACGGCAGGTTCTAAACACATGAAAATTGAAGAGTGTTCTTTCTGAAGCTTAGGTATCCATTAAAAAGATTTTTTTGTAATTTTATCCCTAAAGCGGTGGATGGAAGTTTGACATCCACGCGGGTGAAGCCGCGGACAAAAGCTCCAGTGTGCCACTCACGGACTGCTTACAACTTACTTGCATATTTTTACTATAACAAAGCTTGCTTTTACCTTGGCCAGAGGCTTAGCATTGCCATCCAACCTGGCAATGCTGCCAGCCTCTTGGACACTTTACCTGTTGACAGCAATGCGGAGTTTTATGATGCAATTTTGTTTTAAGTATTTTTAATAGTTTTTATTGTTTTAGGTTAGTAATTTTGATCGTGGTTTTTTACATATTGTCAACAATTTTGGTCGTGATTTTTTTACCTATTAACATTCAGTGTAAACAAATGAATTACAAGAATCCTTTAATAACAATAACATAAATAAACCGCGAAAATTATTAAAAAATCCTATTATTATGACGTCATTTCATCCGAATTCCTTAGGTTACAGAGCTTTTGATTTATATATCCCATAATTTACTTTTTGTTTACAACTCGGTGCATTATTATGCACCCAGCATGACTGACAATACCAGATTACGGAGACCACCGTTATAATATGCATACCGGGCAAGTACCAATGTGACTCATAATTACCTATGGACAAGTGAACGGGTTTTTTGTCATTTATACTAACACTAGCTTTTGTCCGCGACCTTGTCCGCGTGGAATAATAGTTCCCGTTCTCGGGGGATTTCTGGGATGAAAATTATTCTATGTCCTTCCTTGGATCCCAGAGGTTGCGGAATGTTTATAATAGTTACCGTGACCCTGGAACATAAAGGGCAACCGAAGGAACATGAGTGGGTTTTAGTCAGTAAAAGTCTGACACCCTCCCGCCGCACCCAGGACGGCAGCAGTCATTTGATGATTTCCCACTAACCAAAAAAAAAAAAGACTATATCTGTACGAAATGTCATTCAATCGGTTCAGGCGTGAAGAAGAGACAGACAGACAGACCGACAGACAGCCAGAATGACAGACAGATAGAGTTACTTTCACATTTATAATATTAGTTTAGATTATTTTAAACACACATTAGTGATGTGTCTCCGCTACATCACTAATGGCGAGATAAATAGACGATACCTTCGTGTACTTAGCACAGGCTTTGGCTTAGCCATGTTCCGTCTCTATCGTGCACTTGACGTTTAACGGTAGTGTAACAGTGACAGGTACTGCTAAGCCAAAGTACGTACATAACGTCTATTTATCACGCCATAAGTCCCTCTGACGCTCTGTACTCAAAAACTACTGAACGGATTTCCATATAGTTTTCACCAATAGGCAGAATAATTCACTAGAAACTTTTATGTGTATATAATACTCGCGTATTAAAGTTGAGACAAATTCCTCAATCCATACTAATATTATTGAGAAAGTAACTCTGTCTGTCTGTCTCTTCTTGACGCCTAAACCACTGAACCGATTTGAATGAAATTTGGTACAGATATAGTCTGGGACCCGCGAAAGGACAGGATAGTTTGCTTTTCAGGAGCTATTATTCCACGTGGACGAAGTCGCGGGCAAAAGCTAGTTTCAAATATTTGTAACACTCAGAAACAACAGAGATATAAGTCGCTAAAAAGATTTTTTTTTTCCAAAAAAGTATCTGCTTAATAGAGACATAACGTAATAGTTTCCAGCTGCCATTAAGCAGAACCCTAAAATAAAATAGTTCAAATATTGCAATAAAAAACAGAGGAAATTAATTTTTAATTATGTTCTACGCCCCTTTACATTATTATTTCCGTTGGCTCGTACTTGTAATAGTGAACTAATGAACTTTGTTTGGTTTTTTAATATTTTTTTTTTGTGGTACTGCATCTGCTATGATGACTTTGTTAATAATTTTGACGTGTTGTCGAGTAATTAAGATATAAGTCAGTTGTCGGCTACGGAATGTCGATATACCCTATAGATATTTTAACATCCTACTTGCAAAATAAACAATAATAATTACTTATATTAAACCATCGAACACACGTGGTTCGAGACACAATAGAAAGACGTACAAAGTTAATACGGTGATTAAAAACTTACTTTGTAATCCTTAGTTACGCAACTCATATTTTTAGGGCAACCGTTGTTTTTTTTTTTGGGTGTGGGGAACCGTAAATGACTTCTCCCGTCCTTCTTGTCAGACTTTTACTGACTAAAACCCACTCATGATCCTTCGGTTGCCCTTTATGTTCCGGGGTCACGGTAACTATTATAAACATTCCGCAACCCCGGAGGACAACCGTTGTCATCATCGTTTTCATCGTAGGTCTATGAAACGATGACCATAGGCCTACACTCGCAAAAAATACTGATACAGGTATCTTTCTTTTTATTAGTATTCCATTCGTATTAAGACTACGGTTCGTCGTCCGTCTGTTTGCCTCTTACAGGGCTGTAACTCACGAACTATGCTACTTAGACAGTTATAATTTTCAACACAAACAGAAATACATCATGTATTTCTGTTTTCGCTATAACAACAAAAAAGCAGAATAAAATAATACAATAAATACTTTTTTTGTCGATAATTGTGGTAACCAGGGCCGACGGCTTTACGTGCTTTCCGGAGCACGGGATGTCAATGATGCCCAAGATAAACTTTAAAAAGTACAATATATGAATTAAAAAATTACATGAGAGTTTGCTGAGTTTGAGTGGTGCTTTAATCACGTCATTTGATTGCAACTGTGTGGTATTTAAATAAAAAAATATTTAACTAGCTTTTCTTTTTTGTTTCAGGTAAGTTGAGCAAATAAGGACTGAAAACTGCCAAATTGTATTATTGTATTTATTTCATACGATGAGAAGTGTCCCATAATAAAGGTAAGATGCAAAACTTAAAAAAAAATTTTACAACCCGTACGACTTATCTGTGCACCTCGCTAGAATACGAATCCTTTCCCGCTACCCGCGCGGCGCCCCGGGTTCGTCTCGTTCGTTTAGTAGCGCTAGCATTTCGTCAGAGTGACGTCACTGCGCGAGGTGCACGGCCAAGTCGTACGAGTAGTAGATATACATACATACTGAATTTTGAACATACCCTCCTTTGCGTCGCAATCGAGTAAAAAATTTTACGCCTTGTGTCTTATGAGCCCAATTTTACGAGACAAAGTATACAACTAAAGATTTTATTATAAATTCAACTGTTACTAAAAAAAACTTTCTGCCGTCTGCCTAAATCTTATTTCGGTAATTTTTATTAAGTACAATACAATTATGTTTTTTTATTGAACGTAACCTCCGAAGAATATTTTTTATGAAGACGTTATGTAATATACTGTAGAGCCATGAACATTTTTATAAGGTATGGTGAATTTGTGTAGTCATTTTGTAGCTTTTACTTGGTAATGGTACTAGATTCTCGTTACATAGTCAAGAGGTTTTATACTTACATAAATTTTCTATTAAGATATAATTAGGAGAGGAGGCTTCTTCCTCTTCTTCTTCATTACTATTATGAAGCCATAGTTATCACACGGGCCCTTAACTGGACCGAGTTTCACATTGTTTCGAACAGAGTCTAAATTCTCATCTGACTGCCTGTCGTCGGTCTCGAAATCCCAGGTCGACTAAAAGAACGACTGTTACTTAAAGAAAGAAAGAAAATACATTTGTTCCATACAGCAGTGCCGGTACGATAATTGAAAACATATAAAACGAGTTCAAAAAGTTATGAACAAAAAAATAAGGTATTTAATATTTGTGCCCCCGGCAGCTGTGTCAAAAAGGACCAGTTCAGCAAAAATGTCAGGCCGCAAGTGCCTGACGCTGGTTTTCAACTGGACGCTGTGTGACATGTCACAAATGTCGCCCACTTACTATTTGTACTTTACGTAAATTACAATATCTATGATTGACTCAGTTACTCTCAATTAAGAATGGCGTGGGTTGACGTGATGTGCTTTTACCCGTAACTTTGCCCTCACGTATTTTTATAGCATTAAGCACTCATTAATAAATGAAGTAGCAGTAAGACAAAAATAATTATTAGGTCCGGAGATTACAAAACAACCTCTTTATTGAAGTGTTAATTAATATCTAAACTTTGATAGAACATTTTCTATTTCTATTCTGCCTTTTAATGTTACTCCTACGTAGAGAAACCTTTACCCATTTTTATACCTACATCACATATACAGAAATCCCTTTCTAAAATAAAAACCTGCCCATCTCTTCTTTAATTTCCGCACAAACATGTATCTACACGAAAAATCACTCACGTATATTCAAATATATTCAGACATTGTAAAAACCTGTCAAGTGCGAGTCGGACGCGCTGACAAAGGGTTCCACAGCAATAAGAAACTGCTTTCGCCAAAGATTATTTTTGGAACTAGAGCTCCAATTGTAAAACAAACATTCTGTGTTGGAGTCACGCTACGATCCGCGGTATCACCGCAGTTACGAAAACGTGTGAAAACAATAGGTAGAAAACAGACAGTTTTATTTCATTATACTAACTTTTAAACTTTCGCGTTTCATTATAACAACATAATATTATTAAATCGGGTATTAACGCGAATAAGTCGCAAGCAGACCACGACCTGTGCAACCAGGTCGAAACGTCAAGCTTTCCAAGGTATTTAAATAAATATTATTCGCGTTAATACCCGATTTAATAATATTATGTTGTTTATTTTATTAGTTGTTATTTTTATTATTACCTATAGCAAGCATGCCACACTAAGAATTCAAGTAAATCACATTTTTTTGTTTTTAAAATAAATCCTTGGGACAGAGGTACAGAAAAGCGGCACATTCTTATGTCTGTGCTTTGATTAAACAGTTTCACCGGTGCAATACCGGTGAAACTGTTTAATCAAAGCACCTTTCAACATCTGTCAAATTGTGATAGCACTAGCTTTTGCCCACGGCTTCACTCGCGTTAGAAAGAGACAGAAAGTAGCCTATGTTACTCCCCATCCCTTCAACTATCTCCACTTAAAAAATCGCGTCGATTCGTCGCTCCGTTTTGCCGTGAAAGAAAGACAAACATGCAGACGGACAGACAGACACACTTTCCCATTTATAATATTAGTATGGATAATACAAATAAGCTAAAATAACGTACCAAGGTCCCGTTTACCACCCTTACGGAACCCTAGAACAATAAAAGCTAGTAGCAACATGTATCACAGTTAAAGCAAAAGGAGCCGGTATGAAGTATCTAAGCAAAGTTTATTCTTTGTTCTCTTAACTTATGTTTCGTACAATCGCTTACATACATTTGAGTTATTGCAGAATGTGCTAAACATTTTCTTCGTAATACCGCAGACTGGCAGATGTGACTTAGCTTCGTTTGGATTTTTAATTTAAAAAGCTTATTTTATTAATTAATCCTTTGAACACACGTGATTTGAGATACAATAGAAAGACAATAGCAGCCCGACAGCCGGCTGTTGGTTAGTCGTCAAAAGGTTAAAGACAGAAAAATATTTTTTTGGAAGTCGGCGCGTACAACCAAACAGCCCGTTTTGACCCCCATTATGTTACATCATCATAAGTCCAAAAAGAAAAGAAAACTCGAACAGTTGTATCCACCTCAAAAATCTGCAATTAAAACCCAAAACGTTTGCCAGTCAACATCCCCAGACCCACATGTATCCACAAAGGTACTACAGGTACCAGTTCAAATGATTGAACGACACTAGTACTTTCCTTTGCTAGTCTTTGTAGCTCAACTGTCGCAATCAATGTTGCAGTTGTTTGGAAATTCAGAAAGAGGGAATACTGTAGTGCTGTGTTTTCTGAAATCATACCATGTGTTTGGACTGCTAGTGTCTCCGTAAATGATTTGTGTGAAAATTGTGCGCTCTCAACGGTCACAGAAAGAAATGACAGTGATAAATCTAAATATTGTACTTATAAAATGTTAAACTGAGTGATTGTTGTTATATTAACGTACAGCCTAAACCACTGATCCTAAAGACATAAACATTTTAGGATGTCTTTTTGTAAGAATAGGTAAGGTAGATAAAATTATTGTAACTTTTTGGAAATTAGACTGGATGGATGGAAGTTCTAGATCCACGGGAGCAAAGCCGCGGACGAAAACTAGTAAAAAAAAAAACAATTATCTATCTATTTAGTCGGTGTATTGACTGATACAACATCTTTTCGCTAACACGACAGAGAAAGTTGGTGGATAACCACCTATGATAGAGATACAGAATTACTAAACTTTTGTAACTAACAAGATTGAATTAAAATGACGTTGATAAATATGTTGCTATCACTGTCATACATCTCTCAAGCTACAATGGTGAGATAGAGATGACGAATAGATAAACCAAAGTACGTGCTAAATAATGTAAATAAGTCGACCTTATGAACGTTTGCTTCTAAATTTCAGATTAAATCTGTAACAAATTTCACCTAACTTTATACTTTTAAAATAATTCCGTGGGAAAAAAATGCTTCTGACAGTTTTTGTTACAACAACGGACTTTTACTACCATAAATGTCCTTATTTATCAAAACACATTATTATTAGCTTTAAAAAGTTGGTGTAACTCGACAATATTTTCCAAAAGAGTTAACTGGCTCAAAATTCAAATCAGGAAGATTTTATTAATCTGCCTTAACTATAGCTTAAAATAAGAGGGCCTCGTTGCACTAAACGTTAGATACTATGGCTAAGTTCTAATGAAAGTCGTTTACTTAAAGAACCTTTCCTGTTTACCTCATAAGTAAGCAGGGTTAATGATACGCTCACAGAATCTTCAGGAGCACAACGTCTAGTAACTTTAGCTGTAATCTTAACAAGCCCTGTGGAAGGGTCAAATATCAAATGAGGACCATCTCCTAATTACTGACCACAATTACGGGACATACACATTTAAACTATGACCCCAAATTGTTAATATGGTACATTCACGCTTTCCTCTCTATGTAGGTTAGTAGAATTAGTACTAGGAAACCCATAGTCGTGTCTATTGATGGTTTTAAGTTTGGCGTTTTGGATTTAAAGCTTTAGTTAAAACCTTTCTGGAGACTAATCGTGGTCATTTACGGTTACATCATAGTGAATAATTAACTTTACATGGTCATTAGATGTGATAGTCTAATAGAGCTGGCTTTCAATAAATAAAAATGTTGTCCCATTTCATTTGATGATCAGTATCAACACTCTTGCTTAAAGCACATTGACGATTTCAATATTTCAATAATTATTTAGTCCAGGTTTCCTGACAATTTTTTCAACCTGACGATGATGTCTAAGATAAACTTAGAAAGAACATGTATTCTGAACATGAAACGGTTGATGGAAAAGTCAATACAATTTATCAAATCTTTCATATACTTAAAGCAATGTTTTTTTTAGAGATCTATTAATGTCCTTGATTCCAAATTTAACACAAAATTCGATCCCAGCAGCATATTTACCAAAACAGAATTTTATTTATCTCCATCATATTCCTCTACATCTACATTAAATACATCAGGGATTACGCCATGCCTATCCCAACTCTACGTAACCTCAATGATATTTCTAAGTGAGCCACTCTCCCTGGGGCACCATTCATTGATATTAGCAGTCGAAACTCACTATATCATAACTGTATTATGTTGTTCAAGTTACAGTAACAGTTGATATTTGTTGGAAGGATACGCAAAGTTTCAATGGGAAGAAACGTATGGGATATTTATGTATGCAACATGGAGTTTTATTATCTTGACTTAAACTTATTTGTGATATAACTGAGATAAAAATCGCGATTGATACAAAAAGTAGGTAATATGTCCACGAAATAGTATAAAAAAGATTAAAAATGTACTTTTGAATTAGTAAAATAAACAAGAGTACCTAAATAGAAACGAAATCAAAAGAAACATGAACCCTGTTGTAACCTTTGCGGTGTAAACCTTTACCCATTTCTGTTAAAGAATATTAAAAATGTCACGTAAACGAAGCCACGGACGATACATTTATATTATTAAAACATTCGTACGGCGAACATGGAGTACTCTCATTATTAAAATCTTGATTCAGATTAAACTAAACGTAGACAGTATTAAACGTGCGGTACTATAAAACTGCGTTTTGTTTTATTACACTACAATTTCGAAATTTGTTTTCGATCATATTGCGCAAAATTACCACCCTAAAACCCCGCTGGGGCTACAAAACCGCTACATAAAGTTTATACAGCAAAATACAAAGTGATTAATGGTATCGTATATCAATTACCAATGTCAGGTGCAACTTGGTTTTTGTCGGGAAGTTTTCAGAGGGGCTCTTAATGGTGCTCGACAATGTACGGAACTATTGCATGTTTTATCTAAGAAATGTGCACGAAGATAGATCGGCGAGAAAGTAATGTGCTATTGTTCTGAGAGTAAATACTTGTATTAATGTAGCCGTAGATATAAATGAAGCGGAGAATGTGGAATAAAAGATAAATGAAAAGAGAGACACAGACGAAATGAATTTTGTAATAGAAGTGTATGAAACAAAATCTGAATTGGGAGAATAAGGAAGATTAATTTAAAATAAGAGGTTTTTTCGCGTTCATATTGGGTTCTGAAGCTATAAATGTAAAAGATTTTCGTAGTCACGGTGAAGCTAATCTAATTAAGAAGTATAATAGTATTAAATTTTGAGGCAATTCTTTAAAGAAATTATAAGATTATAATACGGGAATAAGTATTGGCTTTCTTAACAGTGATACAAGTACCATCGGTACTTGGATCATCTATACATTCTCAGACTAGTCTACTGAAAACCTTGTCAAATAACGTTGTACAAAACCAAACGATAGTCAAATTAAAAAAAAATAACTACCCATTACCTCTAAAACAATCAAAGCAAAAAAAAAACGCATAATAGACATTTTAAATTGAATCACATGAAATATACTTTTTCGGTAAACCTCACAGTATACGCAAAACTAAACTTTAACTTCATACAAGATAAAGAACAACATTGTTAAGTCACCGTGCATGCTCTCCGACGCTTCACAAATCGTTAACCAAAGCAAATCTAGAATTTACCGAAAGCAAAGCCTAAAGTAAGCAAAGTTAACCCAAGTGTAAAACCGCTTACGGAACCTAGCTACCGTCTAAAAGTTCGATAAATTAAGTTAGCACACTCCTGTGGTACACTCAGAGTCGGAAGGTTTTTCAAAAACACCCCATTCTTGCATCGGAAAAGGTTCGTGCACTTCTCTTCGTAAAGGTAAATTACGTTTATATGAATTTGGAATTTTGAGGGTTGAGAGTTTCGCTGACCGATCAGTTGTTAAGGCAGTATTGGACTTTTATTGAAATTCTATTGGGTACTTTTCATAGATGGATTGGCAGAAAACGACAATCATGAACATACTATCTTATGTTTAGGACTTATCGATGACAACTAAAGAATATAATAATATGGGTCAAGCGAAGCTGAACATAAGCTGAACTGAACTAGACGTTACATTATTTTTGTTGGAAGCTTCAATAAAAGCAATATGAATGTGCTTTGAGTAGACAGACAGTCCATGTATGCTGTTTTGTTTTAAAAACTGCGTGAACGTAATTGAATTGGTGCGATCCGGCTTTAAAAACTAGGACTCCTGTTTTTTTTCATTACATTTACAAATATACGTTCAGCACACTGAAAATGTACCTTAGACGTTATGGAAATGTTTCTAAATTAACTAAATTGGTAACTAAACACCCCGCTAAGAATAATAATGGGCCAGTTTACCGCAAAGTGCTTTGCTGTGTCACCATTCATCATCCAACCTAACAACTACATTAATATTAAGACGGATCGCGTTTTGTTTGTTCACTCGCACATAGCTCGCTCCTTTTCTGTTATTATCAGTTTGACAGCTTCTTTAGGATGAGATATCGCTACATTTTAATGGACTATATTTTTTGGAAGATTATTAATAGAGAATAAACGTATTCTTTAAAAACCTTTTTGTTATCCGAATGAGGTATGTGGGGAATTATTTTTAAGATATCAGAGAGAAAGGAATATTAATCGCTTCTCTTAATATGAAAGATTAGGATTTTAAAATAAATTGGTTTTAAAAACAACGACGGCATTCGGTAATAAAAGTAGGCAATAAAAAGATGCTAAAGCAATGTTGGCCCTAATATGCACCCTTGTTGAAACAAGCCCGATCAAAGCTCTCACGATGACCTACTTAAAAAACAATACCGCACTCTGCATTGAACGTAAAAGAGACTCGTTCTGAACACACGCTTAAACAACTGCAGAGCCAATTACACTGTGACAAGAACTTGATGATCATGTTACTTTATCAAAAGCATATGTATGAATTTGCTCACAACTCACGAGCTGAGACAATTCCCTGTTTAACTTAAACCAATTTCCACTCATTAACTTGACGTACCTTGTTGAACATAGTACCAAGTACTACGTATCAGAAGTATTGCCTTGTTAATTTTCTCTCCAAATAAGTCTACACTCCGAACTAAGAACTTCTCCCATTATGAAACTCTCGAAGTGTTTACGTCACACATTATGAATCCTTATATTACTTGAAAATTATTTTGTCGCTGAAATAAACGAATCTTGAATAAAGTTGGTTGTATAACGAGTGGCGTTGTATGGAGTGCTCGCATTAGTATTCGAGCCTCGGGTCGAATGTGGCGCGAGATTGTTATCGCTTGCTGTGCTCCGTTTTGGTACTTGGAATAGCACCGAATAGATGGTGTGTGCTGATTGGATCGCGTTTGCCGGTGGTGCGAATTGGTGATTTGTCTGATAGTTGAACACGGCGGGGCTGAACAACACTGTGGTAGGGAAGGATGAATGGATGTTAGTTGCTTTATTCAGTTACGACAAATTGTAAAATAGAGGCTTATCATAAAAAAAAAAACATAAAATCATATTTATTTTGTAAATAGGTTATATATATAACACTTTTACACGTCAATATTTTGTTTTTTTTTTTATTTATTTTAAGCGAACGATGGGGCCGGTGTTTCGTAGCTGGACTGCTCTGAGAAGAAACATCCGAAACAAACTCAGAGGTCAAAGTCTCTTTTAAAGTCCATACAATCGTATTGGTCAAAAATGTGCGAGAACCATGGAGGTTAATGTCTGAGGCACTCTCTTGATGAGAGAAGGACACAGATTTGAGTGGACCTGTCCAGACAGTGCAAGTATTTGTCAGTAATCGTTTAGCTCAACTAAAAACTAAGGAGCCCAACGTCTTGACGAACAGTACCAAAGTAAGGACATTTGGGTAGGCCGCATTAAATACTTAGTTGTGGCATCGATACTGTTCAATTTACCGCCCTTGCGGGTTGAGTACATCTAAGTGAGGTTGGGGGTCAGTCGCCTCGAGGTAAGCCAGTCCCCGCCAGGCTGGTCTAAGCTGGCGGTCACTCAGATGAAATACTCAAACCGTCAGACCGCATATTTAAAAAAAAAAAAACCAACGACCTCCATAGTCCACACATTCACAAAAAAAAATGTCACAAAAACATATACACAATACATTAAAAAGTACATATCAATGTCAAATAGTAATACATAAAAAAAAAGATTATATACTTTAAAAAGTACACATCAATGTCAAATAGAAACACATAAAAAAGATTATATACTTTAAAAAGTACACATAAATGTCATAATAATAAAAATATCACATGTACATATCTCATTGAAAACTTTTTCCACTTGCTAGACTTTTCGAGGGTGTGCCTTGGAAATATTTTATGAGATTTTATTTCACTCTAATTACATTTCATTAACACTTATTAATTGTTTCTGCTTTTATTTAACAAAGCAATCAATCTTTGCCCAACTTTCATTGAGACAAATCCTGCGATCAATTTCTATTAAGCCCAAAGAAGGCGTACACAAAAGTTGTAAGCGGAAAACACATTGTTTCCCCTCCCTCGTTAGCAAACTCCACGGCACTTTTTTGACGTCTGCTCTAGGGCGTCTCTGGCGGTTCGAGTGTTTACCCACGCCACGCCACATTTGCACTTCCAAAACAACACCTCTCAATCTTATCACCAACAAAATAAGATCCAAATCTGTACAAAAATACAGCAACTCAACTTCAATACAAATTTTGACAATGCAAGGTTATATTTGCAGATTGGTTACGAGTGTTTGCTATTAAAATGTTCGTGGTAAAGCTCAAAATCGGTTGGTTTTTGGTCACACGATCGCTGTCCCACTGATTTGTGTGTTACGTTTTGTTCGTGCGTTCTGTCTTGCCTAACTCTTGAAACGAGTATCTGAAACCTTCTTCAGTTTAGGGTCCTTTTCAAATATTTTTTTAGAGTTTATTGTAACGAAACTCAATATATTGAGAAGCTTTTTAAGAAAATAAGAATGGTATACCTACGTTGCTTTGAGACCGCCCGCGCGCCCCTGGAAATTTTCGTCTGTTAAAAATGTAGCGATATTTCGAAGCGCTTTACCGTTATAATTGTGCTGAAATCTGCAGGTTTGGCATTTTCATTCGGGTTTATGACATCTCTCCGGAACTTTCCACTAGACAAAACAATGTAGCATTTGTTCCAGACGATCGTACCACGATCCTTTGGCACGACTCACAAACCATCTCAAAAATAACGGAAATGAATGAGATCAAACTGGTGCCAAATTCACAAAGGGCAAATATGATTCACTTGATTTGGGAATCTGTCCAAAGATGATTTCATCACGAGTTTCAATATTCTTTAAGTGCCCTCTGAATCACAGGATTTTGGTTAGTCTCGGTATTTTATTTGACAAATGATCCATATTATTTAACGTTTCTTTAACTCAAAGATTCTATAACTTAGAATTGATATTAATAAAATCGAATTAACTTATCATCTTACAGGTCGTAAGAAAGCATGAACAATTGTAAAACTATAAAGGTTTTCCAACATTAAAGTAAACATCCTCAATATACGCCATCGCTAAAATATCCGTCCCCAAAATTATGTCGCCTTCATGAAATTCTCTCACTCCATCTGAGCAGGATCGATAACACATCGAAAGCAAAATTATTAGCAGAAACAAAGGTATAACCGTATAACCTCTACCCCCACTAAATCCCATATCACATGTCATACAAGATTCCAATCTCACCCTTTTCCAAAAAACCAAAGAGACCCGTTTTATAATATTTCAGTGAACACAATGAGCCTCAGAGGGTTTAAAACTGGGGTGATATAACACCTGCTTATATCCGGATCGCCCCGGGGGCAGACCCCTTATTTTTGCAATAAATTAGAAACCGCATCAGCCATACACATTCGTACCTGTCTAGCTAAGACCTTTCCAATTATTGGGGTATGCTTTCAGCAACAATTTGTAGTTGACCAAACCACAGTATGATTTATTTGTGTTCTTAATAGTTTCATTGTGATCGTAAATTTTGTTTCGTGTCTTTTGCAGGGTATCAGTTTCATTTAAATAAATTGTGTGGTCAAGCATAGATTATGTTTCATGTGTAATGAAGCTGTATGAGTTAGTTCGTCTAAAATTACTTTTCTCTAAATTATTTTTATGTCATGTACATTTGATATAGCAACTGATACAGCATATTTTGTAACGTCTAACTCTGGCCTATGGTCACGTAAAATTTTTAAACCATTACAATGTGCGGTACAATTTTCCTTGGAAATATTTTAAGTTCGTTGTGGCTTCAAAGCAACAAGAAAATCCTTCGACGTAATATAACAGTTAATAGGAGGAGTAAGTGTGCCTTTTCATCTACTCATATCACGCAACAACCACTTGACGGAGCTTAATCTTACATCCTCTGAAATTGTTAATAGACTGTAGAGTTTACGAAACTTGATCACATTCTGAATAACAATACAAGTAATGATGAGAAATTAAAAATAAAATATTGAAAATATTGAACCAAATATTCATAACAAACAATCATAAATCAATACACATAATAACACAAACAAACCTTAAAATCTGAATCGTGTCGCACCCGTATCGTAAAGCTAAATGTCCCAAATTGTCAGTCGAAAGTGCCGTGACAAATTGATTGGTTTAATCGCGTTCGCTAGTGACTAACGGACGGAACCCGGTGATAATTAAACGAGAAACCTGTATTGGACGTGTCCCGACTTACACTAGATTGCTATAAACACGGGAGTTGACCGTCTGTGAAATTGTATTTGACTTTTCCTTAAGACTAAGGAAAGTAGTGCAAAATAGGTAAATTGAAAACGTAGTTGCTTGTATTCGGTTGTAAAGTTTTGTTTTTATTTCTGAAGCTTTTGGGTTAATGCCCGCTGTTTCTTGCTCCGAGGGTAGAAGCTGGACTCTCTAATGCCTTAAAATTCTTTTATATCCAGAAAGTTTTGTAATATTTAAACTTAGGACTTTCGGATAAGGGTTCCTTAGACAGAAATAAATGGTCTGTATCTCAGCGGCTTGTTAATTCCTTTCGTTTTTATTACTCTTTCTATACACTTGCCGAAATCATGAAATGATCTTTTGGGAGGCTATGCCTTTAACTTCAATCAAAATGTATAGTACCTCTTTTCATTTCTAGGGCTGAAATGAACTGGTCTTTTGTTGAATTTATTACGAGACGAGATAGAGAGATCTATCAAAAGTACTTACATAAGTATTCCTGTTATGAGACATCTCATACTAAATTGTAACAAAATTTGTACAGACATTTGCTCTTTATTGTACCAATTTTTGGGCCAATCAATTTGAAATCTGGAATTCTTTTTTCCTGCTCTGCTTTACTTTTCCTCCTACGATATGGGTCAACTACAGAATTCTATTTTTTCTTTCCTTTTTATCCCCAAAACGGTGGAGTGTTGTCGTAATACGCCTTTCATGTCCGCTCCAATGATCTATATTACATCATAACAGTAATCGTACCTAGTACATTTTGCTCCGTATTAGTAGAACACAATGTCTGCTGGGGTTAAGGATCACATTAATTAAGATCATTTTTGACTTTTCTCTTCTGCAGAAGATCGAATAAAATCTTCAAAAATTTGTTTAATTGAATTGCGTGGTTTATAAGAAGTAATTTGTTAGAAATACAGAATTAGTTGTATATTGACATATTTCGAGATCGTTTCGAGAGATAACCCACTATATCATCAAAGTATAATTTAACAATTGCTTTCGCTTTGTATCCCTAAGAGTTATATGAACAAATTGCTAAAATATATGACCGTTCTTAAGATAACGATCATCAAATAAAGCAAAGATGTTGTTTTTAAGAAATAAAAATCATATTTTCTTCCACGCTGTTACCTGGAGATATTTCATTACCAACTCCATGACTGAATTACAAACAAATGCTTTGTTCCCCTTATCCCGGTCATCAATAGCAGAAACGCCATTTTTTATTTCTTTATCTAAATTCTGAATTACATGATTTACTTGAACTCATTTGCTTTGAAAGCGTTCTCATTTCTCATAAATGTCATGTTTATTACGAAACATCATTCAAATTTTGATCTTCAACCGTTTTACATACTGATCTTGAAATAGACGGAAATAACACATCAGTTGCTTACCTCGCTACGTATTTCATTAGAGTTAACTAAGAGAAATGAATTACTGCGACATTCGTGGGCGTTGGATTGGCAAATTAAAGGCAAAGTGTTAATCCTGTGTGTGGCTTTAAGGATATAGCCTTGTATAGTATGGAAACCTGTTCAAACGAAATTGGTTCTTCTCTTGTAAAGTAAAGTAGGGGTTGTTTGACTGACAATGTAAGTAGGTATAAGCAATATTTACATTCATAATACCCTCTCCGTACAACCCTCTCAACTCTTCCAACACAATGGCGTAGAAATTCTAATCAATGCATTACAAACAGGCACATCGGAGCCAAGTAACCCTACTAGGGACACCACTGCCAAGATAAAAAGCCCGGGATTAAGTTATCGTTCCGTAGCAGCCCGAGGCGGCCACCATATCCCAATACTGTTTGATGACGGCCCTACGAGTTATTTGCGAGAAGATTCTGGGTGATTTTGAATTTTACTACACTTCTACATAGAGATTATGTAGTCGAGTTTCGATATGAGGCGTAAACGAGATGATAAAATCGGTATTAAAAGGTTTATCCCTATTAGATCTTCGTTTGGTCTTCGTTCTATCATCAATAAGTTTGCGCTTGAAGTAATATTAGTAAATGCATAGGTCTAACGTAGCTCTAGTAACTTAATTATGTTTTCAAGTTCATTTTCTTTCAGTAGCTTTTATGTTTGCCGCGCGCTTTCCGATCGATCAATTTCAATCACCGGGACATACGTGAGAATCATCCGATCATTAAGTTTTTCTTTCGTTCTCAGATCATTACAGTAATTAAATTCATTAGCCAGGCCAAGTATATAATCACAAGAGCAATTAAATTTCAATTTACTGCCACATTATTTTCTGAAAGCAGAAATTGATTGCTAAACCTTAACAGAATTCGGTTTGTATGTAGTCGTTAATCGAACAAATAAAGATCATGTAATAACAAGGACAAAAGATAAATAACATCTTACTAAATTAATTTCATGTTTACATGATATAAATTTTCATATATTATTATAATAATTCGTTAGAAAAACAATAACAATGTACAAGAGACGGCGAACGCAAGAAAACATTTGACGAGAACGATACCGGGGCTTACGAGTAAATGGCGTGTTTCCATTATTCCTGACGACGATGACGGCGAAATTAGATTCTATAACGATATTTATATTGTTTTGCTTCCTTAGATTGTTTAAGTTTAAATTGAAATAAATTCTAAAAAGACTTCAGCAGACCTCATCTTTTTCAATAAAATAAACACACAACTTACTATTGTAACAATTTCAATGACCGAAGATGTAGTGATATTTCATAATCTTCTATCACAATAATCCAATGTTAAAACCAATCTTACCACAATCACATTTTATTCGGTGACACCGTTCCCTGGGATCTTATCGTCCATAAACCATAACCCAAAAAAACAGATTGTATATCTTCCATTGTATCCCATCCTACAATGCTTATGTCCAATCATCCATGGAATCTCCCATAGTAATAAAGATATCGTATATCAACGGAACCGCGACATTCTGTGTGCGTAGGTGTCTGAACTAATATCAGACCGGGACCGACCGGTTCTCCGGCTATCGAGTCCCGATCTCCATAGAATAAAAATAGAAGTGAAACTACCGGAATGCGTTATAATGGTCTAGTTTTTACTCTTAGTACTATTGTTTATGTATTGACGATGACGTTACACGCATTTCACTGATCATGATTCAGTCTTTTCTGCCAATAAAAATGTCATCTACTCATCTCAACATGCACAACTTGCACTAAACATACATACTTCCATCCCATAACTGTTCCACTGTAGGATAAAAGCCTACTCTCATACAGAGAAAACACGAGCAATGATTACGAATTCAGAATTTCTAACCATGTTTCTTCTTAACAAAGGCCTATGATTTCAAAATAGACTTTAAAAAGGGCATATTATGGTAAGAAAAAGTATGATTTTTCAAAGTCATACTGTTTCATGTACTTTCTAAAGTTGGTATTTGCCCTAAATCAAATGCCTCTTATATGAGAGGCGCTTTAACCTCTGGGCCATCACACTTATTATGCTTCACATTATTATCAATGGTAATCTTGAAAACCCTGTACTACATTCTAGTGTACAGTTAGAATAATTAATTCTTTTAGCGACAATATGTTAAACTGACTGTATCATGTTTTAAATGTCAATGTACTGTATTCGTAGTGTTCGCTTCTGGTTTTGTTAATCTATGCCGTTATTAAGAATCTATGGATTAGATGAATTTGTCGAACAGCTAGCAGCAACCAAGTTTTTTTCTATCTATATTAGATACCGTGAAATTAGAATGGAATTTTGTTTCAAATGATTCAACGGTGTTTACGGAAAGTGTTACTTTGTCATTGTGTGGGAATTTAGATTTTCTGAAAAGAAAAATAACTGTATTATTTGATTCGCACCAATTGTAACTCATTTTTTTTTATTCACTAGTACTCTTATTTAATCCTTTTAATACGTTTCTCACAGATCTTGGCTACCATTATAATATTATGGTTGTTAGTAATTAATGTTTGAGTTAGTTCTAGAAATAGTTAAACATTTATCAAACGGTAAAGTTGATACTCTAATTAATAAATACTACTATATTAATATAGTTTTAGTAAAATTGCTCGACCCTTAATATCCCTAAGCCCTTGTTTTACATAATGAAATGTTTATCGTGTACACCTGTTTCCCTCAGCTTTACCCATGCATTTTTATACAAACTGTCACTTTCTATTTTAGTTGAAATACCAAAAATTGCTTCTAAAAACGCCTCTACGACATAAATGTATAGAAGTTCTTATTTCTTACTTAAAATGTCAGTAGTTTCGACCATGTTTCGACTGAGCGTTGATAAATATATAAATTAAAGTCCTACGTTCATCTCATTTGAACTCCTAACTACAACATTTCTTGTATTCGGACTAACAACTTGAACTTGTAGGTCGGTACTTTAAGCAATTTTTCTCCAACGCGGTCTAGCTGAAGCCTTGTTATGTTAGTAAAAGTTCTGGTGCTAACACTTCCAGCGTACTCGGGTCAAGTAAAGGACCGATTGGAATTCTATGTGGTTCAAACTATTTCTTATTAACGATGAAAGGTTTACTGCTAAGCTTTAATGAAGGTACACCTCGCCCTACTTTTTGGCGAGATCCTCTACGGCTTACAAGAGTGACATTTGTATTACTGTTGTAACCTTCTGAAGCTACGTTCGCTTGGCTGTAATCTTCCCTTGGCAATCTTGACAGTACACCTACATTATTTGCGAATAAAGCTTATGAAATAGGATTCTGTTTTACTGCAAGCTTGACAAAAAGATCTTGAATGTTTGCTTATTTGAAGAACATATTACATCCTGTATATGAAATGGTGTCTTTTATGTTTAATGTGTCATTTGACGTATATCTTTAGAGTAAAAAAAAAACTTTCTCCAAAAACAAAACACTGCCGAAGCTGAAAACAATAAATATTTTTAGTCCGATTTTTTTAGTTCAACCAAATAGGAGTAGTTCGGGGATTAAATTATTTGAATAAGAGAGCGAAACCGCCAGAAACAGTAGTCTTTAAACAATGTAGGTATAATACTGTTGGTCTAGTGGTTAGTAGCCCTGACTGCTAAGCCGGAGGTCGTGGGTTCGATTCCCACCCAGAATGAACTTTGTGTGATGAGCATGATTGTTTGTTTTGCCTCTGGGTGTAATTTATCTAATGTATGTATTTATAAATTATTTAAGTATGTATATCAGTTGCCTGGTTACCAAAACACGAGCTCTGCTTAGTTTGGGATCAGATTGCCGTGTGTGAGTTTATATTTATTTTATTTTACTATTACCTTACAAAAATCCAAGTATGACAATTACAAGTTAATACAGTATCGACCTTCAATACTTATCTATCGTCCACAAAAGACAGCTCTTCACAATTTTCGGTCATTACACATACTTCCACGCCCAAACCACCCGACCGATCTTGAACAGGTAACTCTTAAATGCCTCTCCCGAACAATTTAGCTTTCTAGCGCCCACACCAATGTCTTATATACGAGGGAACAAGTCCTAACGGTATGAACGTGACTCAACCGTTGCCACTTCTTGCCTCGGAGAGGGATTTTAAGTCATTGATTATTTTATATTTATTCTCCGAATGTTTCTTGAGTATCTTGCGGCTGAGCCAAGGATATGCTTTGCTAAATATTAAATGTACAATGGCTTTAAGTGGTTTTTCTATCAGTGTGTATACGTTTTAATCCAATAGTTTTAAGTGAATACTGAATAAAATAGGTATTTTAAATAACTTTCCCTTGGCCGACTTTCAATTATTATAGCAGCATTCGTAATCATGACTTTCGTAGCGACATCTCTTTTTTTTTCTTTATTCTTTTCTACTCCTATTAAACTCCATAACTACTTTCGTCACAAATTTTGGTTCAAAATAGAATGCTTCAGATTAAATCTAACATTTAAGAATGGCGACCCCAAATCAAAAGTGGAGCAGAGTCAGCGACCACATCTTGCTTTAGCCCTTAATCTTCTTCCAAAGTAAACTTTTGTAGGTTAAGACAACGTAGGTCAACAAACTTAAGGTGGTGAAATTAACATAATCGAGAGTTAGGTAATTATTGATGTAATAACTTGGCAGAAGAAGGGGTTGGTACGAATGCTCGGAGTAAACTTAAATTTGATCTATTTATGTTGAAATTAATATTTATGTAGCTTAAAGGCTTTATTCACGTCAATAGTTATAATATTGAAACAAAATAAACCAAAATGCTATCAAAAAGTTATTGCGCCAGTACTTTTAAATTACAATTTAATAACCT
Organism: Athetis lepigone; assembly: GCA_033675125.1. Classification (NCBI taxonomy): domain Eukaryota; kingdom Metazoa; phylum Arthropoda; class Insecta; order Lepidoptera; family Noctuidae; genus Athetis; species Athetis lepigone. The sequence continues at coordinate 19,997,576 of CM066229.1, read as the reverse complement.
CACACAGAAAGAAACAAGCTTTATAATACAACACCAAACAAAATATAATCTTCTCTCATTTCCCGAGTTTTCTTTCATTTAATATACACTAGCGCTTGCATCTACAAAATATATCCAGTTCATGTCTTCGTACATTTTTAAACGCTCCTAGCATACGTGCTAGAAATTCAACTCTTGGCTAAGTAAATTTCCCTACACTAAAACAATGCTAACAGCTTAGGATCTCGTGTCAGAATCGACATAGCTTTTGGAACAATAGCAGATTTCGATGTGATCCTTTTGACTGAAGCTTGTGACGCATTCACGATTGGAGAACAACGGTTGTGGTTCGATGTGAAAGGCGTGGCTTTGGTTAGTGACTAGTTAATTGCATTTGTTTTTATTGTAGATACATAACAAACAATTAGCTGCGGAGGTGAATGGGAATATATCATATGGAAATGTAAAGGAGAAAATTTAATTGGCGACGTCCGGCGATCGCTGTCGACATATATGAAGTTAATGAATTAAACAAGAGCTGCAAGGCACCTTGCCTTAAAAGTTTTGTTTTTATAGCTATGTCTAATATGAGTATGTAAAATTAGTACATTCTAGTAATAAGAGTCAATAAGCTAAGCCAAAGACCGATGCAGACAGACAGACGGTCAAGGTGAAACAGAGTTCAATGTCTAATGTGACTACAGAAACTTAGAAATGATAATGATGGTGAAGAAATAGATAAAAAGTAACATTTAATTGGTTTTTTATTGCCAAAGATTCAAGTATACCAAGAATTTCAAATTAAAAACTAGAAAACTCTGGCAGGACCACTTTGAAATTAACTAGAGAAGGCTTTTCATATGCAAAGGAGAGTCCTTTACCCAACAGTGGAACAAAAGAAGTTGAAAATAAAATTTCTGAGAATGTATTGTAAAAAATGTCATCAATTTAAACAATACAATGCACTGCCATGACCTATAAAGATGGACTTTATGCCCGAGTAAAATGTCATTGGGTAAATGTCTAGCGTATCAATGATACGAGCATTTTGACATTTTGCGCAACGGCCTAAAGCCGTCATTTTATATTTTGACCTATTTTCAATGGCCATTACTTAAATGGTTGATGCCACTAAAATAATACAGGCCTACAATACATTTACAATAATAAAATCAGGGGTATTATGTTTTACTACTGAACCATTACTGACTTTCATATTCTTTTCTTAGAATACCCTCTTTTCAGCAGTACTTACGCCAAATTCCAAATGACCTAAGGCATATTCTAGATAGATTTCATTTTAATCAAAAAAACCACTTCTAATTTATAAATATTTTTGAAAGGATTTATAAACTAAATGTTGGATAGATTTAGATGCAAAGGATGGTCGAAACGTTAGCCCATGCAACTAAGAGAGTTATGCATATGGATGAACGGAAGAATGAAGAAAAGACAGATGGATTTTGTGAAGATTGACATTAAAGAGAACGGAGTTAAGGATAGAATGACGGTTGTCAACACGACTTCGAAGAAGAAAACCTATTTCCCCAAGTAAAATGGGATAAAGGGAGGAAGATGGTGACGTCTCACTTTACTTACACCCCAAATATTCCACCATACATTTGCTTAGTCAATATTAAACCAACAGCGCTAACAGCAACAGCAACACTAACAGTTTAACAATCCAAGCACTCAATAATCCAATACACTTCGAAAATGCCAACAATATCATTTACATCGTTACATATGACAACAATGGCTTCAATTGGCGTCGTCCGGCGATCGCTGTCGATATCTGCCGAGAGCATCTGCATAACAAAATCTCGTTCAATCCCTATTACTCCAGGGTATACGGTAATGGTAACATTTCGATATACAAAGACTGACCTCTGTGGTGCATTTGCATTTTGTACGGCTTGTGGATTTATCGGGATTGTGTATTCTATGATATTATTGAGACTGTTTTATGTATAATGCTTTGGTTTGAGGTGAAGCGATTTTAATTTTTTTGCAATGCGCCTAAAAATGAAAAACAGCCGTAAAATATTTAATTTAAAATCTACAAGCTATCACCCGCGGTTTTGTCTGCGTGAATGTCGAAACTTTCGTCCCCTATTTTAGCCCTATAGGTTGGAATTTTCAAAAATCCTTTTTTAGTGGTTACAACTCACCAAGCAACTTTCATGTCTGTAGGACCAGGAGTTTGGGCCTAATATCAACCATCAGTCAATTAGTCAGTCAGTTTATAGTAAACTGACTGACTGATTTTATTAATATAATAAATAATATGATGTGAAAAATCTCGGTACGATAAGGTGCATTCATCGTAATAGATAATATTAATATGAAACTATTTTTGTGATGATCAACTGACCGGATAAAACTTCAGAATCCACTGATACCAGCCAATTCAAATTCTGAAAAGCACCTAGAAACAAAGTTATCGCTCCTCCATAAATCCCCCTACAGACGACCAAAAAAATTCTACATTAAAAAAATTAAAGTCGAGTAAACAAAAGAGGAAACTAATAAGAAATCGATGGAAGTCGACTCGGCACCGAATTGTGGACCGCTGAAGTTTAGTTAATCCCCGCGAGATGAAAAAGTACAAAGGATCGGAATAAAAGCCGGTGGCGGTTAGAATCGATCCCCGGATGGAACTCGAATACCAACTGTGACGTTTGTGGTTCAAGTGATCAGTTGGAGCGATCAATTACGTCCTGCAGCTACAGAAATCCGTAGAGCTGTTGTCGCTTTATTATTTGGAGTGGCAGCCTTGGTCCATGGCAGAAGCGTTGGAGACGGCGATTCTAAAAGCTTGATAAAATCAACTGCTACTTTTAGGGTAGTCATGTCGGTGAAGGCATGCATTGTGAGGAAACCCAGTCTTAAAAATATATTTAAAATTGCCAATCTGTTTTAAGTAATACTCTTGTCTTCTCTGAGAGGCCTTTGCCGTAAACCCGGATAATAGTAAGCATGTATTACACTTGATGCACCTGCTCGTAACATTGCAATGTAAAACAACGATAAAGGTAAAGCAATGTTAATGACTAACAAATCATGATATATATTTTTTTGCTTTTTCGTCAGAAAACGTCATGGTCACGAGTGAGTTAATAATAATACCCAGGGACATTTATAACGGCAATTAAACCTGAATAGCAGATGCCATTACAGCATTACACCTTGATAATGTTATAGTCCAAGCAAGTTTAGAATACAAAACCACATAACCCTAATTGTGAGCCACCACATGCCCAATATTTAAATAGCAAAACTTTCAAAAGCTATCAGGGACATATTAATTAAAAAGCATTGGGTCAAAACGTGTCTAGAATTAACAATAGAAGCAAAAGTAATAGTCGAACTTTATTTAATTGCTGTACCGACACTTGAATAAACAATTAGGCTAGTGGACCATGCTGTCGCTGTTTAACCTAATGAATTAGAAAGAGATAAACAAATGCTCATAAAACCGAACAGTTTACGATCGTTCGGAAGATTAAACTATTATTTTTTCGCGTTGAAGTAAGGAGTCATTAGTCAATCGTTTGTTTTATACATTTTATATTTGTCTTTCTATTGCCAACCAACCGTTTAAACAATAATTAAATCGAAAAAATCGAAATATAATATGAAAATTAAAAGGTAAGTGAATTTGGACGGATGACCTTGTTAAGGTCGCTGGGAACCGTTGGATGCAGGCGGCACAGATCCGCATGCGCTGGAAAAAGTTAGGTAAGGTCTATGTCCAGCAGTAGCTTGATGATGATGATGTAGTGAATTTCGACGATATTAAACCTTCGAACACACGTGATTCGAGACACAATAGAAAGATAATAGCAGCCCGACAGCCGGGTATCGCTTGGTCGATTAAAGGTTAATGTACAACGATCGCGTTCTGTAAAACGCTTTATCCTATACACACTGACCCTAGTCTGAGGGTAGCCTGACTTGGTACTGTGAAGTTAGCGCCACGAACACTCCAGGGACCAAAGCAGATGGATCGAACAAATTAAACAATTAATTTTAACATTTATCAAGTTACACCTTGACTTGGTTTCATAAACACAAGTGAAGAATAAAGATGTTGTTGCCGATTTACGCCGTATATAAAATGCCGAGGCGTTATGTAAACGATTGATTCATACCAAATGCCTGCGACATAGACATTATGATTATTTAAAATAATAATTTTATTTATGTTCTGAAGTACAATGTAATGTAATTGTTATTAGTTACGTTCGACCTGTATTATCCTTACAACATAATCCTTTAAACAAAATAGCCGACATCGACATTCGTTTAAACATAATCTGCTTACCTGAACTAAACAATCTATTCAGTGTTCCATATAGTTTGTGCCTAAGAAACTTCTAAAGCCAATATTGAAAACACTTCGGCTTGTAGGGTCCTAGGCTACCTAAACTAGTTGCTATTAAAGACTACAAAGGATTTAATCAAAGCAGGCAACTTATATGAGTCAATAAGAAGGTTAGCTTCTATAGTTCCAACCAGTGTTAATAAAGTATTACACTCATCGGATCTCGTTGTTTGATCTTTAAAAATTGTTTGTTCTTTATGAAAGGCAGCTTTGGCCTAATGTTCAAAAAGTTTGTCTTTTTCAGCTTTGAAATGGGCATCAACTTATACGTTAATTTATTCCAATTCTAGGATTCGTCTTTTATCATCATTCTCTTCTTGAACATCAAAATAGTCAGGTTTCTCTGTTACAGCGCCAATATGAGCTTTGAGACTAAAATTACAAAGGATTCATACAAGATTTTAAGAAACAATAATTATTTCTGGGAATTATGTTTTATAGGTAGAAAGAACATAATAAATTCTTTAATATTTACAGTCAATGTTATACCAAATAAAAGTCAAAAGGCTTTTAATCTGAGTAGAAAGATACAAAGGTAAAAGATATAACATGATTATTATATAGACAGCCATGTCTAATTTACTAATAACAATTCTAGAGGGTTGTTTTGCAAAATTCACCCTTGATAAGGTCAATAAAGTGAGGTTAATGCGCACTTACCTTACACTTCACCTTCATACTATACCAGTGGTGTGTCAGACTTAAAGTGTGTTCATAAAAAATCCATACTAATATTATAAATGGCAAAGTGTGTCTGTCTGTCTGTATGTTTGTCTTTCTTTCACGGCAAAACGGAGCGACGAATTGACAGGATTTTTTAAGTGGAGATAGTTGAAGGAATGGAGAGTAACATAGTCTACTCTTTGTCTCTTTCTAACGCGAGCGAAGCCGCGGGCAAAAGCTAGTATAGAATATAAGAAAAACATAATATTTAAATGTTAATAGCTTTTAACAAGATGTCTAAGCGATTTGAAAAAGCTTTTCGACATTTTATAAATATTGAGAATTTATTAGTTTTTGATACAAAGGCTCAATACTACTTTATACCACTATAGGTAGTGGAAAAATCACACGGACTGGCTAATAGTAAGTCAGCCCAATACCAGGGGTGGATAACATGTAAATAGATAGATTTTAAAGACAGTGTTTTAATACCTATCCACTTTTTGAAGAAGGCCTATAGTGCTTAAGAAAAACCGCAGCAGGCATCGTGATCCAGAAATAAAATGTAAAATGAGTTTGAGAAAAGAGTTCTACTGGAATGACAATTCGAGACTAAACAATTTGAAGATGAGCAGTATGCTAGGATATAAAAATCACTTTTACACGTCATATTTTTTTGGAAACTAACTAAAAAGCATCTCCTAACTGACTACTTCTCAGAAGAAAGTGGCGAGTGAAGTAGAATAAACTTTTAATGGAGACAGCTAACAAAATAGACTAGCTAATAAGATACTAATATTACGTAAAACATCTTTAAAAGCTATTTAATCCTGCTAAAGTAGACTCGCATTAAACTAACCAACAACGTCTTTTTTCCCTCAGGGCACCAAAGAGTTTGACGTATTTTATTTCTTAAATGCTTAAAGCCACGGCATTATGAAGGCAAAAATATTTCGGAAGTGCTTTTATACCTACGTACTCTAGATTTATTTTGCGCAAAGATTTCAAGATACCTTCTCGTGTAGTACTTACGACGGCGTAATTATAAAGCTATATTTTTCAAGTATAGGTCGACCTCGTACTGGTTTTTAATGGGTTATTTTTTATTTACTTTGCTTGCTGTGAAACTTAAGGCTGCATAAAGTTACATTTACTAATTCTCTGGCTTAGCTACTTTTTATTTTGTCTCTTTCTAGCCATCGTAGTTTGAAAGTAATGACACGGTGACAGTAATATTTAATAAGATAATAAATATTTTTCTTTAAAATTTGCTTCTCAGTCAATTAAACTTTACCAAAACACTGGACTATAAACAGCAAGCGTTACAGTTTCTCCGTTACACCGAAATCTTAACCCCGTTTAAATTAAGCTGCTGTAGGCCAGTTCCCAACTGACGACTGTGCCATAAATTATACATAAAAGCAATATGAGGATCCTTTCGCGAACATTGTAGGTACACACATGTATAGGCGATGTGTCGCACCCTTATTGAAGAAATACAGCAGTTGAGATCGTTCAAAATCGTTTACAAGTGCATTTTTCTCATGTTTGGCTGACGCTGTGATCTTTATTTGGAGTGCGTCATTCTGTTACTGAGCTACTTAAAGGACGTTTTTAAATTATAAGTCATAAGTATTTATTGCATTCCATTTTGCTACATACCGGTGGTGAGTATAAGTAAATAGAATTAATCATGGACCCTCTTGGGCACACATCATCTCTCTAGCCTTTTCCCAACTATCTTGGGGTCGGCTTTCAGCCTAACCGGATTGGATACCAGTGTTTTACGTGAAGCGGCTGCCTATCAGACCTCCACAACCCAGTAACTAGGCGACACGATACCTCTTGGTTAGACTGCCCCCCTAGACAAGTGGCGTTATAGAATAGATAGCGAAAACGAATAGATTTTCAAATGTATGGAGATGTCCAATTGTTTAGCGAAAGCTTATGTCAATTCCATACATTTGACAATCCATTCGTTTTCGTTATCTATTCTACAATGCCACTTGCCTAGGCCCTCTGGTCAGTCGAGAGGCGGGCGCCTTATCCACTGGCCATCACGACATTTTTTTTTTGAACGATTAATAGTAAATTAAAACTAACTCCATTCTAACATCCCTACCCCAAACTTTACGCCTTCCACCCCCTATCGTTACGCGCCATCTTGCATACAATCAAAAAGCTACAAAAAAATAAATATCAAATAACAAACGTATATTATAACTAATGGGGGCAATTTTTACTACATTAGTCGATCGATCGATAAACAGAAGGCAAGGTGAAAACAATCATGGCGTTTTAAGTGCGTTGACATATTGATTAATGACAATGAGCTAACATGACAAGCTATAATGATTGTTGTAATCATTGAGCTGGGAGGGATATTGTTCTGTTATTGTAAAAGGCTGTAATAACGTATATAGTACGGGTCGTATATAGTCGGGTAAAAAGATAAGCGTAAAATATAAATTAAAAAAAAACAATGTCCTAGACGTTATTATTTGCGACTGTAAATAAAAAAAACCCGCCAAGAGCGTGTCTAACAACGCTCAATGTAGGGTTCCGTAGTTTCCCGTCCGTCACAATAAGTGTTCCCACTTATAAGTTTAAAAAAAGGCTTTTGTTACGTTGACATACTTAGTACGCAGAAATTATTTTGTACAACCTTTTTGTCTTTTTGGTACAAAAACTGTTCTTTCTATCAAGTTCAAAATAATTTTCCTAGAAAGTCCTTATAAAGTTCTACTTTCCAGATTTTTTTCATATTTTTTAAGCCTACGGGTCAAAAGTTAGAGGGGGGGGGACGCTTCGATTTTTCCTTTTGGAGCGATTATTTCCGAAATTATTGACATTATCAAAAAATGATTTTAGTAAACCCCTATTCATTTTTAAATACCTATCTAACAATATATCACACGCCAGGGTTGAAATTAAAAAAAAAATCACTTCCCTCTTTACATATAGGGAGGCTGCCCTAATAAAACATTTTTTTTCCAATTTTTATTTTACCACTTTGTTGGCGTGATTGATATACATATTGGTACCAAATTTCAGCTTTCTAGTGCTAACGGTCACTGAGATTAAGCGAGGACGGACGGACAGACAGACAGACATGGCGAAACTATAAGGGTTCCTAGTTGACTACGGAACCCTAAAAAGAGATGAGAACTTAGAAAAGGCTAAACCGATTTCAAATTTTAAAAAACTACATCCAAATCGGTTCTCATGGACGTTCTTCACCTTGGAGGAAAGGAGTGAAGAGGTTTGTCAGACTATTACTGAGTAAAAACCACCCCGGTGTTTCTTCTACTTACGCCATTGCGCCAACCATGTCATCAAACAATGCTATTTACTACGGAACAGCGCGACGACACAAGGCTTTCTGACCGGTGTTGAGACGTAGCAAGAGGAAGAAGCGGTTTCAACGCGGTTGACTAAGTGGTGTAGCATTAGCACACGATAGTAGCTCATGTGATGTTTCTGATCCAGCAGGTGTAGAATATAACTCCATTTCAGTCTCACGCTCGACGATTGGTGACTGAGCTGCAAAATATTTTTAAACTTTATGTAATAGAAGCTGTATGCAGTTGGACACCGCTTCCTCTCTGTGGATGAAAGAAAAGTTGAAGTCTATCGATACAATATGCCTTTATGGTCTGAAATCAAACCCTATCAATTTCAATACCCTTTACGACGTAAAGTCGTGAAATGTCGTGATGGTCTAGTGGTTAAGGCACCCGCCTCTCATGAAAGTGGTCGTGGGTTCGAATCCGGGCAAGTACCAATGTGACTTTTTCAATTCATATGTACTTTCTAAAGATTACCTTAGACATCGCAGACATCGGTGAAGGAAAACATCGTGAGGAAACCTGGACTTGTAGTGAATATAAGTCTGAAATCGCCAACCCGTCTTGAGCAAGCGTGGTGATCAATGCTCGTGCCTTCTCTGTATGAGAAGAGGCCTTTGCCCTGCAGTGGGACAGTTATAGGCTGGTATTATTATTACGACGTAAAATTACTTTTCATACACTAAAGTTCTCTTGATAATCTTGACTTCAGTACTTACAAATTCCTTCAAAAATTCTTACATCGCCCTCAATATTCAAATCACGTCGCCATAACCGTGGAATCTATTTAATCCTCTAAATCTCCTATCTAGCTTGACCTAGATGATCTAAGGTTCGATATTGTTACTTAAATGACTACTAAATCGATACTGGTATTAATTCTCTTGTTCACAAACTCAACTTTTATGTTACTTGCATCTTTCTCTTTCCATTTCATTAAGAAAGGGACAAAAGATAAAATTTAAGTTAAGTCCTGTCAAATTGAGGCTCTCCATAGATAATTTAGACGCGATTAAAAATATGGCGACCTAATATGCGCCAATTATCTTCAGGCGCTGTCTAATTTGAGAATTAAACTATAATGTATCTTTTTTTTTTTTTTTTTTTGGTGAGTGGGAAATCATCCAATGACTGCTCCCGTCCTGGGTGCGGCGGGAGGGTGTGTCAGACTCTTACTGACTAAAACCCACTCATGTTCCTTCGATTGCCTTTTATGTTCCAGGGTCACGGTAACAGTTATAAACATAACATTCCGCAACCCCGGCAGGCGTTGGCCCTGTTGGGCCCCTTCCTGTGCTGACTCCTTCTCTTTGAGGCGCGCGTGGAACAAAACGCGCCGTCTACGCGGTCCTGGTCCTAGCCGGGCGGCGAGCTACCCATCGCTCGCCATCCGCAGAACCGCGCCTACGGTGGCCGGTAGTCGTCTTGCGACTCTCGACGTCTTCGCCTGGGTCTTAGTCCGGGGCGAGAGGCTCGTCGTTGCCTCTCGCGCGCCGCCGCTTCCTTCACTAGCATAACTGCTTCGCAGAAGGAGGCGACGGCATCCCATTCCGTCTCGCCCCGCAGCATGGCCTGAACCAGCGCTGGGCGCGAGAGGTCACCGCCGCCGATCGCCTCTACGAGGACACGTCTATGGTCCGCCCATGCGCGGCACACCTCCACCGTGTGCTCGACCGTGTCCTCCAGGCGACCGTTGCTGCAGTGGTGACACCCAGGCGTCGCTTCCGCCTGAATCCGACACAGGAACCTCCCGAACTGACCATGTCCGGTGAGGACCTGTGTCAGGCGAAACGTGAGAGCGCCGTGGCGCCTCTCCAGCCACTCCTCAAAGAGGGGCGGCGGATAGCGGCGGTAAGACCGCCGCTATCACGGCGTGCCCAAACTATAATGTATCTTCTGTCCTTTTCATTAAGAAATGGAAAGAGAAAGATGCATTTAACTCAAAGGAGGACGGTCAGATATGACCTGAATGCGAACATTAATGATCGATGTATCAAAAAATAGTCATTTATGCGTGCTTTAAATAACGGGGTCTAAATTATTTTTATCTAGCCGGAAAAATGTTTTGTATTAATAATAAATAAACTCAATTTCATCACAATTTTTATTAAGTTTGAACGCATCCAAACCTGTTTCATTTTTATCTGTGGTATGCGTTTCATTTTAACAGCGCAGTGGCATTTAATTAAGCGATTACGTTTAAAGAAATACTAGAATAATATTTTGTATTTATTTATTTTTGTTTTAAATCACTGTCTTATATCAATAAACAGTAAAAAATAATATCATTAATTCATTAAAAAATAATTACTGCCTTAATTACATTTAACAATATATCAGAAATATGTAAAACGGAACGTATTTTTTGTCGACATAATAGTGATGACAGATGACATATGAGTTATGACACATCGTAGCTGGCTTGCTGTTTTAGCATCGTTGTGTACTGAGCGATTTCCTGTGTTTTTTGTGTTTTTTCGCGACTTGGCTTTGACTACGGACTCCGATTGATCTTGTTTACTTGACGACTATCTGCTATTGCCCCCTGGACACTGATAACGCTTTGTAAATTGGTTCAGAGTGCCGAGAAACATCTCGTTTGCAACCATGAACCCGAGCCAACGTTTTTATTAAATTCTAAGCTCCTCCACTTTCAAATAATATTTTTGCATTGTGGGATTGCTAATGGTGGTCAGGCGAACCATTTAAGCCCTTTATTAACCACGGTCGCGACATTTCATAGCCAGGTCCTAGTATATATGGACAGTGGCCGATGTTCTTTAGTTAAGATTGTGAACAAGAAAATCAGCACCATTGTTACTTAATCCTTCGAACACACGTGATTTGAGACACAATAGAAAGACAATAGCAGCCCGACAGCCGGCTGTCGGTTGGTCGTTGAAAGGTTAAATATGAAAACTAAGTCGTTAATTCTCCAAATCCTGTATCTGGGTTGTCCAAGATAATCTAAGAATCGACATTGTTACCTAAATGAGTGTACTAAGACGTGGTTGCTATGCGGTCAGTACAACTTTCATGAATATTACAAGTTGCAGACAACAGCACTGTTCGTCATAAAGGGAATTGCGCGAAATGCAATATGGCGGAGTTACACTAGTCTAATTAAACCTGGTTCTTGGAATTCAAGTGATTAACTTAACATACTGAAGAGCTTATCGGAGACCGACAACTGGTATTACAGCTACTGTTATAAGACTAGGGAGATTAGCAGACAGGGAGGGGAAATGCCTTGTGCATTCAATAATTTTGTCCTTCATTAGTCTATCATTATCCTACAGGGAATAAGTCTAGAAGGCAAATGCTTAGATCACCACGATTCCTAAAAACAGATTGGCAATTTCGGTCTAAAATAGGTCCAGACTGCACAAAAAATCTCATTGGTACTACCCTGGTTTTAACCCTGCAACGACTTCTTCTTTAAACATTTCATTAAAAAAACTTTTATCCAAACAAAATTCTTAAGCTAGAAAATGCGGTTACCACAAAACATTTTTATTTTATGTCCACGATTGTCAACCTACAAAACTTGTGCCTAAGTGCAAACCCCTAAGTGCTTTTACCATTATTATACTTCGGAAGTTCAAAAAGAACTACCTACAATATTTTAATTGGCAACTTCATTATTAAAAACTCACAGCATAGCACCTCAAAATAATACTAAACTAAACTTTTCCGCACTCTTTTAAATACAATTGTGACATAATGATTATTGCCGTCGATATAGCTGCACTATTTTACACAGGCGGGCATCGAGACAATCGGTTCGCCATTTTCGGTACAACTTCTGATGAAGTTGTATTAGGATTAGGAATACTGGACCAAATGCACCGAACTATTGAAGGATTTAGTCCCGGTATAGATAGCACACTTCATGCAACTCGATATCCATACTTATTTATATAATATTATAAATAAATAAAAAATAAATATAAATAAATAAATAAATACCTTGGGACATCTTACACACGGTGCGAAAGTAACTCTGTCATCTGTCTGTCTCTCTGTCTGTCTGTCTGTTACGCTTTCCCGCTTAAACTACTGAACCGATTGGAATGAAATTTGGTACAGATATTGTCTGGGACCCGAGAAAGAACATAGGAAATCCCGCGGGAACGAGAACTATTCCCCGCGAACGAAGTCGCGGGCAGCAGCTGTATATACCAGCTAATTTATGGTGAACTAGCTTTCGCCCGCTCTCCAAAAATCCTTTCTTAGTGGATACTTCCTCATAAAGAACATAATCTCAAAGTTTCGTGTTTTTAGGGCCAGCGGTTTGGGCTGCGCGTTGATATATAAACCATTAATTTACCATTGTATATAAATATGTATAGATAAGTATTTAAAATTTTAAAGAAAAAGATAAGATCTGTCTTACACGCTTTTCTCGCACAAAATCTTTAATCACTTTAAAATTCATCTTTTTAACAAACTTTCAAACCGCAAGCCTTTAAACAACCATAATCAATCCACAAACTCATCATTGCAATTCCTAACCAAAAAATGACTAGACTACTTCCCGAATTCCCGACAACACACTCCGCTGAAATACTCGGGCAATTAATCTACCCAACTCCCATACATAAAGATCTCCCTCTTTTAGAAACACCTTCATTTATACACGTTGGAACTATTTAGCACAAATTACATGGGCCCGGGGGAGTCGACTCAATAATTTGAAGTAGCACATCTATCAATTAGCGAGTCTCTCTTTGAGCTATTAAAATGAGTTAAGTTAGTTGCGGGGATGTAAGATGCTGCTTTCGTTCGAATATCTTTTGGAAGAATGTTTGGTTATTGTGTTTTTTTAATGTAATTGATGTGACTATGTTAGGTTAGCTTCTTTTAGAGTAACCGGATCCAGAATAATACCAATATTTTTGGCTTAGCGGCTGCCTATCAAACCCCATAACCCTGTTACTGGTAACATGAAAGACTTGGTTAGACTGTTTGCCAGATTCTCTAGAGATCTCGTAGATCTTTGACAGGAACAGGTGTACTTGTCAAAGATCTACGAATGACTACCGGACGGCTTAAAGACATGGGAGTCAGTTTTATCGGAGGTAAACTAAGAAAGTAATAAATTAATTAAGTCGATTTGGTACTTGATCGGTTTCGAATCCGCAACCCCCCGGTGCCTTAACCCTTAGACTATCATATCACCCTAACAGTATTCCCATATCAATTTAACAGAGTAATACCAGCATACTCGAACACATACTTACGACCTAACTAAACAAATGAACATGCACCATTTTAGCAGCCCACAGTAAAACTGCGGTCTTTAATCGCAAGCAGTTTGGCAGATAATGAAAACGTTTGCTGACGTTAAGTGCAGCAGAAACAACGTAACACGCCATGACTTTGTATGCGCATATAATATTACTAGCTCTTCCTTGCGACTTTGTTCGCGTAAATGTCAGTGGAAGGCTATTCAAAGTAGATAGGCGATGCCAAACATAAACTTAGTGTAGGTTTCCTCGATGTTTTCCTTCAACGATGTCAATGGTATCGCGGTACATTTAGAAAGTAGAAAATAGAAAAGTCATATTGGTACTTGCTCAGTTTTGAATATTCGTGCATAAAATAAAATAATATCTTGCTCGGTGGCCTATCAAGACATCTGATTCTCCTATAGCTTTAGTCTAGCTTTCGTCCGCGGCCGTTTTATCCCTTAAGGGTTCAAATTTCCAAAAATCCTTTCTTAGTGGATGTGGAAGTTTCTAGTCCTACCTGTATGTCTCTAGTACCAGAGGTTTGGGCTGTGCTTTGATATATCAACTTAAAAAATATAGATAAACTAATTTAAATGGTACAGCGGCAAACTTGCCTCACAAATTAAAACTCAAACAATTAAAACAAGGTAAATATTAATCAACAACGAAAAACGTCAAACAAGACTGTATATAAGTAAGTTATTGTAGAGTCAATAGCGAATCGATTTAAAAACTTAACACCGCCCCTATCTGCGGGTGGGAAGTTATTTAATAAAAATATATTTCCCGCGACAATTCCCGGATTTTTACTCATTCCCGTGCCCGGGTTCGATGCCTCTTAGCTGGCTGCTTTAATTTTTTGTTAAATTTTTATGTAATTTACGTAAGTGGGTATTTATTTTTATTATAAAGGATGTTACAATCAATGAGTTGTCTGGATTTGAATTTATTTGTCTGGGATTCAAAAGGCTACGGTTTCCGATTTACTTTTATTTATTTATTTATTTAAACTTTATGCACATACACACATCAAAAGTGTCTAGGGATATTTCAATTAAACCTAAATAACTAAAATTCTATTAACTTTTAATTAAGACACCTACACATTAAAATAAACCTTGTTTAATAGCCTATCTAATCTGATAATAAACTTTTAGATAAGTTAAATTAAAAAAAAAGAAGAGGAAAAAGTCAGACAAAATTTCAATCTTAACTTTATTTTTGAAACATCAAAACCTAAACAAAACAACAATTTTTTTTATAAAAATTGTTGATAACTTAAAATTAATAATCTGTGGATCCACCTAAGACTTTTCTGACACATCTGCAGCGATTCTGCATACTCAAAACAAGGGTGTCAATATCCTGTTGTGGAGTACTGTCCCAAATTGCGGTTTCTGAAGCCATGAGGACCAGTCAGAGCGTTATATCCAGGCTTTGGTCACGTTATCGTGTCACGGGGGAAGTGGTGAAAGGGCACCGAGGACCTCAACGCATTACAACACATGTACAGGACCGATTCATAGTAAATGCTGCTCGAGGTCAACCAAATGTAACGGCGATGCAATTGGTTCAAAGGCTACAGAGAGAGTATGGTTTGCTGGTAAGCGGTCAAACTTTGAGATGACGACTGCATGTAGTCAACCTACGTGTTGGCAGGCAAATTCGGGTAACAGCGCTAAGGAGAGGCAATCGAGGAAGAAGATTACAATGGGCTATTACAATCGAAAACTGGAACCATTCTCAATAGTCACATGTGCTTTTCACTGATGAATCCAGGTTTGGATTTCATCCTGATTCACGAAGAGTACGCGTTTGGAGAGAACCTGGACGTTGGAATCGACTGCAGCACCCACAACAAGTTCATTCATATCAACGTGGCACGATTATGGTTTGGGCAGGAATTCGTCTCGGCGGTAGAATGGACCTCGTTTGGATACAAGGTAATATGACTGCTCTAAAATACCGAGATAAGGTGCTAGAGCCTGTAATCTTGCCCCACAGACAGCAAATGGGACAAAATTTCCAGCTAATGCACGACAATGCCCGTTCACATACGGCGCGTATCGTTACAAGTTGGGTACAACAGCATGATACCCAAGTTTTAGACTGGCCTGCACAATCCCCTACTTAAATCCTATTGAACATGCCTTGGATATGCTTCAGAGAAGAGCTCTATAGAATATATTGTGCATGAAAACCAGCTTTTCTTGCATCTTATCAGGACTTGGGACAGTATTCCACAACAGGATATTGACACCCTTGTTTTGAGTATGCAGAACCGCTGCAGATGTGTCAGAAGAGTCTTAGGTGGATCCACGGATTATCAATTTTAAGTTTTTAACAATTTTTATAAAAATAAATAGTGGTTTTGTTTAGGTTTTGATGTTTCAAAAATAAAGTTACTATTGAATTTTGTCTGAATCCTCTCCTCTTCTTCAAAGTTTTTTTTTAAATTTAACTTTATCTAAAAGTTTATTATCAGATTAGATAGGCTATTAAACAAGGTTTATTTTAATGTGTAGGTGTCTTAATTAAAATTTAATAGAAATTTAGTTATTAAGGTTTAATTGAAATATCCCTAGACACTTTTGATGTGTGTATGTACAATGGCGGACTTAATGCCTTAGGCATTCTCTACCAGTCTACCCAGGGTGGTGCAGAGATTACATGGTAGGTGCACTAATAAAAAGAAAAAAAAAAGAAATAGAATAGAAGAATGCAACTTAAAACAGAAAAAAAAAGAATAGACATAATTACCTACTTATTTATATATTAAAGTATATACTACTTAAATAAATATAAATACATACATACATATAAAACAAAGAATGTAGTGACTGGTCAATAGACTCTGCTCATATATTTTGAAAATGAATCCTCAATTTCCGCTTGAATCCATAACGGCTAGTGGCCGTCCTGATATCGAGAGGAAGCGCATTCCAGAGAAGAATGGATTGAATCCGAAAGGAAGAATGAACTAAATCTGAAGTATGAGAAGGGCAAAGAAAAAGAAGATTATTGGAAGAGCGCAGGTTTCTAGAGTGCGAAGAACATAAAAATTGGAACTGAGAGATGAGATAGGAAGGCGGAGTGGGACAATGTAGCAAAGAAAAGAGCGTAGTCAGAGCACGCAAATTTCGCCTCTGGCGAATGGGCAACCAATTTAGCTCAGACCTGTAGTCAGAGACATGGTCATATTTTCTCAGATTGAAAATAAACCTAATGCAGTTATTAAGGATTCTGTCCAACTTATCCAACAAGATCGAATTCAGGTCAAAGTAGCACACGTCACCATAGTCGATTAGAGGGAAAATTAAAGTCTGCACAAGCATGGTCTACTTTTCATTTAATGAAAGTGTAATCTTGGATTAGTCTTTACATTTAAGCGCGATTGAGATTCAGATATCGAGATTAATACGTTACTTCAAATGCTTTGGCTAAAGGGTATTTTTATTGGTCTATCAAGCTTGCATATAGGTTGCGCAAGATTTTTGTATTAGTCTACATTTAGGGTGAGGCCAAACGAGCGTAATTTTGTGAGTTGTGAGTCGCTGAATTACGGTCACTTTCATAGAAAGGGTGTGGCCACTTTTGCGTTGCGAGACTTTTTCTATGAAAGCGACCGACATTCAGCGACTCACAACTCACAAAATTACGCTCGTTTGGCCTCACCCTTAGGGAACTGTTGAACTGTTTTCATTGTCGATAGGGTTTGAAATTGAGCCAAACCAAAGGTCAATTACTGCTAGCCGTTTGTGTTACATTATTTACTAAATTAGAATACTAATAAATAAAGCCCACCGTGATCGTACTTCACTTATTTTAACTCCTACCTACCATAGTGAAAAACAAGTCCAGTTCATCATAAAAACACCGCATAATATTATCCAGCCAAGCAACTAAGATTTTTAAAATAAGGTTAAAATAACGAAGCGGGGTGTAATAACTACTAATCCCGGGCCGGTTAACCGGTTAACCAGGGGATCCGGTTATTGTGATGCAAAAAACGGGTCAAGTTCAAGGCGGTGTTCTATTTTCAAACCTTGTTACCACAATGTAGTTAAGGTGGAAAATTTTGTTAAGGGGAATGTAGTAGCTGACTAAATAGCTGACGTTTTGTTAGTATTTTTTTTTTACCCAACTGCCGAATGAAGGGCTATATGATATCGAGCGTATTTATTATGTTTAAGTAATTTTATGGCACGCTCATTAGCCTAAACTATTTCGGATTTCGACATCATGATGTGTCATTGAATTGGTCTTAGTTGAGATAGGGTATATAAATTAAAAAAAAAAGTGAAATAAAATAATATAAATTCAATAATCGAAAAAAACCCATATTATAACCCGTATTTTCGGCAAAAAAGCAGCGAAATTGCAGTTGGGTTTTTTAATTATTTAATTACTATTTTTTATTTTACGGGATACGATAGCAGCTTCGCCTTAAATGGGTATAATTATAAAGAAAGGGTATAAGAGAACAATCACGTTCAACCCCTATTTGTAAGTAGATGCCTGGGGTGTAAACTGTGTGATGGTTGTTCCGTTTTACATCTAGAAGCTTCGTTTCTTTCATAAAGAGTTTTTCAACTAGGAAATTCTTAGTACTAAACAGAGTCTGGATTTCTTCTCGTTAATGGTCCTGGGTTTGTGTCGTAGTATGTGGGATTATAGTATGTTCAAAAGGCTTTATGTTGGAAACAACCTTTTTCTATTACTTTGTTTTAACGAAGAGATCGGTAGACAGCTTTTGTTCATTTTTTGTAACGAAGATAATAAACACAACAATCTTTTCTTATATTCTACATTAGCGACCCAGCTTCACACGGGTGTTGAAAATCCCGAAATTTTTCTACAATAGTATGCGGTTTGTTCTCACTAGTTCGATTCATTCGTTCGATCGTCGAACTAGTGAGAATTATTTTTCTCTTTTGTTCGACCGTCAAACTAGTGAGAATTATTTAAAATCTTTGAAATTCCCGACTTTTTTCTACAATAATATGCACGTGTTATACACCCCAACCTCCTTTCACCTTCCTCTTAAATCCATACTAATATTATAAATGGGAAAGTGTGGCTGTCTGTCTGTATGTTTGTCTTTCTTTCACAGCAAAACGGAGCGACGAATTGACGTGATTTTTAAAGTGGAGATAGTTAAAGGTATGGAGAGTAAGTGAGTAACATAGGCTACTTGATGTCTCTTTCTAACGCGAGCGAAGCTAGTCACTCTATATATTAGAAAACCGCATCAATATCCGTTGCATAGGAACAGACAGACAGCGGAAAGCGACTTTGTTCTATGTAGTGATGCCGTAGCCCGTGGCTTCGCTTGAGTTATAGCTACATAAAATCGCCAATACGCCTTCAGCAAGCGGAATTGTCAAAGCCCAATTGCCCTTGCCTTCTCCATGTGAAAAAACGGCCTTAGCCCTGCAGTGGGACTAATAAACTTGTATTTTAATTCAAATCGTTACGTAACCCTAATACAAAAAGATTTCCATCTCATAAACGCTCTTTATCAACCATCAAAAATACGTTGCACCATTTTAGAAGTAAAATAAAACTGACAAGCTGTTTATAAAGTAATATATTTTACATGCCCAATTTACTTTGATACTGTCATGTATTCAAGGTTTTTTTGGTTTCTACCCTCAGTGCCCACATTTGTATCTAGCACAGACGCACATAATAAATGTACTTCAGTTAGCAATTGACCGTGTTTCATTTCATACATTACATTGGCGCAGCCGGTATTACTTAAGTTTTATTTCAAGTGTTTTAAAGAGTGACGGCAATTCAATCATGCCCATAGGAAAGGTCGAGCAGTTTGAGATTGGATCTCATAACGGCCATTCTCCGATAAGCAAATTTTACGTGTCCGGGCTTGAATAATCCGTACTTTTATCATATTCAATCATCCAATATTTTTTATATGTTAGATAGCATCCCTATCTAGCCATAAACAAAAACACAGGCTTCTGTTTAAAGTATTTAAGACTAAATTAATTTAATCTAAGTTCAAAAACCTCTGTTCTCTAATTACCGTAACGTGTCCGCACACTGTCTTAATGTTAAAACTTACTTGTAGTTTTTATGACTTACAGGTTTACTTTGATCTATTCAACATTTTATATGGTGTTAAACAACGTGTATCGCATAGTAAAATATTGACTCACTAGAACCAGTCTATAAATAATTATCATTAAATTGTCGGATGTCCGATGGAAAGTTATAATTACCGTGACATATTCTGTTCTCGAGTGCACACCCCTAAAAAACAGTATTTGGCACACCACTTCCGAATGCGTCTCGTCTCCTCCATGTGTACCGCAAAACATCAGCAGTTGCACGTCTCTAACTTTAGTGTACCGCTAATAAAGCGCTCTTGTATATAATTACCGTAACCTTGGTTACAAACTTTTCTAATTACCGTTTCACATTATATAAATTTGATTTTTTAAGTTAGACCTAAGTTGATCATGTAAATCGAGGCAGTACTTTGGCCTCCGTACGTTGTAATAAGCTAGTATTTGCATATTTTGTTGGTTTCCGAAATTTTAAAGAAAATCTATCGTTTTCTAATTACCGTATACTAATTACCGTATGTTTATAATTACCGTTGTATGAAAAATTAATTCTTATTTACTAACTGTAGCCTCAAAATAGATGGGTACAGAAGTCAGTCTACATGCAAAGCGCGCTTGAGCATCACCCGCGATCATCAGTGATGAGTTGATGAGGCATATCCGCGGGATAAATATATAATCCCGCGGATATGTGGAGGACGAGGCTTTCTTAATGCTAAGTCTCTCCTCAACCGCGAGACCCGGAGGTTGTATCTCCGGGAATATTTCCTTAAAGCTGACGTGGTTCCTTACGTCAGCACCGAGAATCCGAGATGTGGTCACTGTGGTCAAGAACCTCACTCCGCTCTCCTTAACTAAAGAGAACTGGCGCAAACTTGTAGTGCTTGAGGCAAAGGATCGTGAGGAAGTATGGCAGAGTAAGGCACTACACGGGCGGTTTTTCCGGGCCCTGCATGGGCCCGATGTAGACTTTTTTGTGTCAGTTTAGTAGCTACAATTTGGTGACCTATTTGGGGAAACCGAAGGTTTTGTCTGTACAATTATGGATGAGGTTATCATGACGAAGAATTGTCGGGAATTTATTGTGTAAGATGGTACGGTTGACTTATGTCGGGCGTGTCACCTGCCGGGAGAACGATTCGACACACTATCTCTGATTATTCTCGTCTTGCTAACAAAGAAGACTTGAATGGGCACAACCTAGTAGCCAGGATTATCAATCTGCAACTTGCTCTGAGATACGGTCTCGTAGAATCTAAAAATGGCAATGTCACATTGTACTGGGGTCGATACATCATCACTGAAAGGACTGTTGTAGCAAACAAGCCTGATATAGTGGTGGTGGATCGTGCTCGTTGACGTAACGGTCCCGCGTGACAAGAACCTTGTGAAGATCGAGAAAGATAATAAAAATTAAGTATCGACTTGGCTCGCGAGATTGTTGACATGTTGAATGTGGACTCAACGGTCATGTGCCGATAGTTGTTTCTGCCAATGGTTTAATAGCCAAGAGTCTCGACCAACACCTAAGGAGGCTCTCGTCAGATGGCTGGATCTAGGGCTTCATTCAGAAGCTTTTGGACACGGCTCGCATCGTTAGGAAGTTCTTCTCTCTGAAGCCCTGATCATCGGTAGCTGGGACCCTGTTCCCGATGCCGTTGGGCTACTGTTTTTTATATTCTGACATGTTTTTGTTTTTGTTATATCAATATTTAAAAATGTAAATAATCTGTATGAAAATAACGCGAAAACGAACCCGCGGCTTCACTCCTACTATACCATACTCTAGCCTACTCCAGCCTACCCTACTATATCCCACTCTAGCCTGCTCTAGCCTACCCTACTATATCCCGCTCTACCCTACTCTACTCTAACCTACACTACTCTAAAGTACCCTTTTAATTATCATTTTTTTTTTCCATAAGAACCTTCCCCAAACAATAACAAACACAACAAAGAATTAGTGAAATCGGTCCAAAGGTGATAAAGGGAAATAGGGATTCATTTTATATAAATAGATGTATACAAATTATTAATGTGTGTTATTTTTATTATATTATATCACATTTTACTTAAAATTGACAGTGTTTTCTAATTACCGGGGCATAAGATATTAAACTTTTCTAATTACCGTACTCATAATTTTTTTAGGTCTCAATAACTATAAAACTACCAGTAATTAAAACATGCCTCATTTATTATTGAATTCGTATTTTTTACTAGTTTCATATTTTAATGAGTTTAAGGTAAATCAGTGAAAAATAAAAATGGTTACGGTAATTAGGCAAATAACGCCGAATCGGAGAATGACCGATAATTGGGACGCTTATTGTAGGCGCGTTAAACAATTTATAGCGTTAAACGCCATTCCGAAGGAACTGCACGTGGCTACTTTAGTGACTCATGTTGGCGTAACGTGTTACGAGTTAATGTGCGATTTGTGTGCGCCCGAATTGCCGGAGAATAAAACTTTCGAAGAACTTGAATCTATTGTTAAAGATCATTTGGAACCGAAACGATCGGAAATTGCGGAGCGACACGTGTTTCGGCAACGAAAGCAAAAGGAGGGGGAGTCTGTCAACGAATACTTGCAGAGTTTAAAGCACCTGGCTAAGACGTGCAACTTTGGAAATACCCTTGAAATCAATTTGAGGGATCAGTTCGTGTCAGGACTTTACCAAGAGGATATGAGATCCAGGCTTTTTGCTGAGCGTGAATTAGACTATAAGCGGGCTCTTGAGCTCGCCTTGGCATTGGAAGCGGCGGAACGGCATGCGGCAACGGCGGCGTCCGGCGTATCGATCACCGGCCGGGAGGCGGCCTCGAGCAGCGAAGGATTGCATCGCGTAGCGCCGGCGGCGGGGCAAAGGCGCAGGTCCGCTGGCACGGCCGCTGCGCCCGCGCGCCCACAGCAGGCGGCTGAGCGCTCCGCAGGCTCGGCGGCAGCGTGTACGCGGTGCGGCAAGGTCGGCCATGCACCAGCGAGGTGCAGGTTTAAGGCATATAATTGTGATCAGTGCGGGGAGAAAGGACACTTAAAGGTAGTGTGCCGTAAAAATAATACAGTGGATGTGAAAAATTCTAAAGGTCAGTTATTTTTTAATAATTCTGATTCAGACAGTGAATTTTATTTCTTTCATTTTGGTGAATACAATGATCGCGATGAACCGTATCACATAGATTTAACAATAGAAAATCAGGTTATTACTTTCGAAATAGATACTGGTAGTAAAATTTCGGCCATTTCAAAGCTGTGTTATGATCAATTGTTTAAAAACATTAGGTTAAACAAAAAAAGTTTAAAGTTAAATTCTTATGTTGGTGATGTTATTCAGCCTATTGGTTACATAACTGTTAACGTTCAGTTCCGATCTTTGTATCAAAAGTTAGATTTGTTTGTATTTGAAAATGGAGGCCCACCTTTATTGGGCCGGACTTGGATTAGGTGTTTACGTTTAAATATTACGCAGTGTCATAGTATGAAACAAGATGATTGTGTTACATCTTTATTAAAAGAATTCCCAGACGTGTTTGCGGATGGTTTAGGTACTTATAAAACCCCTTTACAGTTACATCTTGCGGATACGACTCCAATTTTTGTTAAAGCTCGACCATTGCCTTTAGCTCTGCGCACCCCTGTAGAACGTGAGCTCGAACGTTTACAGAAGGAAAACGTAATTTATAAGGTAGAACGTTCCGATTATGGAACTCCTATTGTTCCAGTTGTAAAAAAAAATGGTACCATCCGTATATGTGGTGACTACAAAATAACTATAAACCCGCGCCTAAAAGATTTTCATTATCCTTTGCCTCGTATTGAGGACATTTTTGCAACTTTAGCGGGTGGAGAACAATATTCTAAGCTCGATTTGTCACATGCGTACCAACAATTAACACTTACTGAAGATTCACAACCAATGACAGCGATCACCACACATGTCGGAACGTTTGTTTATAAGCGGGTACCTTTTGGCATAAAATGCATTCCGGAAAATTTCCAAAAACTTATTGAAGAAACTCTTAGTGGATTGCCGTCTACTGTAGTATTTCAAGATGACGTCTGCTGTACCGGCAAAAACAAAGAAGATCATTTTAAAAATTTAAGGGCAGTGTTGTCTAGATTTAAAGATGCGGGTTTACGCGTAAATTGGTCCAAATGCGAATTCTTTAAAGATAGTGTAACGTATCTAGGTTATCGTATCGATAAACACGGGCTACATACTGACGAACAAAAAATCGAAGCCATTGTTTCTGCACCTAGACCAAAAGATGTTACACAATTAAAAAGTTTTTTAGGCTTGGTCAATTTTTATGCTAAGTTTTGTATAAACATTAGTAGCGTGTTAAAACCATTATACGAATTATTAAAGAAAAATGTCAAATGGCAATGGTGTGAACAATGTGAAATCGCGTTCAATAAAATAAAACAAATTTTAAGCAGCAAACCGATATTAGCGCACTATGATGCGACGTTGCCGCTCATCCTTTCCGTAGACAGTAGTGCGTACGGGCTAGGCGCCGTGCTCGCGCATCGATATCCGGACGGTACCGAGCGGCCGGTCAGCTGTGCATCGCGTACGCTCAATGCTGCCGAGTCCAACTACTCCCAGTTGGACAAAGAAGCGTTAGCCATTATTTTCGGTGTGACGCGTCATCATCAGTATCTGTATGGTAGGCACTTTTATTTACGAAGCGATCATCGCCCACTTAGTTATATATTCGGGAAAAATAAAGGCATACCTCAAACAGCAGCCAGTCGACTGCAAAGGTACGCCGTTCGATTAGCGGCATATAATTTTGAAATCGAGTACGTTCCTTCAAAGAATAATTGCTTTGCCGACGCTTTATCTCGTCTACCTTTAAAGTGTACGGTTAAAGAAAGCCGCGATGACTTTTTCGATAGTAGTTACCTTAATTTTGTTAAAGAAAAATTACCAGTAACTTTTGAAGAAGTTAGATATGAAACAGCAAAAGATAGTCAGTTGAACAAGATAATAGGTTATGTCAAATTCGGTTGGCCTAATAAAACAGACAATGATCAAGATAAAATTTACTATTCAAAACGAGAGAATTTATTTGTTGAACATGGTTGTTTAGTCTGGGGGTACCGGGTTGTAATTCCTGTCAGTCTTCGCACCATAGTTTTAAATGAACTACATAGTGGACACATTGGGGTCGTCAAGATGAAACAGGTAGCCCGCAATTACTTATGGTGGGAGGGTTTGGACGCGGACATTGAGCGAGTTTGTCGCGAATGTGCCGCCTGCTGCTCTCAAAGAGATAACCCAGTACCGGCGCCTCTCCACGCGTGGCAGTGGCCTTCGGAACCATGGTCACGTTTAAACGTCGATTTTTTAGGACCGTATCGTAATAAATATTATTTCATCATAATAGACGCGCATTCTAAGTGGTTAGAAGTTGAATGTTTGTCGAGTACGTCAGCGTCAAACGTCATAGATTGTTTACGTAAAGTATTTGCTAGGTTCGGATTACCAAAAAGCATAGTCAGCGACAATGGGCCGCCTTTTTCTTCAGCTGAATATCTGTCGTACTTGAATAAAAACGGGATTAGGCGTGTTTTAGTGGCACCTTACCATCCGTCGAGTAATGGTGCCGCTGAAAACGCGGTCCGACAAATCAAACAAGTACTCAAAAAGGCAACTGTTGCTAACGAGGACTACAATGCCGCTTTGTGTAAATTTTTGTTTTCATACAGAAATACAGAACATTCAACAACACAAAAAGAGCCAGCCGTTGCCTTGTTAGGGCATCGCTTACGAGGTAGGCTTGACCTACTGCGGCCTTGTACAGAGGATTTAGTTCGTGATAGGCAGGCCGAACAAGAGGTTAGGCACGGCGGCGTCATGCGCGAAGCAGAGCCCGGAGACTCTGTGTTAGTTAGAAACTACTCGGCCGGCAGTCCTCTTAAGTGGAGAGAAGGTATTGTCGTCAACAGGACAGGTCCTCTTTCTTACAAAGTCAAGACATTAGACGACGGACTTATTCACAAACGTCACGTTGATCAAATTATAAACAAAACGAGCAAAAGGTCGCGGCAGTCATGGTCTGATGTTAATTTAAAAGAAACAGAGATGCTGGAAAACACTTGTCACAGTAAAGATAATGATGACAATAACGATGACCTTTGGTCTACTCCAACTAAAGATCTTGCTTCTACACGTGACAAAAGTGTATCTCCAGCACAGCTGTGTGAGACAGGTTGTGATGATGTCAGTAACTCCGGAACGTCCGGAGCCGCAAGCGCACAGCCGCAGCCTAACGTAAATATACCTGATCCAAGTACTGCTGTTGTTCATAGTCGGGAACGCCGACAACGAGCTATTATAGTCCACATAAAATGAATTTACGACCACGGGTAAACAGAAATGTTAAATAATAACGTAACTGTATGAAGATGTTATTGTCTATTTACCTATTAGTGTAGTGTGAGAAAGTTTGTATTTACTCATTATGTATTGTATGTTTACACATGTTCTTATACATTGATAGATTTAGTGATTAAGACTGTTTTGCATAATTTGTATTAAACTGTAAAAGTAAACAGTATGTAATTATACATAATATGATTATAAGCAGTTAATTAATTAAGTTATTAGTAACTTAAGTTGTTAATTTTAAGGGAAGAAAAGTGTCATGTATTCAAGGTTTTTTTGGTTTCTACCCTCAGTGCCCACATTTGTATCTAGCACAGACGCACATAATAAATGTACTTCAGTTAGCAATTGACCGTGTTTCATTTCATACATTACAGATACTACAGACAAAATTGAACTGTGCCCCTTCGTAATAAGGTTGTAAATGTGCGCAGCGACGTGTAAATAACATAAGTGCCATTGGCTCATTAGCTAACGACATTTCTTGCGTTTGATCGAAAAGAAAGATAGACCACCGCGTTAAGGGACACTTTACAACTTCCGATACGATTGGTCGATACGATCGGGAAATTACGTCGGCGACCAATGCAGTACCTCTGTTACCGGCATGGGCATGACTGACTTGGTTAGACATCATTTTCTATTATACTTTGGTATAATGACAAGCAAAGCCGATGACGACTATAAGTTCAAAGTTGCTTGCGATACGCATTATTCTTAATATATAGAGAAAGGAAGGGAAACATATCAAAGCTAAATTAAAAGCAATTTTCTGTTTGAGACACAATAAACATTTAGCGCCTTACTAATAAACGCTGCATAAAGTTATGACAGGTTTATACGTCAAAAAATGTATGGTTACACAGGCTTTATTCATTTCATAACTTTACACAGTGATTAAGTAAGGGCACTAATTTGTATTCTAAATCTAGATACTTGAAAAAGACCATTTATTTAAAGACCTAAATTGAGCAATTTTTTTGTCTTGCTGATCAAATGATTCCTCATATTAAATAATATGAGGAATCATTTGATCAGCAGGTGCTGTCTGTTGCGTGTCAGTTTCCTGTGCATGTAAATGTCGCGAAGAACTTTAACATCGCGATGCAGAATATGTCAGTTGCAGTTTACAGTTCTTCCGATAGATGTCGCCACATGTATGCCAGATTGCCAGCGCCAATGTGTCATATTTACACACCGTAGGTAATGCACGATAAATAATTGTACGTGCTCATTGGGGGTTAAATAAGGGCACTTTAAATCTGCAATGCGTTTAATGAAGCAGAATATTGTATGGTAAAATGTGATGCTTAATGAGCCGACGAGCACATTGATGGGGGGCAGTGACGTTGGTTAACCTGCCCGTAGGTGTATGTTATACTTTGTGATCATGGTAAGAATATAATGTTTGATGTTTGATTTTGATTTTCTTTTTAAGTAATAACTGACAGTGGCTTTTTCTATTCATACGTATTTTTTTAAAGTATGTCTACATTCTACACATCTAATAATTAAACAATTAGTTGAGTATTAATCCGAAATCGTCAATCCACTTTGATCAAAATGTCATCAATGCTCTTGCCTTCTGTAACGTTTAATCAATTTGGAAAATAAATATCGTTTTACAATTTTATTAAATGATAATCAATACTAATTAAAATTAAGAATAATCATTCAATATTACATCAACATTCTTCTATTGAGAATTACTAGCGGTTTCCCGCGGTTTCACCCGTAACTAGTTACGACCATAGATCGTTTATCTCGATAAATCAATCCAAAACTAAAAAAAAAACATAATTGAAACCAGCACTTCCCGAGATTAATACGTTCAATCAAACAAACTATTTAGCTTTATAATATTTCTATAGAAACATAGAATCGAATCGTATCGTATCATGTAAAAGATTCTCCGAAACTAACATGTCGTATTAACAAACCCAAAAAAAAAACTGATTGTAACTAGTTCGACCGTGTGTTATAAATTTCTTTTAGACGCGACATCTGCCTATCTTTCGCCGCAGCTATTTCATTAGACTATCAGAATGTGGCACGATTATAACGAAACTATGCAGCTTTTATACGACCATTAGAAGTTCAGTTTAAAATATAAGCAAAAAATCTAATGACATCATTATTTTTACACTGTCATATTGTCGTAGCTTATGTTACATATGCTTCCGATATCAATAAACTATCCAATGCAGAAAAAAATATCCAATTTAACCCAGCTCTTCCTGAGATTAACACGTTTAATCAAAGCAAACAAGTTCGTCCGATTTATAGACACTCGTACAATCGAGTCGTATCGTATCGTGTAAAAAACTCTCCCAAAACAACAAGTCGTATTAACAAACCCAAAAAAAAAACTGATTGTAACTAGTTAGACCGTGTGTTATAAATTTCTTTTAGACGCGACATCTGCCTATCTTTTGCCGCAGCTATTTCATTAGACTATCAGAATGTGGCACGTTTATAACGAAACTATGCAGCGTTAATAAGACTATTAGATATACAGTTTAATGTTTAGTAGAACAGAAATAATGGAGTATAGATTTTGTAATAACAGTTTAATAGACTCATGGTATTTGATTGATGTTAGTTACTCTTTCTGACTTTATTGAATATAATATGCATTTCATTCGAAAGAGTTGTAATAATTTATTAGAACTAAGATTCATATAAACTACATTATTAAAATTACATGGGGCTAGTTCTGAATATAAAATAAATATAATTTACATCTATATAATCGTACGCACAGACACGTAATAACACAATATATGGACTTTTTATAAATTATTAGTCAGGTGTGCAATTAACGTTTGACCTTAAGTGGGAAGAATTTTTATTTCCCAATTTGTCGCTAAAAGCAGATGTATAATTAAATACATCTGTTGTGAGATTTGACAACAAAGACTACAGTTATCTACTTAGTTCAAAAAATATTTGTCTATCGGATGTCGTACAAGAGAAACAAGTTACTTAATTCACACTTTTGTTTACTTTGTGGGGTTTACACGGGCGATTAAAGCCGTACGGTTTTTGACGCTACATATCTATCGCGCCGCGCCGCCGCGCCGCCGCGACGAATATTTTCTATTTAGACGGCAGATTTTGGCCGCGCGGCTAAATTCGTGTAGTTTTGGTCACCCATGTAAAACCCACATTAATAACAATGTACTCTGCTACATTTCTTAAGGCGCAAATACATTAAGTCGCTAGCCCGAATTCAGGCACCCGATGCATTCCTTACATTGCTTCTTCGGAGAGTAACACTTGTCAATGTGAATAGTGGTGAAGTATCAACCATAGGCAATCGAATACGGTCTAAAGAGCAAGTGTAATTGCACCCTTAGAGTTCGCAGACATACGAACACTAAGCTTATTTACATGACTTTCCAGAAGATATTTCGGGACTAGCCTAAACAGAATTCATCCATTAATTTTTCCCGCACACGCTACAAAATAAACGCGAGAAAAACGGTAGATAGGGTGACGTGACTTCTTCGCAGGTGATATCATAGCCCTACTTGTTGTACCTAAATAGCTTTTAGTGTGAACGCTAATAGAAAAGTTATTTTTGCCTTAAGCAAGGGCAATCTCAATTTATTTGTACCTTGTCATTCAAAAAGCTTAAAGCTTAAACTTGTATGAAAAAGAGCTAAAGGTTCTTGTCTATACTAATTAATAACTGTTAATTAACAGGGTATCAAGAGCGTTTTTTGCTATCAAAATGTCTAATCTAAAAATATTTAGAATTAAGCCATTAAGGAGTTAAGCATTATAAAATAAGCTTTTGCCCGCGGCTTCGCTCGCATTAGAAAGAGACGAAAAGTAGCCTATGTTACTCTCCATCAATTCAACTATCTCCACTTAAAAAAATCACGTCAGTTCGTCGCTCCGTTTTGCCGTGAAAGAAAGACAAACATACAGATAGACAGACACACTTTCCCATTTACAATATTAGTATGGATGGCGCAAAGTATCAAAACTGGTACACATAACTTTAACTTCATTTCAATATAACAACATTTATTAAACCTAGTATAATGATGATACTCAGATTTTAAAATCAACTACGCAACGCTAAATATAACAACGTCCCTAAAAATCCCAGTATTTCCAAACACAAAATCCATAAAACCCAAATACATAAATTAAAAATCGTCCCAAAATAATTGTGTTAAACACAAACGTTAATGTGTTTACAGTTTGTATCAACATTAATGTCTGTAGAAGGCCCATTCTATCACGACTCGGCCATTAGGGGATCAGACAATACCCTACAGATTATACCCACAAATTTATTATTATTACTAATATAAACACACCTTTCGCGTGTCTGTCTGTAACGTTTGACAGTTATTTTGTTTGGTTTAGTTGTTTTTTAAATGTTTTGTTTAAGAGTTATTTTGGATTTTTTCTAAGATTTATACGGACCTATAATCCATCGTTTTAGGTAATTAACTTTAACTTGTCTTTTTACCTGACATTTCTATCAATTTTCAGACAAACAAAGTTACTTTCACATTGTTATTATGAGATGTGGTTTCACATTTGGCAAGAAGCCATATGTAACTTTTTCAATCCATATTTTCTTTTTAAACGTTCTTGGACTTTACTGACGTTTTGGACATCACTGACATCGATGGAGGTAAACATCGTGGACTTATAAAAAATACTAGAGTGTCCCCGCGGT
The DNA here is from genome assembly GCA_033675125.1 of Athetis lepigone. Taxonomy (NCBI): domain Eukaryota; kingdom Metazoa; phylum Arthropoda; class Insecta; order Lepidoptera; family Noctuidae; genus Athetis; species Athetis lepigone. The sequence continues at coordinate 19,966,780 of CM066229.1, read as the reverse complement.
TTCATCAACGTCCGCGTTACAACGCGTTTTTTATTTCTGCTCAGCTATTTATTTATTTATTTACACTTTATGCACAAAATTCATGTACAGAGGCGGACTTAATGCCTTAGGCATTCTCTACCAGTCAACCATCGGTAGTGCAGAGATATGATGGCAGGTGCAAATATAAAAAAAAAACAGATGTTAATTATTACAAAAATTACAAATACAATAAATAAAAAGCTATATTATTACTGTAAAGTTTCATCAAAATCTGTTCAGAAGTTTTTGCATGAAAAAGTAACAAACAACGAAGAACACTTAGATCAATGTTCGTGGCTTTTCTATATGAGAAGAGGGCTTTTTCCTGCGGTAGGACTATAAGAGGTATATCTACTATAGTATTACAATCTGATCCTAAAAAACTCCTAAAAGAATTCGACTAGCCTTACTTTAACAAGCTTCGTTAACACAACACAATGCATATTCAAAGGCCAACCTCCATACAACTTCCCGAGAGACTCAGACATAATAGCTTTTAATTTTCAAATTGGAAAAACGCTCAATTAACGGCACTTGAAAAATAAATCCAAAAAATCTGAAGAGCTAGGGGAGGCCGCCCTTGATTATATAGACAGAAAGATTTAGCATTAATTAGTCCACAGCTCGTTAACGGAACAAACTCGAATGCCGAGAGCACAAGTATTCAAAAGTCGTCTAAATTTACTCTTAAATAAAAATTATCATCATCTCCCTAGCCTTTTTCCAGTTAGGGTCGGCTTTCAGGCTAACCAAATTCAACTAAATATCCGTATTTTATTTGGAGCGATTGCCTATCAGATCCTGTTAACTATCATCATCTCCTTAGCTTTATCCCAACTATGTTAAAGTTGCCTTGCAGTCTTACCAAATTCAACTAAAAGTCAGTATTTTACTTGGAGCTATCGCCTATCAGCCTATCCCTAGCTTTTTCCCTACTACTGTACTTAGGTCTGCTTCCAATCTATAAGTAATGGTATTTTATATGGAGCGACTGCCTATCAGACTCCAACCCAGTTACTGGTTAACACGGTACCGCTTGGATATACTTATGGTCAGACTTACTGTCTTCTGACTACCCGTAACGACTGTAAAAGGTCTGCTAATGATAACCGTGACCAACCGCTTTACGTGCTTTACGAGGCACGGGATGTCAGTGATGTCCTGGATGAAATTAGAACATACCAATGTGACCATATCATTTCAAGTGAATTTACAAATTGAACCGTGTTAGTCACATTGGTATTTACCTGATTTTGTACTAAAATATCATATCGTATTGAGATTTGACCAATTTTGGAAAATGTTCTGTTAATATTCTTAAGTTCAGTAATTAAGTGTGATCGTAAAAAATAATTGGGTGAAAGTGTTGATTGCTAAAATACACACATCAAAAGTGTCTAGGGATATTTCAATTAAACCTAAACAACTAAAATTCTATTAACTTTTTGTTAAGACCTACACATTAAAATAAACCTTGTTTAATAGCCTATCTAATCTGATAATAAACATTTAGATAAAGTTAAATTAAAAAAAAAACTTAGAAGAAGAGGAAAAATTCAGACAAAATTTCAATCTTAACTTTATTTTTGAAACATCAAAACCTAAACAAAAAAACTATTTTTTACAAAAATTTTTGAAACATAAAATTAATAATCCACTTAAGACTCTCCTGACACATCTGCAGCGGTTCTGCATACTCAAAACAAGGTGTCAATATCCTGTTGTAGAATACTGTCCCAAGTCCTTTTAAGATGCAAGAAAAGCTGGTTTTCATCCTCAATATCTTCAGGGAAATTCCTAAGAGCTCTTCTCAGAAGCATATCCCAGGCATGCTCAATAGGATTTAAGTCAGGGGATTGTGCAGGCCAGTCTAAAGCTTGGATATCATGCTGTTGTAACCAACTTGTGACGATACGCGCCGTATGTGGACGGGAATTATCGTGCATTAGCTGGAAATTTTGTCCCATTTGTTGTCTGTGGAGCAAGATTACAGGCTCTAGCACCTCATCTTGGTATTTTAGAGCAGTCATATTGCCTTGTATCCAAACGAGGTCCGTTCTACCGCCGAGACGAATTCCTGCCCAAACCATAATCATGCCACCTTGATATGCATGAACTTGTTGTAGGTGCTGCAGTCGATTCCAACGTCCAGGTTCTCTCCAAACATGTACTCTTCGCGAATCAGGATGGAATCCAAACCTGGATTCATCAGTGAAAAGCACAAGTGACTATTGAGAATGGTTCCAGTTTCCGTGTGGAATAGCCCATTGTAATCTTCTTCATCGATTGCCTCTCCTTAGCGCTGGTACCCTTAGTGGCCTACGAGTGCGTAGGTTGACTTCATGCAGTCGTCTTCTCAAAGTTTGACCGCTTACCAGCAAACCATACTCTCTCTGTAGCCTTTGAATCAATTGCATTGCCGTTACATTTGGTTGACTTCGTGCAGCATTTACTATGAATTGGTCCTGTACATGTGTTTTAATGCGTTGAGGTCCTCGGTGCCGTTCCACCACTTCCCCCGTGACACGATAACGTGACCAAAGCCTGGATATAACGCTCTGACTGGTCCTCATGGCTTCAGAAACTGCAATTTGGGACAGTATTCCCCAACAGGATATTGACACCCTTGTTTTGAGTATACAGAACCGCTGCAGATGTGTCAGGAGAGTCTTAGGTGGATCCACGGATTATTAATTTTAAGTTTGCAACAATTTTTATAAAACAATAGTTGTTTTGTTTAGGTTTTGATGTTTCAAAAATAAAGTTTAGATTGAAATTTTGTCCGAGTTTTTCCTCTTCTTCTAAGTTTTTTTTTTAATTTAACTTTATCTAAAAGTTTATTATCAGATTAGATAGGCTATTAAACAAGGTTTATTTTAATGTGTAGGTGTCTTAACAAAAAGTTAATAGAATGTTAGTTGTTTAGGTTTAATTGAAATATCCCTAGACACTTTTGATGTGTGTTGTATGTACACGCTAGTTTTTGTTTCCGATTATGGTTGCTACGTGCTTTTAATGTGGACGTTTTGTAAGCTATGCATATTTAAAACAAACAAAGATTGTACAAATTGCTATATTTATACTTTTATAATTCAGGGTGGAAAGTTTTCATGGACCCTGGAAAAAAACTACTTTAAATTGTTAAGAAAGATTATTTTACTTAAAGCAAACATTCCTTTATTTTTTATATGAAACTAGCTTTTGCCCGCGACTTTTTCCGCGTAGAATAATAGTACTTACCCGTTCCCTTGGGATTTCCGGGATGAAAACTATCCTATGTCCTTTCTCAGGTCCCAGACCATAACTGTACCAGATTTCATTCAAATCGGTTCAGTGGTTTAGGCGTGAAGAAGAGACAGACAGACAGACAGAGTTACTTTCGCATTTTAAATATTAAATAATAATAAATATACATCCAGGGTTATAAAATTACAAAAGTTATTGATAACAATAAGTACAAACATGTGTTTATGTACCGGTCACAATCGCCATACTTATCTAAACCACAACCAATCATCAAACATTTCAATTTCAGTCAAACGAGCCACCGCGATCCGATATCGATGGCTAGGTTTATTCTAGCAAATTTTGACATAAGCCTGTATTCATCCAGCTGGCCGTTATCTGACCACGTAGGCTTAGAAGTTCCAGGTCATTGGCGCGAATGCCCTAGATTTCACCGCACCTGCATAACTGTGCTTTGTCAAATATTTGTCTCTGTTTTGGGCGACTAGAAACTTTGTTGAGGGTTGAATTTTTGGTTATGGTAGTGGTTGTGGTGGTTGGTAACTTTTTTTTATTACTTATAGGCTTGCTCTTGGTCCCAGACTAGCCCGAGGGCATAGACGGAGCCTACGATAGAGCGAGCTCACCCAAAAGATGCCTAAGCAGTCGTCTCAATTCAGTTCAGTCGTACTTGGATGATGTTCATTTTTTTCTGTATCTATGAAATAATATCGTGATTCACGCCCTTCGTGTAAATGACTGTAAAATGGTGTATTGGTTTTGCAAACGACATCAGGCAATTATCATCCACTGAATATAACTTCCAGAATATAACTTGCGCGGCCAGATAAATAGCTTAGACGGGGGTCCCTAGATGAAGAGAATTGCAAGGTAGACTACAATAAACACTATTATAGTGAAAAGGATGGGCTTGTATTATTTTCCAAAAAAATATCAGTGCTCATGGCTTCTTGCAGCCTAATAAGGAAAGATATAAAGAAAACTATTATCGTAGCATTTAAAGACTCTTTTTTAATACATACAATTGTATTTGCCAAATCATACAAGTTACCTTCACAGCTTCATTTCAATAAAAATCTATCATCTACCCAATATCACATCATATCCTAATATGAAAAGCTCAACGCGTTGAAAACAGTCGATAGTAGTGCAGGCAGTGACAGCAAAGATTCAACGTCAATTAGTACTACCTCGTTAACGACGCAAACAGACGGGTGTCGCTTTAGCGTTCACGACACGGGTACGATACGACGTGGAATAATAAAGACTTTCTATAAAATCCGGATGTTTTGGGCAGACGATATAGTAGAACTAGGCAGTAACCAGCAAAGGTTCAACGTCAATTATTTCTAACTCAATAACGACGTAAACAGTAGAGCTTTAGCGTCCACGACACGGATACGATACGCGGTGGGGCGATAAAAACAATATTCCTATGATATCCTAATGTTTCAGTATGAAAAATTGAACGCTTTGAAAGGCAGACGATATACTTAGTAAAACTAAGCAGTAAACAGAAACCGCCTTATTCCAAAACAAGGTTTTTCTTTAAACCAACTTTAAACCATTGAGCCAGGTTTTGTAATTTGAATCTTATTCTGATACGATCAAGATTCGAAATACAAAACCTAGCTCAATGGTTTAAAGCTGGTTTAAAGAAAAACCTTGTTTTGGTATAAGGCGGATTAAGTTTACACGTCAATTATTTCTCGCTCGATAACGACGCAAACAGACGAGTGTCGCTATAGCGTCGACGACACGGAAACTATACGAGAAAGGGTTATAAAGACAAAAAAACGTTGACGGTAAATGCTTTTAAAATAAGTAGGCTGTCTAAAATTTGTTCATAATTCAAATTGACTCAATTTTTAGCTCTGTACAATAATATAATTGTTGCAGAGTATTGACATAAAGTCTAAAAATAAAACAAAAGAAGAACGCCACAACTTTGTTTCGAGTTTTCTTATTTGTTGACAGCAATAAAATATGAAATTAAAAATAATGTGTTAGAGTAACAGATACGCAGCATTACTCATTATTAATTATTTATAGTATTACAATGAATAACAAATTAAATATACCTCTGAGTCGTAATATATTATATCAGAAAACCATTCTAAGCCCAACTCTTAGCATTCAAATAAAAGCACAATTATTTAAAAGTGCATAAAAATTGCTAAAGGCCTCTTTATATAAATGCCAAAAAGCTGTACAAAATATATTTTTTTGTAAGGAGGCCTATTCATAAAAGTATTTTCATAAAACTTTTGTGAGCCTTTTATGGTTTCCTTTATAAAAATGGGGATAATGCAAGGTGAATTGAATGGGAAAAATATATTCGGTGTTGTTGTCATTTTGTTTTTAAACTTTTAAAAGCTATTGAGAGAGTAATCATTGCCCGACCATCTTTTAAATCAATGCGGAATATAAGTGTGCAACGGATGGTAGATTTTTATCTCAACATTACATGGTTTACAACTTTATTACTGATAGATATGCTTTATAAATTCTTCACTTTTCTTCATTATAAATTTAAAAATTAATTATCAAGATTTTATTCATTATTTGTAACACTAGAGAAAGTGACATAGTCAAATGATGACAGTAAAAAGGCAACTAGCGTAGCAGGCTGGATAGCGTGTTTAGTTTAAATATAACCATCTGGTTAGTCCATAGGTAACTCGGTAGGGCCATAGGTAACGGTAGGGAAAAAACAAACAAAATTTTGATGTAATAAATCTATTCTGTACTCTATCCTGCTTTAATTCGAAAATGGTTGAGCTAAATGGTGCTGATGCCACGCGTCATGCTCGTGAACGGGCGCTATCAGTTGAGATGGGTCATCTCTTAACTGCCATGACTTTTTATTTTAATTTTGTATTTGTTTATTTTGTTACATACTTACATTGTTTTCACATGTAGAAGCAACAAAAAGAAAATTTAACCAAGATTTTGTAAAACATGATATTTTAAAAAAGAGTGTCCGTGGAGTTTCTTGCCTGTTCTTCTCCATAGAGATCTACGTTTTTGAACAGGCAATTAGCGTCACTTTTCTTTTCTGACTAACCGACCGACTCTTTGACAATACATAAGTGTACCTGCTGTAAATGGTCTAAGTGAAATAAATGCTTTGAATTTTGTTTTTTTTTAATTCGACTAATTCTCTATAATTTTATTGGATGCAAGAGCTACAAAATTAATGTGGAAACAGTAATCAAACAATATCTCCCTGATCGTGACACGGTACCCAATGTCGGAGGCGTGCCAATTCCTATTCAATTTAATCTGTGGCAAAAAATCTTGCCTATCAGAAAAACTCAATTAAAACCTTTTTCTAGCCTAGATTTACAGATTACATTTTACATCCGAGCAGCAGTACCGAACAGATTTACTTTATTCTTTTCATAATATTTTAAATTAATTCTAAAAATCTTTGTTGATCTCTGCTTAAACATAAACAGTTTGAGGCGAAATATATAGACGTTTTTAAGAATGAGTGCAGTTTTCTAAAATAAAGTAAGTACATGCGGTCGAATTTCCATTTATTGCCTTTGCATTTTTTAGATATTACCATTTCCTATTGCCGTCGAATCCCATGACAGTATTTTAAATCGCACATTACCACTTCACTTTCTGCGCGCCTGTGAGAGCAAACATAACATTTATTATCAACATTGATGATAATTATTATTAGATCAGGCTTTAATTAAGTGTTGTGGTTTCATACAAACTTTTATCCTCTGTTTTACCTCGACAGGGGATAATTTTTCCGTCAACTGAGTCTCAAACTCCAAATGGAACGTAGGCTCGATTTACGCTCGAGGGCTGAGTGGACCCTCAAATTAAAAAAAAATATAGACCCCAAACACAAAAGTGTTTGTAAATATAGGTTAATATAGCTGTATGATGTATCGATGTCTGTCAGGCTACCCTGCCCCGCCCCACCTCGGCATCAATCGTAAAAGCCAAACAATACCTGATAAAAGCCGTCATATCAATGTGAGACGTTTGATGTTGTTCGCAAGGGACGAGAGTAAGCGGGTTCTAGTTTTAAAATGTTTTTGTTGTTACTATTTGCTTATTTATTGAAATTTGAAAATTAACAATATTGCGGAAAAGTTTCTATTTACGATGTAGAAGTAGAACTACAAAAAGTATTTTTTTTTAAAGTCAACTGTTTTATACCTTGTTGGGAAAAAGGTAAATAGAGTAATGATGTATGATAGAGGTTCAAATGCAGAAAACAGCTAGCAGAAAATAATTTCACAACTAAAATACACTGCCCAAGAAGCAATCCCCTGTGGTTACACCCGCATTATGTTCATAGAGCGTTGTTATGTAGCGAATGTTATTCTGAATTGTATTAACTGGTGTTTACTAAAATCCATTCACCTGTTTTCGCGAAAAAATTACAATCATTTAATCTATACTAATATTATAAAGAGGAAAACTTTGTTTGTTTGATTGTAATGAATAGGTTCAAAAACTACTGGACCGATTTTAAAAATTCTTTCACCATTCGAAATCTACATTATCCCTGAGCAACATAGGCTATATAATATCACGCTAGGCCCCACGTGAGCGAGACAGTAACTAGTCTTTTATATATCCATTCATTAGGTAATAGGACTATTTGAAGAGACACCCGTTTTCACCCCAAATTCGCAATCACAAACGCTTCTCGCTTAAAACTTAAACCACAATATTGCTTTGTGTAAGTAAAATTCGATTGGCATGCCTCAGCCGCTTTCTGCTGTCATTCCGAATTTCAGCGAATGTCATCGTTAAGGGGTACGAACAATAAAGGGCTGTAAGGGCCTACAGTTTATTTGTATTTACGGAGATGAGTGGGTACAAATTCATACCTTACTTATTTCACAATATGTAAGATGTTTCATTGTAAACGAAAGACTTGAGCGCATGTCATGTTTTAAAGCTTTTCACTTAGATGTCGCTGTAAGGAGTTTTAAAAATAGCTTTTTGTTTGTGTCTCTCTTTTTGGCTTTAAGTTTTTGTCTTTTTGTTTTTTTAACACCTTCGAGGTGGTAGGAAGGTACTTAGAATTTTTTCATGATACTTTACCAGTCTAAGGAAGAAGAAGGTCTAGCGATTTTTTTTTTGTAAAGTCTAACTAATGCGCCTCCCGCCACCTCTCTCCTTGCGGCACCTAATGGCTTTTTTCATATACCTGGTAACCTTTCGACGACCAAGCGACAGCCGGCTTTCGCGCTGCTATTGTGTCTCGAGTCACGTGTCTTCGGAGGTTCAAAATAGTTTCAATTCACACAACGTACATTATAAAAGTGCGGTCCGCCTATTGTCTAGGTAGACACTCCTTTGACTAATCATCAAACAATATACAATATTAGTATATTTCTTATAAAATTTCTGTTTTACTTGCACCTATAATGTTCTCTTTTCATCGCTCTCGATCTAGTAGAGAATGCCTAGGTCATTCATTAGGTCCGCCTTTGTACCTGATAATGTGCTAATGTGTCATTAAACTAAGTAACATCTTGTCTTTGAGAAAGAGTTTGTCAAGCTATAAAAAAACTATTTTAACTTTGTTTTTAGCCGGAGAGCTGGTGAACCCTCCTACTAACGGTCGCCCTGTAAGGCTAGTGTGGAGTGATGAGTCATAGTACACCAAGGCCAACAACAATGACCTGGCAGGCAACAACCCTGCACGTCATCAGTCTTTTTATTTTTTTAAATGTAAAATAAATAATAAAAAAAAACGTTCTTCTGTAAGCTTCAAAATTTAATATAATTTAGTTTATTGATTAATAATTATGGAAAAAAATTGACAGGCGATTTGGGTGAGCAGAAGTATCTGCCAGGCGAATCGAAAGGTGCATAGTTTAGGGGGAAAAATAAACTTTCTCCTGTAAAGTTGAAATTTAAGTATGTGTTTGAGCAAATCATTAAAAAGAAATGTGTACAATGACAGGCGGTTCTGAGCAGCATAAGACCTTGACAGGCGAGGGGAAAGATGCTAAGAGCGGGCGAGTATAAGAGGCGTAACGTGAATGCGTATAGTGTGAATGACATTAAATAAAATTAAAAATTATAGATGCAATATTTTTTATTAATTGTAGTGTAATCTACATTATTTTTTACACTAATTATCATTATCATCCGACACTTCTTCACTACTAATTCTTTCGTCATAATCGAGGAGATGTTACTTCGGGCAGCATCTCTTTCAAACCAATTGAAATCGTAGTGATTATCGCAGCTTTATTCATTTATTTTATGGCTCTCTGACGACTTACTCACTAATACACTTAGTTACAATAATAGGTTTTATGACATATTTTTTTATGATAGTGGTCATGTATAGGAGTGCACATCACTTGTACCTATTAACATAAGTTAAAACATTACAAACAATAAAAAGTGGATAAAAAGACGACAAAAGCTGTAATAGGAATTAAATAATAATAATAGCCAGGATTATTCATCAGCAACTTGCTCTGAAATACAATATTGTGGAATCGGGAGTACCGTATTACAGGTATGTGCTCGACCCAGTTCTTGAGAATAGCCATATCACATTATACTGGGATCGATCTATTATCACAGACAAAACTATTGTTGCCAATAAGCCTGACATTGTGGTAATAGATCGATTAGAGCGTCGGGCAATGATTGTTGACATAGCCGTTCCACATTATGAGAACCTCGTGAAAGCCAAGAAGGATAAGCAGTCTAAATACCTTGACTTGGCTCGCGGGGTTGTCGACATGTGGGACGTAGATTCAGCAGTCATTGTACCGATAGTGGTGACGGCCCATGGCATAATAGCTAAGAGCCTCGACCAACACCTAAGGAGGCTCTCGCTAGGCAGCTGGATCAAGGGCCTGATGCAGAAGGCGGTACTCCTGGGCACGGCGCGCATTGTCCGGAGGTTCCTCTCTCTGGTGCCCTGACCATCGGTAGCTTGGACCCTGTTCCGATGCCAGCGGGCTACTATTTTTTTTATATTTTTAAATGTTATTTTTTATATTAATACCTATTTAAAAATGTAATTCATATGTATGTAATTATGTATACTGAATAAATGGAAAAATAATAATATTATAATATCTTAGGACAATTCACACACGGTCATCTGATCCCAAGCTAAGCAGAGCTTGTGTTATGGTAACCAGACAACTGATATACATACTTATATAGTTTATAAATATATACATATTATAGATAAATTACACCCAGACACAGAAAAAACAGTCATGTTCATCACACAAAGTTTATATAAACCATATAACAGTTATAGAAACCATAACAGGTCACTGTCCCTTAAACAAGCACCTATTCACAATAGGTGTAACAGACAGCCCTCTATGCAGAGGCTGCTTAGAGGCAGAAGAAACGCCACAACACGTCCTCATGGAATGTAACAGTGTGGCCGAACAACGGGCAAAACTACTCCAACACCCCGGGTCACTTCCAGAAATCTTTGGCAGACTGAAAAGTCTCCTACGATTCTGGGAAAGTGTGGGATGGTTGAAATAGGCGACAAGCCACACACGCACAATGGCCCAGTTATGAGGCTAAGTGCGGACAAGCCCAGCGAAACTAAAACTAAAACTAAAAACACACAAAGTTTGTCCTGGGTAGGAATCGAACCCAAGACCTCCGGCTTAGCAGTCAGGGTCACTCACCACTAGACCAACAGGCCCAGGCGTCAAAACATAGTTTAAAAAGCTTTACATCAGATTGTCCTAAGGAAATAGGATAAAAACAAAAAAAAGAATATAAAAAGTATTCTATGTCCGTCCCCTGGTCCTAAGCTACCTCCCCACCAAATTTCAATCAAATCGGTTCTGCTGTTGTCGAGTTATAAAATGTGTAACTAACACGACTTTCTTTTATATATATACAGGATGGAAAATTTCAATGGGCCCTGAAAGAAAACTACCTTAAATCATTAAGATAGATTATTTTACTTAAAGGAAACATTCCCTTATTTTTTTAAAGAAATAAAACTACATTCAAAAATTTCGAAAATTCGCTTGTCACACTCGGGAATTGAACTGGCTTAAAATGGAAAAAAACAACACCCTGTACTTTTATGACGTTAATTGATAGGTCATTTATAAGGATCAAATCTTTCTAACAAACATGGTAAATAAAATTAAAGGGAAAACCATGAAATTTTAACTTGTCAAATCAAAGGACGACTTTAGCTATCGAAATTTTCGTTCAACTAAAGTAAAATTCTTAAAATGTATGGTTTTCCTTTAATTTAAATAACCATGTTTATTAAAGAGATTTTGTCCTTATGAATGACCCTAACGTTTGACATCATAAAAATAGACTGTGTTACTTTTTTGGATTTTTTGGGGTCAGATAGGCAGTCGCTCCACATAAAACACCGGTATCCAGCTGAATCCGGTTAGGCTGGCAGCCGACCCCAACACGGTTGGGAAAAGGCTAGGGAGATGATGACTTTTTTGGATTTTAATCGGTTCGATTCCCGGGAGTGGTAAGCAAAATTTCGAAAAACTTTGAATGCAAATTTTGTTTCTTTTTTAAAATAAAGGAATGATTTCTTTAAGTAAAATAACCTCTCTCAACGATTTAAGGTAGTTTTCTTCCAGGGCCCATTAAAACGTTCCACCCTGGATAATAAATAGATTTGAAATATATTTTTATATTTGTACGTGAATGAAATGTAGATTTAATTTTTTGAAAAGTAAATCAATTTTAAAGACACTAAAACCTATATTATACTTATATTTGTATACAAACTAGTATAATATGTATAAGTTAATAATATTCGTGTCATATGTGGCAAGAAACTTCTCATAGCGTGCGTTATCCAATCTTTGACATTTTGATCCGTACATGATGATGATAATTAATGTAAAAAATAATGTAGATTACACTACAATTAATAAAAAATATTGCATCTATAATTTTTAATTTTATTTAATGTCATTCACACTATACGCATTCACGTTACGCCTCTTACTCGCACGCTCTTAGCATCTTTCCCCTCGCCTGTCAAGGTCTTATGCTGCTCAGAACCGCCTGTCATTGTACACATTTCTTTTTAATGATTTGCTCAAACACAAACTTAAATTTCAACTTTACAGGAGAAAGTTTATTTTTCCCCCTAAACTATGCACCTTTCGATTCGCCTGGCAGATACTTCTGCTTACCCAAATCGCCTGTCAATTTTTTTCCATAATTATTAATCAATAAACTAAATTATATTAAATTTTGAAGCTTACAGAAGAACGTTTTTTTTTATTATTTATTTTACATTTAAAAAAATAAAAAGACTGATGACGTGCAGGGTTGTTGCCTGCCAGGTCATTGTTGTTGGCCTTGGTGTACTATGACTCATCACTCCACAAATTTCTAGCCTTACAGGACGACCGGACCGTTAGTAGGAGGGTTCACCAGCTCTTGGGCTATTTACTATGTGTTTATTTATTCCATCGGTTTAGGTATTTTATTAATTGTAAACAATTTTAATATGATTTTTTAGCTAACGTCGGTTTGAAATAAACCCGAACACAAAATTACTATGCTACATTTTTTTTTTATAAAATGACATGTCAATATTTTTTACATTAATTACCTAAACCGATGGACTATAGGAATTTTTATTTATCAGAATCGTGCCTAAAAATGTTTTCAAACTAACATACAGGGTAGCCTAAACTTCACAAGAAAATCCTTCATCATCATCATTAATATCATTTTCACTTGACACATTAACGATAGGAATAGGATAGGAATGATAAAATGCCAAGGTTGGAAACCTTGGCATTTTATCATTCCCTATTCATTCCACAATAAATACCCATCAATTTATAAATGCTTACCACCAAAACACAAACAAATCGCCTCATACGCCGTCAAAACTTTTCCTATTGATTTTAAAATGACAGCAATCATTAAAGTATTAATCATTGTTAGCTGAAGCCGTTGCTTCAGTAATTCAGTTTGTTCGTTCCCGTGATTGGGTTATAGCTTGATTACTAAGCTCTGATTGGTCGGTTTTGCTTGTTTCCTTTGCTACCTTTCCTACTCTCTTATCTACTGTGAAAAATTGGTTCAACGTCGTGTTTGAATTGGATTTTTGGGGTTCGGAACATTCTAGGTGCTTCGGATTAACCCTGATCAGATTTGGTCATTTTAATTCTCGATTTTTAAATGCGAACTATAATTTATATAGGTAATATACTTATGGTTGATAGGGACAATGGTTTTATTAGCCACATTATAAAACTTGTCGGGTTCATTATAGATCAAGTAGAAGAGAGTAGAAAGAAAACTGGGGTCAATTATATAATCATCCGCCAAGGTTCGCCCGCATTGATCGAAACAAGATAAAAATATATTAATTATAATAATTATTTTTTATAAATTTATTATATCTTCTCCTCCTTATTTTGTTATTAATTCGACTCTTTTTCATATTAGTCAAGTATACTTAGTAATTTTAGGCTTAACTTAAAGTTATACCTCTATCCCGTATAACTCTATCCCGCTGTATATCAAAATGTCACCGAACTTAAACCTTTTATTGAAAATTCCTCTCAACCAACACTAATCATTTGAAAACTTCCTCAAATCAAACCAAACGTTGCATATTAAAATTAGGATCACTTTACGACAGCAAGATTTGGAATCCCACAAGGTGTATCACATCATCCCTAGGCAACAGAACATAACTCAGCAATGTTCATTGATCAATGCCAACCCACGCCTACGGTCCGAATGACCCTTTTCCCTTGCAAATGGAACAACGTAACACTCATAATCTGTAACGGGTTTAACAGAACAACAATTAATGTTGGAACGAGAAGACAGTAGGAGAATGGTAAATAAATCAAAATTTATCAATCTTGTTGATTATTTCTAGTAGTGAGTGGGGTACTCCATACGAATATTATGAACATCTATGAAAGTGCTTCCAGTCTATCTATTTATTGCTCTTTCAATAATAAAATATGACACGATTAGTTTTATTATTAGCTAGCTGTCTAGGTTGGTGGTTAGGAAGGATTTTTATCACTACAATGCTCCCGTAGGTCATCTGCGTTGTCCGTGATAATTTCGCTGTACAACTATATCCTGTAGGGATGGATTCATACAGTTTGTATTTGAATGAAATCTTGGCACGGCTCGTAATACCTAGCAAACCCATCTTTTGAGAGAACACCTTTTTTTTGGGAAGTGGGAAATCATCAAATGACTGCTCCCGTCCTGGGTACGGCGGGAGGGCGTGTCAGACTTTTACTGACTAAAACCCACTCATGTTCCTTCGGTTGCCCTTTATGTTCCGGGGTCACGGTTACTATTATAAACATTCCGCAGCAGAGAGAACACCTTCATAATTTTGTCGTATTTCAAACAAGCGTCTTAAGTAGCCCAAACGTTATTCCATTCAGATGGCCCAACGTACAAAAATAAAACCTCCAAATAACACCAGAACTAAACACAAAGTAGTATATTAAAAGAAAAATAGCACCTCGTATTCTGTTAAGTGGCAGGATATCAAATAAATTGCCATTCGGGCCGCGGCCATAATGAGACTGGGCTAACAGTTACCGTCATTTAGAATACACTGGTGAGTATACCAACCCTTTTAAGAATGGCGTTAGAAAAGAGGCCGAGTTTGAAGTTAGATAAATGGCGCGATTACAGGAAAAACCTGGTTGGTTTTAAGGAAAGTCCACCTTTTTGATGGTTTTGGGTGAAGTCGATGGTGTGACAAATTGAATATTATTGATATTATGCTGTTCTGTTTAGTGGAGAAAAATGTAAACTATAACACCCTCGAATTGAGAACTAAATAAAAAATAAAATTACCGTACTAATTGCTCTTTCGTTTATATATTTCGAATTTATATTTATATTTTTTAATATCTTAGATTTGATTCAATTAGTAACAAATAAACAAATTCAAATAGAATATTCAGACTTATCAAAATCTTAACCCTTGGTTGACTGGTAGAAAAAGCCTTAGGCATAAATTCCACCTTTGTACTTTTGTACGTAAAGTATCTAAATATGAAATGATACTATAGACTAACCGATTGACTGACTGTTGATATAAATATCAACACACGACCTAAACCGCTGGTCTTAAAGACATGTAACTTAGACCACCTATCCATGAAGAAAGGGTTTTTTGATAATCCGACCTCTAAAAAAATTAAAATAATGGATGCCAGTTCGACATCCACCGAGGCAAAACCGCGGGCGACAGCTAGTTAAACCTTCGAACATGGGTGATTCGAGACATAATAGAAAGACAATAGCAGCGCGACAGCCGGCTGTCGCTTGGTTGACGAACGGTTTATAAATAAATAATCATCTAAGCCATGTTTGTATCAATTGAAGCTGTCCAACTATGTTTAGAGGTTAAGGTTATTTTATAAAGATTCCAATAAGAATAGCATTCTTATTAGCCGCCATACAAATTATAAATCCGTTTAAATAAAAAAAATCGAATCCCGTTTTATTGCATTTTTTTTTGCAAATGGCGTTCGCAATCGCCATTTTGAAAAAAAAAATGGCTGCCACATCTGAGAGGTTATACAGAATACCTTACAAAACCTTGCTTCTGAAAGTAAATACCGCCTAAAAGTAACGATAACTGGATAATAATTTTCAGTTGAAAAGTAAAACATTGGCGAGCCGGTGGTTATCGTTAAGTCGAATTTTGTTTTCAAATTAAAATTAAAACCGGCCACATTAAGCGCCGAATCGTTAGTCTTAATTTGAGTTGGCTGATGGGCTGTGCTTGTGCACAGTGTGTTGCGAAAATATGTTTACCAACCATGCTTTTGCAGTTTGTACAAGGATGCCGACGTAAAAATAAACTCACATGCATAATACATGCATAAAAATGGAAAAATATGAATACGTTTGAAAACAAGAAAACGTTACCAGTGAGCAATACTTGTAATTTTTTTAAGTGTTCTATATTTTAGCCTAAAACAGTCCACAATTTAAGTTCTCTAATTTACATATTTATATATTTTAGAAGTAGATTAGTTATTCTTGCTTGATTATTTATGGCCTTCTGGTATCTGTATAAAAATAGACAACAACTTGTTCTTCGGTAATACCAGCGGCGTGAAACGAAAGAACGCCATCACACACCGCTCCAATTCCATCAGTTAGTCATATCACGTAACACCTTATTAACACCATCTTAAACAGACTAATACGTCACTCGGAAGCTAAGCGAGGCGATAACGAACAACATCTGTCAGTGCAACGCGTGGTTTAAATTGAAATGCACAGTCAGCCCGCCGTGATTGACGAGCGGCAGCGGTAAGCAAATACGATGCGTGCGTTTACAGTGTACGACTGCGTAACGTGTTATTGAGTTAGGGGCTAGAAAAGTATAAAAATTAGTACATAGGTATACATGTGGTGGCCACATCTTAATTTTTTTCATTTCAACTCGACCATATCATGAAATATTGGTGTTAATTTCTTGAAATGTTTAGGTTAGAACATTTCATAAAGACAATTTTAAGATTGACCACAACATACATTTATGTAGTAATAATATAACTAAGACAGACAAGAAAATATAAAAAAAATATTTTCCCATTTAAACTCATGTCAAAGCTCTTTTTAACTCGACTAACTCATATTTATTGCAGGTAAAGTGAACGCAAAATTACAGTTTTTTATCACAGAGATAGAGCAATGAAAAATAATATTTTTTTTACTTACATATATACTGCTCTTTTTATTAACAGTTTAGCTTTTCAAAGTTATGATAGACTGGTTCTCCTTGGGTAATTCCGCCTTTATGCTATTCTACACGAAGCTTAAAAGTATTACACATTACTTCATATCAGAATTAGAAGCTTACTTAATTGTATTTATTTGCAAAATATTGAAGTATGATTGTCAGTTGTCTGGTTACTACACAGGCTCTGCTGAATTTAGATCAGATAGGCTAGCCGCACACACACAATAATATTGTCAATACAAGATTGTCAATAGTCTAGATTCTATCTATCCAATACCGCAATACAGGCCGCACACACACAATATTATTGACAATACGTACATTATTGTCAATATTATTGTGTGTGTGCGGCTAGCCATAGCCGTGTGTTTTGCCCCAAAATATTTATTATTATTCTCAAGCACATACGAGCAATTTTGCCACGACATATCGTGCCAGTAGAATCGTTGCCTTCACGTAACCTCTAAACACACCTTACCCGTTTGAACACGCGAGTTATTAAATTTGCACACGCGTCGGTAATTATCGGCCGAAGTCAGACGTTAGTCTATTTATCTATGTACTATATATGTATGTATAACATTACAAAGTGTTGTTCATCATTTTGTGAAGTAATAAAACGTTGAGGTCGCGCCATTGTTTTTAGGGGATGTGTGTGTCAAAGTTGATTAGGACTGATGAGCGTTTGTTTTCAAATAATTTAATTATTTTTGGACCTCAGCCGTGTTTTGAATGAAATATTATTTGTGAAATAAGTTATTTGAATATATAAGTTATTTTTTTATAATAAATTATCTACGTTTATAAAATAAAAACTGACTGATTGACCCTACTGATTGTTGATTTATCAACGCACAGCCCAAACCGCTGGTCTTAGAGACAGGAAATTGGTAGAGTTCTTTGTCCACTAAGAAATAATTTTGGGATATTCCAACCCTAATGAGGCAAACCCCCACGTGGGCAAAGCCACGGGCAAAAGCTAGTTATTAATATATTGTTTTTTTTTTTTATATAACTTAAATAAGGGTTACTGCCGCTGACGTGTCGCCTAATACCCTGCTACATTATATCCTTTTGGTATTATTTAATATCCAATTGACACAAAAATGTTTTACAATAGATAGAGCAGCATTTTTATTCAAAAATTTCGTAGTACCTTCCCTCAGCATTCGTCCTTACGACAGACCAAAAGATATAAATCCTCCTTCCCAGAATTCAGGCAGTCGATTCAAGAAGATTGCTATCTTTTACATTATTTGCTTTAAGTTTTCACGTTCAGTAAGTAAGTAATTATTTCTAGCTAGAGGCTACACGTGGCGTCGTTCCTAAACCATTACACGAGTTCAAGTGTCCGCTATATTTATTATTAATAGGCGTACCCTTCTTTTTTGTGTTAATCATTTATTTTGTAGTTATAGTAATTTATTGGTAAAGGAGTCAGTCATAAATAAATAATATTAAAATTATGGTCAAATTGATACATACGGAAATGTTTTAAAACTATAGACCCACAGCATTATATTTACTTTTAAAAGACTAGCCGTCTCTCGCAGTTTTACTTGCAACTTTCAATAATCAATTGTTTTATTCTGTTTGTTACAGGTAAGTTGGGCAGAGTTAAAAAGAGATTTGAACAAAATATAAATACTGCAATAGCTACGAAAACTATGTGAGTAATCGTTTACAGATTGATGAATAACTACTACATAGAGGTAGGAGGCAAAAATGCTAAGTTTTAAGGCGAGCATATCACGTTGCGGAATGTTTATAATAGTTACCGTGGCCCTGGAACATAAAGGGCAATTGAAGGAACATGAGTGGGTTTTAGTCAGTAAAAGTCTGACACGTCCTCCCGCCGCTCCCAGGACGGGAGCAGTCATTTGATGATTTCCCACTCACCAAAAAAAAAGGCGAGCATATCACGTTTTTTAAACGCGCCGTGGATATGCGTTTGTAATAACTAAACAGTCGCGCGCAGACACGATGCAAACGCGCGTTGGGTTCGATACAAACGCGCTAACATATTGCGTTTATAAGTAGAATTTCGTCAACAGTTAGTACTGTTGACGAAATTCTACTTTGAGCATTTGAAGCAACATTTGAATTGTGTCTGTATCGCTACATACGCGCGTCTGTACCGTTACAAACGCGCATCCACATCACGTTTAAGAGACATGGTGTACATAGGCCCCTAAAAAGGCTTTTAGTTTTTATTTGTAGATGACAAGCTAATGGTCAACATGCCAAAATACTGAAGCCATGACGTAGAGGCGGACTAAGAACTGATTTTTCTAAATTCAACATAACAGATTAAAATAGAGGATAAAGTTTATGCAAAAATGGACTGGCGAAGCCTCACTAAACATCTAGTCAAATATATAGGTACCTAATCCACAAACAACATTAATCCGAAACAAAGTAGAATACATATACCGCCATATTGCTACATCCATAATTTCAATTAAACCGCAAAACACGATTGCTATTCATCAACAACACGGACCCACTCCAATCGGCTTATCCCTTCAAGGGGCCGCACACAGTATGACAAACCATCTATAAAGTATTTACACCCAACACTCACTCAGTAGGGACCACATACTACAGCTATTTACGACCACTTTACACCACAAATCCAAAAAGGTACGCAAATAAAACTATCAAAACAGTAGAAACGTACCCATTTTATTCTATGACCTAAGTCCCTATTTCCATATGCATGAGTGGCAGAGGAACAAGCCAGTCCTGTTATTTATATATTCATCTCGTTATCATATTTTGCACTCTATATCATTGGCATAAGGTACTTTATTCGACGGTTGAATTCTCGAGAGTCCATTTGACTAGCACACATTAGTAAAAGTTCCCCGGGCTCCAAGCGTACGGTGGCCATGAGGGAGAGATTTCAAGGACTCTCTCAGTTCCTGTGGTGTGTGGGAAAGTAAACATGCTGGCTGCGTAACGTACGCAGACTGGTGGAAGTTTTTATTAATCAGGAAAGTGGCGTAGTTGTAAAGGAGTGGTTCGTGAAATGCATTAGATACCTACTACTCTCATTTGGAAGTTGGAAAAGAATTATACAGTTCTACACGCGCTGTAGTGTCTATCAAGAGACGTAATCCAGAGGTTATTAAATAAATTTTTGTTCTACCTATTTAGCTTTCTTAATCTAAATTTTAGCCAGGTCTAACGATCTTACGTGTAATATGCATGAAAGGCATTTAAATCTTTACGTACCATCTAACAAATATTTTACAAAATAATTCAATGAAGAGAGAAACACTGCTTACAAAACCTGCACATTTCAGAAATCCATATATTTACATATGAAACGAACACACCGAATAAACCAAATCCAACGACATATCACAAGTTCAAGAGTGCGACCATTCGAGTCGAGTCGTCGATCCCGGAGGACCGAGAGTAAACTTCCCATCGGCACTTACTCGTGGCCACCCTACTTCTCACTATCCGAAATAAAATATTTATAGAACTGAGAGCACTTTTTCTCTTTGATTCAGTGGTTTTATTGGCTCGACCGTTTCGCGGTAATAAATGCTTTAGGGGTGGTGGTCCATAAATAAAATTAGTCACAATGAATGATTCTTTTAAGTTGATTCGACCGTCATATTACCGATATCGCTATGGTGTTGGTGTGACGTCGGCTTTATCGCTAGCAGTAGGTAATATAGATAATTTTTATTAGGAATATCTGTGTATCAGCGAATTTATGGTCACTTTCGTCGGTATTGAAGATAAGCTTTTGTGTTGGACAGTCGTTGTGTTAAAGATGAAATGGAAGATTTGTTGTGGACAAACTTGAGAAGTTACAAATATTTTTTATGAACAAAAAATAAATCTTAGGTACAGTACATATTTTTTAATATTCTGAATCTGAAGTTTGATCATGAAACTGGAGTTGTCCTAAATAAAACCCGCATCAAATAATTTTGTATTCTTTGAACAGATTGTTTGAAATTACTTACTAGATTTTGATTCAATTTTCGAATCATATCGAAAGGGAATTCAAACATTTTATTGGAGTTTATTCATGTTGTTAAATATCTTAACTTGTTATACATATTTAAGTATGTGTTTTTGAAGTGAAAACTTCTTTAGCGGCGTTGAGCACTTTTTCTGTAATGGGTATAAAATCTTAAACTCGCGTCAGGACACGTGACCCTGATCGAAAAAGCGTAGGACGGATGGATAGTAGACAGCTGTCACCATCCATGGATGCGCGTGGCACGCTGTTAATAATCAAGTTTTCACTTCTGCCGGCACTCCCGGAGTGCAACCCGTCTTTTTTTTTTCTGAATATCATTAAGGCTTCTTTTATTCTTCTTAAATACACCTTATAATACATAATGTAAAATAGAATTTTGTTCTTGTACAATACCAATACAATAATAATATAGTAAATGGAACGACTGTCACTGACTTCCACGATTCACTTATTAGTTAATAATATACCCCAGGTAAGACTGCTGTAGAAATAATAGGTCCAATGTTGGTCCCGAAACAGGCTGCTACAAAACAATTCTAGATGAAAAATCTCAATAACTTTTGACCCAGCCTGAATATCAGGCTTATTATCAAAATCCAACTAAAGGAGGAAAATGGGAATAAAAAAAAGTCTCAAAGTCCCCCCTAAAATCGGATCACGGAAATCGGAACCTAAGCTCGGCAATGGACCAATCCTTACAACCACAAGACCAAGAAGACTTTACTTTCCTTCCCAGAAGTCAGACATTCGATCCAAGAAGACTATCTTTACCATTATTTGCTTTATTCACGTTCAATAATTCTAGCTAGCGCGGACACGTGGCGCCGCTCCTACCGTTACACGTGTTCACTACATTATTAACGTGTGACACTACTTGTTCTATTTTTAAAGCTAATGGCCGTTTTGTTTTTATTACTTTTTCTATATTTAAAATTTCAATTAGTTTTATGTGGTTTACGGGTAGTTGTTACTGTTGTGATGTTTCGCTTACCGTCTTTTTTGTAGTTGACGAAGTAACTATTTAGTAATCTGTGGTTAAGGGCTCAAATTAACACTGCGATTGCAAGAATTTGCGAATTGTTTCGTACGCGCCTTCTTGACCTTCTTCGACTTCATGATTAACCATTCAAATTGAAAGTGTTTATAAATAAATGATTTAAAAGAAATAAACGCTTTTGATGGTTACAACACCGAAAATGCTCGTACTAACACCAAGCACTTTAATCAACCGACTTCAAAAAGGAAGAGATAAAAACATCGTTATTTTGCGTTTTTGGATTTGTTTGTTGATTTGGATAAATCTGATGTTAAGATATGACATAAACCTATGGAGATAGACAATGGAACGCACGAAAATCAAACAACAGGTCAATAAAAAGTTTTCCTAACCAATAGGAAACTCGCCTTCATACCTGAAAAGAGGTTGCCGGGGTTGCGGAATGTTTATAATAGTTACCGTGACCCTGGAACATAAAGGGCAGTCGAAGGAACATGAGTGGGTTTTAGTCAGTAAGAGTCTGACACGCCCTCCCGCCGCACCCAGGACGGGAGCAGTCATTGGATGATTTTTCACTCACCAAAAAAAAAATACCTGAAAAGAGGTTACATCTTTTCTTCATTTTACTTCAATCAGGTTGCCAACCTTTTAAAAGCCTTCAAAAATCAATTATCTCGCCACACATCGACCAATTACCGTGCAAACTTTATAAGCTTAGTAAGTTTCGAAAAATAATTTGAGTGAACATGACTGAACGAAGGATTTCGTGTCGTTCGTGAACGAAACTCGGTAGCACGCGAACCGTGACATGGTCGGAAAAAAAATAGCTGTTTTAATCGTTAAGACTTTGTAAGTTTCTGTGTGGCTGAACAAGTGGTACTGCAGAATGTGTTGATAAATAAATTGAAAAAATATCCTGGGACAACTTACACACTACATGTCATCTGATCCCAAACTAAGCAGAGCTTGTACTATGGAAACAACTGATAAACATCCATACTAATATTATAAATGGGAAAGTGTGTCTGTGTGTCTGTCTGTCTCTCTGTCTGTCTGTTTGTCTTTCTTTCACGGCAAAACGGAGCGACGAATTGACGTGATTTTTTTATGTATAGTTAGTTGAAGGGATGGAGAGTAACATAGGGTACTTTTTCTCTCTTTCTAACGCGAGCGAAGCCGCGGGCAGAAGCTAGTACTTATATAATTTACAAATACATACATATTATAGATAAATTACACCCAGACACAGAACAAACAATCATGCTCATTACACAAAGTTTGTCCTGGGATTTTGATTCCTATCGAAAACACGACCTCCGGCTTAGCAGTCAAGATCATTAACCACTAGACCAACAGGCCCGTCAAAGATAGTCAAAGATAGTAGAATAGAGTTCGGTACTAGATGTCAAATTTCTTAGAGCAAGATAAATAGTCGTTACTCAGCACGTACTGTGGCTAAGCATTATGTCTGTCACTGTTACACAACGTCAAACGTCAAGAGCATGAAAGAGACGGAGAGAGAAAGAGAGATACATAATTAAGCCAACGTGCGTCGTCTATTTATCGTCTATTCATCTTGCCTTTAGTATAACCTTAGGTCAATCCCATTTAACAATCTTTTCTATTCTACCATCTTTTCTGCAATGCTACCTGTCTGAAGGTGTTGATGGTAGCAAAGTTAAGTAGTCTAGCTATCTCTAAAATGTAGAATATACGTTTCTAGTACATCGCTGTGTATTCTTTGGCACATTCTCTGGTAAATGGAGTAGTTTCTAATTAATTTAATGTCATCACATCTTGTATAATTTTACGTAGAAGACTTGAAAAAAAAGCCATCTAGATTTTTAATACTATTTTTGATGAACGGCTCGTTTTAGAAAGGTTATAATCAGAATAAATATCTGACGAAAACCCTTCCACAACGTAGACTGACATTTTTCATTGCACTTAGTGATTTCCTGGATCGCTACAATAGCTCCCAATACATTATGTTCTTAAGCCAAGGCATTATATTTTCAAAGCGACACATTTAATTGTTAGAAATTAATCGTTCTGTCGGTTTGCCGCTGTTATTAAGAGCTAAAGTGCTCTTTCTAATACTTAATTTATCTTCGGATTTCGCTTTGACTTAGTTAAGGAAAGAATGTAACTAAAATTTTAAATTAAAGAAATGTGATTGAAATGTAGCAGTGGTTATAATTTATTTTATAGCGCTCAGGACTAGCTTTAAACTTATCATTGAAAAAAAGGTTGGATTATTGGTATTAAGTCACTTTTCCCTCTTTATATTATTAATCTTTTTGTTTGTTCGTGTTTTTCATTTTGTATACACCTACAAACCACATATATACGGGCTCAAGATGTGTTGTGGTGACATTTAAATAATTTGAAACTACCATATTTTACCATAAGACATACGAAACTACAAAAAATATCAGTATTTATCATTTTTTTTTTTTTTTTTAATAACATGGCATTGATACTAGTCTGGTGTCGAACCCACAACTTTTGTTTTGGATACTACAAGACAATCACAACTATACAAAACAAAAGAAATTAAGCACATTATATCAACGCCTTAAGCACTTCCCATAGGTACTTAGTTTTTCCCCCTTAACATTATGACGTGAATAATAGCAATTTCATTTTTAATACACAGAGGCTAACCAACTTGAAATCTTTATAAACGACAACACTTCTTGCTTGCGTGATAAGTCAAAGAAAAATCAACCCTATTGTGATGGCGGTGGGGTCATTTTGTCCCGCGTGCCGTATTTTCACAGGGAAATAAAAAGGATTATTGTTAATGGGTGAAGCTTAGAGCATTTGGATTCGTTTACATGTGTTTATAGTTTGTATTTACGGTAGTCTATATTTGTGGCTTTGCAGACAGCGGTATGGCGACGTGCAACATGCATCTCATAATATGCTTTGTCAAATGAATAGGAACTCATTCACGTTATTATTATAGATGCTAAAGTTACTCGTGTCTGTGTCTTTACTTTTGTTTTTACCGGTAATCTGTTGAAATAATTTTGATGTCATAATGGTACGAAAGACCCCAAGACAGGACAGCTACTAGAAATATTAAATATAGATTGAAGTTTTGTAGTATAAGTAACCTGATAAACCCTAAATAAATCCTGAAAGCAGTGAGACACAGTCTGTATTTTATTTTGCGATTTAATTAACTTCTCGATAACCAACCGATAGCCGGCTTTCGGGCTGCTATTGTCTTTCTATTTTGTCTCGAATCACGTGTGTTTGAAGGATAAAACCGTGTTCAAAGTTACTTTACAATTTTAGTAAACCATGATCTTTCACTTTTATTCTAAACTAGCTTTTGCCCGCGACTTCGTCCGCGTTCCCGTTCCCGGGGGATATCCGATATGAAAACTATCCTATATCCTTTCTCGGGTCTCAGACTATACCTGTTCCAAATTTCATTCAAATCGGTTCAGTGGTTTAGGCGTGAAGAAGAGACAGACAGAATTACTTTCGCATTTGTAATATAGGTACGGATAAACCTATAGCTCTCTTTCTATTTATCACTGATGTACTATATACTCAAAATAACAATATTTCTGTGCAAGATGTCGCGAGCATTGGCCCTTACATCGTTAAAACAATCTCGGGGTCACATTACTGTAATCAGTGAGCATGTCAAGCAAATTGCTTCATTGCAGATGTTGCTGTCAATCTCAATTTAAGACGACAAAGACTTGTCTTCATAATTGGTACTTCAACATGTGCTTTTGTTTAGTTTATTTCTTTCAGTGTCTTTACGTTCAAGATGATGACATCTAGAGATGCATTTACAAGTGAGGTATGAACTTCGAGATATAAATAAATGGTTGTTTTTCACGTTTCAGCTGCCTGTTTGATTACTGCTCTGCTTCTGTGGATTGTAGCGTCATGTTATTGCCTACAGTCCCCCTTCACAAATAGTTTATCAGATTCTTTCAATTCTAAACCAATTATTTATATAAGTTTCATTTCTCTCGATCTTCAAGTTTTCTCTCGAAGATTTCCTTCTTTTTTATGTTTCTAATGTTTTCATTTTTATTTCCTTTCTATTTTAACTACGGGAAAACTTATAAGACGTCTTTACAATTGATGTAATATCGTCTTATCTATATTGATCTGGGCATTCACTAGTTACTCTCATTTTATTGTAACAAAAGAGCCAACATGTATTAAACCAGTTTCTGTATTAAACTCGCCCGGACCTCAATAGGCCTCTTTTTTTACAACATTATCTAGGCATGCTCTTGATTACTGGTTTTACCTTTATGGATGATGCAGAGCATTGAGAGCTATCGACCGTTAGTAGTTCCGCTTGTTATCGCATGCCATGTAATGACACCTTCCATTACTTTATCTTCATCTTGAAGTAATGCAGTATCATCATCATCGTCTCTATTTTAAATATTCATTATTATTGTATCAGCACCACTATTTTTAGCCTTATGTTGAACTAGCCTTGCCCGTAGGTTTTTTTTTAAACTGTCATCTCTTATTTTCACCCGTTTGGGGATGCATTTCCAAAAATTGGGACTTAAAATTTATGTCTTTAGCTCCTGTAGTTTTAGTTGTGTTGTGTTTCTTTATAAACACAAAATAAGCTTCAGAAATTTCGCTTTATGTAGTTCAGCAGCAAAGCAGCTCTTCTTTCTAATATTAATAATCAATTAAATCAAATATTTCTTTCCTTTACCTTTCACTGAACCACTTGTCAATATTCCCTCTTAATACCGTTCTTCTACATCTTTTTTAAAGATTACTAATCCACTCAACTCCGACCACTTACAACATTCCTCACATTATTTTCCTTCACCAAAATCGTTTCCTCAAACCAATCCAGTATCGCTATCTTCAAAGCCTCTCAGTGAGCTGATCCGAATCGAAGTCAGTCCAAATAAACAGTCTGTGTCTCGCGGTTAATTCGGGGTCGTCAAGTGATTTGTATCCCAGTTCTCGAGTGCATTCGTTCACGTCAACGTGTGGTTTTAAATGAACAGACAGAAATCGTGTTTGGTGTTCACTGCTATTTATTTTAAAACTATTTCGTTTGTGTTTACAAAATGGTTCGGATTTTCCCGGATCGGGTATTTTTGAAAGTCGATTTTGGTCGGTTTGTTTGCTTTTGCTAACGAGGTGAAAGGAAGTGAAAGATGAAATAAATGTTTACTGTTAAGGGTGAAGTGGTAATAAATATTTGGAGTAGCATTGAGTAGTACATAGTTAAATACACTACGTGTGAAGCCAGATAGGGTGAGATAAACATTTAAGATTGACGCTGTTTTTAGCTTAATTGCCAGTGGTAAAAGTTGGACTCTCATGCATGAGGTAACGGAATCGAAACCGGGAAAGATCTAATGTGACTTTTTTCAACGTATATGTACTTCCTATGTTTATCTAGGATACCACTGACATTCTGTGCCTCAGAGAGCACGTAAAGCCGTTGGTCCTGGCTGTCATTCATAGACTTTGACAGTTGTTGTTTGTTTGAAGAGGGTTATCGTGTTACTTAGGATATCTGATAGGAAGCCGTTCTTTGTAAAACAATTGTATTCAGCTGAATCCTGTTAGACTGGAATCAAACCCTAACATAGTTTGGAAAAGGCTATCAAGATGATGACTACAGTTGAGTAGATAATAGCCAAATTAATTGTTATAATAAATTGCTGTTGACAATATATTCCATTCCGGATAAACAATTGTTTTCATCCCGTATTCTGAACCCTCCTTGTAAACACGAATTCGGCATAAACATTATAATCCGTTGTATTTTCAAAATTATAAATACAAACCTTCATACAGATTTATTATTAGAAAATTATGCATATTTTACAGTCTGCCAGGGATTTGAGTGACATAAAATGTGACCCAATGAATGGGTTATGACATATGTGGCCGGTTTGGAAATGGAATCAGACTTTTTAGCCCTTTTTCTGTTAGAATCCTATTTAAAATTTACGAAAAGCATTATATATAAAAAAAAATCTGAATATTTTTACAACAGTAATGTTTGGCGACATCTATCGCCACACATCCAATCAATTAGAATTCGATACGACTCTAGCATATACAAAATCCCGACAATATCCATCAGGCAGTAGCTCACCAGATGCAACACACATCTTGTTGAAGGATCCTCCCTTTTCTCTAAAAATCTATAAATAAAAAAGACAGATTTTTGTAACAGACCACATTTTTCGTTGCAAATAAAACTAGGAAACAACCCACCACAAAATCATAACATTCAACACCACAAACGTTCAAACAGTCAATTGGCACTCATTCTTCCGCCGTAATTTGCCGTCGGGTCGATGCGACCGCACGGCAACGGGCATCGGGTTAAAATGTTTTCCATGTACCGCCCGTCACAGTTGTCACCTGGGCCGGCGACGAGACGCGTTTAACATAAACTATTGCCGATTTTGTGGCGGTCAGCCGTTGTTGGGACCTTTTAGATGCGGTAATGGATCTATTGTAGTGTTTATATCCGAAGAAGTCGTTTTAGTTCGTAGTGGAAGGGTTGTTTTGTATTGGGTTTGAGATGTTTAGCGTTATGGTGCGTTGTGAGGGAATTTAAACAATCGGTTCAGGTTTGCCCTGCTGTGTTCTTGTTGTACTGGGGAAACTTACTTAGGTACATTATAATATATTTATTATGAAATAACTTGTTGTGAAATGATGTAACTTGCTAGAGAGGGCGCGCGTGCTGAAAGTAATGTCCACTATTTCACAGGCATACACACATTTTTGGTAAAATAATAAGACTAATGCGGCTTCATAAAATAATACTCGTAGATTCTTACATTGCTGAAAGTTTTTGTAATTTATAAATAAGTTACTGAATAAACAATAATTTCTGATATCGTGGTCGTTCTTTACTGCTCCACTAAGTAATACAATGTAGTTTATTATATTCTTCATCGAGCCTGAAATTCAAAGACAATCACACAAGCAATAGCGAATCCAAGCATAAAGATCACTATACAGTATATATAACTAGATTACTTGACGTTTTCTATACAACCCAAGCCAACAACTCTTCGGTTTACACAGTATTACCATGTTTAAAGCCAATATTTTTGAAAATATTGCCATTGGCAACACCTACACAGATACTTGCACGTTAGAACAGTTTTGAATCGTTTATACGATACTCCTTGGGCAGGGGCGTATTTAACCTGATATCACTTATTTGGGGCCCCACTGCTACAGAGGCCCTGGGGACCGTACCAATATAATTCCGTGACGTAGCTAGTACGAGTTGGATTGGAGGCCACTAGACTCTCTGTGTAGACAGGGGGCCTCCATATTTATATTGCAACTAGCTTTTGCCCGCGACTTCGTCCGCGTGGAGTAATAGTTCCCGTTCCCGGGGGATTTCCGGGATGAAAACTATCCTATGTCCTTTCTCGGGTCCCAGACTATATCTGTACCAAATTTAATTCAAATCGGTTCAGTGGTTTAGGCGTGAAGAAGAGACAGACAGACAGAAAGACAGACAGACAGAGTTACTTTCGCATTTATAATATTAGTAAGGAAAATTAAGGATGGGTTCCTCGCTAAAGCGTGCCTAGAGATCAAAAGTAGTGCAAACTGAACTGATTTTTACGATTAAAAAAAATCTAATGTTTTTATAGTTACATAGTTTTATTGGCAGGTTTATATTAAAACTTTTTTAATGAAAGCTAGGATATCTGCTTGTATTCATTGGGCCTCAAGTTTTCCTTTGGTATTTTACACAAAACATTATTTTTATTATGCTAGCGGCCGGTACTAGAGCTTGGAAAGTAATGCAGTATTTATTCATTGGGTTTAGACTTGGTTCTCTTATCTTGGTGGCGCATGTTGGATCATTCGGTTTTCTTGAAAATGGTTGAGCTGAATGGTCCTTTTCTTACGTCATGTTCGTGAACTGGCGGTATTGGTTTACACTGGTCATGTGTTAGTTGCCTCGACTTTTTCTAATTATTTTTATAGGTATTGTTTAACTATTAAGTGTATTGTTGTTAAAGGTTCAAGCTTACTACATTTACAGTTTTTCTTTAAAATATACTTATACTTCTTATCACGTTCTTGGGCTTATTTGTTTCCCCATCTCTATCTTATCATCGCGATTTGACATTTGTGCGATAGAGACAATAATATAGCTTAGCCAACGCGTATCCTAAGCCTAAGCTCTGTTAAAAGCATTCTTCTGTAAAGTTTTACTGCTACGTCCTACGTTACATGATACAGCAACACGATACCGCAACAACGGCGAATGAAACAAGTAATAAACAGAAATTAACTCAGATGAATACAGTCATAAATCGGTGAGATACGAGTCAGGTTAGCTGTTTCGCTAGCTGGGTGATTCCGCGTTATAGCCTAGTTTATACAGAGTTACAGGCGTAATAATATGTGTTCTGTGTTAAAACTACGTTGAGTAGTGTTAGGATTAAATGGCTGTGCTTTGAAAGCTGATCTATTAACTTAAAGGAGCAAAAATATGTCGTATTGCACGGAAAAGCTTAGGTTAGTCTCGGTGACTTGTCCATCATACATGCTGAATAGTCTATCTTATACTAATAAGATCTACTATTTGACAGTATGTGTAACTTGCATGCCTAATGCCTATTTTTCTTGAGTTTACAAGCTGGACTCAAGAACATTGTGTGATGAGCATGATTATTTGTTCTATGTCTGGGTGTATCTGTATGGGCGTATTTATAATTTAATTTATATAAGTATGTTTATCAGTTGTCTGGTTACCATCGTACCAGCTCTGCATAGTTTGTGATCATACGGCCGGGTGTGAGTGGTCCCAGGATATTAAAAAAGGTGTAATATTATATGTCAGCTCATGCTGGAGCTCTTTAAAATCGAATAGTGCCCATCATGGCTACATGGATAATGCGTACTAAATTATTATTGGCACTTTCTTCAAAAGGCTAGTCCGGATGTTGTTCTGCATAATTCGTTACACAAACGTGTTGTATTTTTTTTTAGCTGGACTTGACTTCTCAGTCTTGATGACTTCTCAGAGGTTCTTAGTTAGTAAATGCTGAGTCGAGCTGGTAAAAAAAAAATATGAAAGCGTCTTTATACTATAGTCACTTTTACGCACCTACTTGCATAATAAACAATTCCATTTTATTTCTTAGACACGCTACTGGTCAGTCTGCCTCAACACACAATAAGAAAACGCGTAAATCCTGAAGATTCATGTGCCACGTTTGGAATAAAAATAAAACGAGCTTACATATAAAATTGTACAATGAATCCGATCAATACTATATAATATAATAAATAGTCCCTAGAATCCAATACTGGACATAAGCATAGTGTACAGTCGAGGACAGAAATATGTATGCACTTCAAAAGAGAGATGCTCCCAGAGCATCGCCTTGAATTTTGCAATGGTATAATTATAATTCTCAAAAGTCTGTATGTAGTGTACAGAAAATGTAGGATGACAGTTAATCATAATAATAACACCAGCCTATTACTGACTTACTGCACTCTTCTTTCTCTCTTGCAGCATTGATAACCACGCTTGCTAAAGGCGGATAGGTAATTACGGGCTTATATTCATTGAGTTCAGGTTTCCTTCAATGTTTTCCTTCACCTTAACTACCTAAACTTAAGAAAGTGCATCTGAATTGAAGAAGTCACATTGATCATCGTATCGCTTACATGAGAGGACACAACCGGTACCACGATATTCAATAACCAACGTAAAATTTCAACTCGTATTTCTCATATTTCTACCATTGACTGTACAAATAGTACCTATAGGAGCGGTCAAGATGCTTTACATTCTAGCCCGTTCACCCGTCACGTTCTGCACCGAGCCGAAAATATTAATATTCGATGTTCAAGCAGGGTTGCTGCGATTTCAACTATTTATACCCCCCTCCCCCCCTACCTATTCTTTGGTTTAGTAGCTAAGTGCTTTTTGACATGTCTAGTGTATTTCTGTGGAGAATACTTAGGTCTTGAGACTTTTCCGACGGACTTGCTTGACAAATGTGTCGGAGACAAGGGACATTGCTGTCTTCATGCTCTGTCTTGCTGTTGCCTTTTGACATATACAGGGTGTCCCACGGCAATGCCACATGGAGGGAAAGTCCCTTAAATATTGTAGATAGAACATTTTACTGAAAGAAGACATTATTTGAATTTTAAAAACAATTTAAACTGCATTCATAGATATTTAAATAATTAAATGGTTGGGCCGGGAATCGAACTTGTCCCACGAGGAAAAATAATCACCCTGTTGTTTTATTATACCGATCGAAAGGTTTCATTATAAGGATTATTTTTTGCTAAATAACATAGTGTCACAAATAAAAGGAAGACCGGGAATTTTAACACTTGATGTGAAATTTTGTTTAGAAAAGTTAAAAGCTTACATTGCCGTAAGGACATACAATTGTCAATAATAACTACTTATTACTAATTAATCTACCCATTTGAGTAGTATACATCATTTAAATAAATAAATATCCTCCACAACGAGACCAAAAAATCGTCAGTGAATGAAAGAATCAAAAGTCATCACGTTGTATTCAAGAAGAAGGGACTCATTTTGAGCATGTGAAAATTGACTAATTTTGTATTAAAAATGTTAAAATTCATGGTCTTTCTTTTATTTTTGACACTAAGTTATTTAGCAAAAAAGAATCCTTATGATGAAGCCTTTCGATCGGTAGGATAAAACTACAGGCTGATTAATTTTTTGAGTAACAGGTTCGATTCCCGGTTCAACTATGTATTTATTTAAAAATCTAAAAGTACAGTTTAAAATGTTTTTAAAATTCAAATAATGTCTTCTTTCAGTAAAATGTTCTATCTACAATATTTAAGGTACTTTCCCTCCATGTGGCATAGCCGTGGGACACCCTGTATAATGTCAACAATCCCATTGCTGATGTAAGCCTCTTGTCTTATATGGCATGTTCTTCTAAACTTACGTGTGTAAATCGAAATTAGATGTTTTAACCTTCGAACATACGTTATTCGAGACGCAGCTGTCGCTTGGTCGTCGAAAGGTTACCTAATACTCAATATTTATTGCATTTCATGTGTATGTATAAAGAGAGTATTATCAGATTGTTGCTACAACATTGTTTTTTTTTTAAAGCAGTAAGTACTGTATTTAATTCTTTCTTGATCGTTTATTTTCGAGCAACGAGTATGCCTCACGCGACGGCCATCACTCAAACAATTTCATAAAACTTCAAACAAGTTGCCCAAATAAATCGTTATTGTTAACCAAATCAATCTTCATAAATAACAGAACTCCATCGAAGTTTCCTTCAAAAATCAATTCATTCTTCAGCTAACTATTGACTAAACGATTCTAAACACCAATTATAAAGCCCCATAATTTGGATAGCCGAGTAAAATCCATCATTCGGTCTAGACTACCCTACGATTCAATACCTCTATTTATTTACAAGCTTGGCAGGGTTAAGTATACGTTACGGAAAATTTATGCCGCAGCGTTGGTGGTATTCGTTCGTTGAAAAATTAAATACATGGAGATTTGAAATGTCCGTAATTTTAAATTATGTTGTCGCGGTTGAGTTATGGCTGTATAATGAATGGTCCTTGCCTGTTGATCAGGGGCAGAAAAAAGGAATGTTCGGTTCGAAATTCGAATCGCGAGCCAGGTGCAATGTTTTTTTAATTCAATTGAGGTTTATCAAGATGGAGGGTTTCGTTTAGTGAAGATTTTGTTTTCTTTTTCTTGTTGTTCCCTTTTTCTAATTTTAAATAAAAATAAAATAGCAAGCAGACATTAAATTATTGATAACTTACGTAAGTACGAGTGTTTGTAAATACACACGAGCAATTAATACAATATGATTTTTACACTTTCTAATATTAAGTTTGGACATCAACCACATTGGTCTGAAATTCGGCATTATGCATCCCACGAGTGGTGATCAATAATAGGCCTTCTATGTTTAAGAATAGGGATTTTCTATACAGAAAGTAAATCCGGTATTTTTAACAACAATTATTAATTAAATAATGAGTAATTATAATATCAGCCTACCGTGAGCCGTACAGTTAGAATAAGCATGAACAAAACAGACTATCGAAACACTCGCACAACAATGTTGCCAACAGAAAAATTACCCCCCAAATATTTGCGCGTGAATCATGTTGAACAGTAAAAGTAGGCACAACGTAAGTATCACTTACGACTAATGCGTGACAATTTTTTATGAGAACTGTGTGAATACATCAAGTGATCCCCTGGGTCTTAGCGCGAGGTGGCTAAAAAGGTTGTTAGTAAAGAGGCCTACTCGATAAAGATATGTGTGAAATATGGCAACACTTCTTTTTGAGGAAATTGGCAACATTTGTTTTTGTTGCATGGCCGTGTTTGCTTGATTATTGCGCATGGTTATTACAGTTGGTTGTCTTTAACGATGGATGTGTAAAAAGTATGTTTTTATAAACAACACTAATAAAAAGTACATTTATTAGTGTTCCCTCCTTCCCCTCTCTCAGAGCACGTTGAGACGGCAGTCACCACAACTGGGGTTCTAGCACGTGAACGGTTCTAGGTACTTTCTGCGATACCGGAGTGATGAATACCAACAATTCCAGGGAGCCACTAATAAATTCTCCTCTCTGTAGCCTTTTGCCCAATATCTGTACTATATAATACTATAAAAACTTTTCTTCTGCCAATTAATTTGTGTTGCCACAGACTTCCGAAATTTTAGTTATTTATGTGTTTTTAGTTTTTGAAGGCGGTTATTTCTTTTGGAAAAAGTTTTTCATTTTTTACCTTTTAGTGTCGAGTCCCAATGTTGACTGTGTATGTTAATGTATATTTCGTCGATATTTTTGTTCTTTATGAATTTTTCGAGAAGCACCAAACAAGTTATTGAGTAGGCCACACGACGAAAGAGCTTTGCTAGAGATGACGCAACTTATATTCAGTCTCTTGATTTTCATTGATTGACGCAACACCATGACGAGTAGGTAGTTGTTGTCCTATGTTACACTTCAATGCTGTAAATCGTTGAGGAATTCCCTCGACTGGATATGGTTCAGATCTACTGCAGACCTTCATTCCAACCTATGTGGATGCAAAGTCCTCATCAATTTAAATGAATTAAGTCCAAACACAAGGTAGCTACTGTAAACCGTTGAAGAGTTCCCTGAACTATCCTTCGTCTTCATCATCAGACCCCTAATACAGTCACAATCCATCTAGGTGTAAAGTTCTTACCAATACAAATTAATCAAGCCCAAACACAAGGTAGCTGCTGTGAATTGTTGAGGAGTTCCCTCGACTGTCTCTCGGCTCCATCATCAAATCTACTCCAGATCTTTATTAAATTGTTGTGCTTTAATAAAATACTTAATAAAAAACTTACAAACGCACTAGTCGCCCCTACGATTTTTAAAAGTTCCCCTCGATTTCTCTGGTCTGCTATCATCAAACCCTGATTTTCTTATGAAAAAACTACCTTTAAAATGTCTTCTTTCCAACAAAAAAAGAATCATCAAAATCGGTTCATAAACGACGAAGTTATCCGGGAACAAACATAAAAAAGCATACTATATACGGTCGACTTGAGAAACCTCCTCCTTTTTTTGAAGTCGGTTAAAAAAAGCAGTAGATTTTGTTTGTTTGTTTGCGCTCTCAGGAAATACTGAATCGAATTGAAAAAATATTTTGTGTTGGATAGCCTATTTAACATCATGCTACGACCCAAGGGAGCAGAGTAGAAACCATAAATGCGAGTAAAACCGCGGGGGACAGCTAGTGTGAGATATAAGTTGAATGAGCTGAATACGTGTTTAATGTGAATACATGTAATGTACTTGTGAATGCATGTGTAGCATGTTTTACATGGAACAATGGCCGTCAAACCATCGCTATCCAGTTTCTGAGTAACATGGATACCCTTTGATATGACTGAAGTTCAGACTTTGAAGACTTCCTAGCTTTTGGCCCATAATAACCGTCAAAGTTCTACAAATGACAACCCAGACCAACTGGTTATCGCCCTTTCCGAAGCACGGGTTGTTAGTAAGGAAACTTAGAAACAACATAATACGTTTGAAAAGTCATTTTCATACTTGCCCGATTGCTAGTAGGTCTGATATTCAAGAACGAAGAGTGTCAGACGTATTCATTTCTGGCTACTGAAAATTTGTCCGACGGTGTCATCATAACACCAATGGTCAGTGGTGTACCTATCAATAATAAATATTTAGATAATTACTTTCTCCTACGAGACTTGTTACCTTCCTACAATACCTACTTTCATAATCTATCAGTCCCTAATTTTTACCCCCAGCCACGCCCCAAAGGGATATACAAGTATTATTCTATCACAAGAAACACATTCCACTTCCAATACAAAGACATCACAGAACCCCATAAACCAAACGGCCTGCGTCTATAAAAAAAAAATAGAAAAATGGCGGCCCACTTTCGCAAAGTCAGGTGGTCCGCGGCAGCCATCATTAATTTCCATTCAGTGTCGAATAGCCGGAATATATCGTGGCGGAATAGCTTCGAAGGTGCCTGTAAGAACACACTCCGTCTTGAGTACGCGATCGTTCTTTATTTTAAGTTAGCAATTGATTTTATACAGTTTCTCTCTATATGTATACAAGTGTATAGTTTTGTTGTTTGTACTTGGTTGAACAGTATAGCTATGTAGCTGGCTTGTTCAGAAGCCTTGAAAACTGCAAGAAGTTTTAAACTGAAAAGTGTGTGCGTAATTCTAATTCTGTCGATGGTTTCAAAAGTTTTCTTATTAACTGTAAAGAATAGTCTAAAAATAATTAATGTGTTGGTGGCCCAGTGTTTAAGAGTCCGCCTCTCATGAAAGAGGTTATGGATTTGAAGCCAGGCAAGTGACTTTTGATGACACCTATGTGACTTTTTCAATAATTTTATTCACTTGTACTTTTTAAAGTTTATCTTGGACATCATAGACATTAGTAAAGAAAAAATATCGCGAGGAAACCTGGACTTATAATGAATACAAAAAGTCTGAAATAACCAATCCGCCTTAAGCAAGCGGATCAAGTCTCGTGCTTTGTCTGTATGAGAAGAAGGCTGAAGAAGGATAATTTGCCCTGCCGACTAAATTATAATTATAAAGAAACTCTACTAAATTTTCGCTACTTAAAAAAAACATACAGACGAATTGAGAACCTCCTCCTTTTTTGAAGTCGGTTAAAAAATCAATATCCTCGCTATCATATATCCATCTTCTCATAATAATAACGGATAAAGACTCATCGTCAAATTAAAGTGTCAAAAAATATAAGCAATTAGTTTAGCAAAATAAATGTTTAGCCCGGCCTTGCAGGCTTGCGAAAGTTTCCAAATTCTTCACGTTAAAGGGCAAAGGGTGTATGCCATTAATCATTGACGACAGACAAGTTGTCGCCTTGTAAACGGATATAATTTACGGGAATAAGACTTTCTAGGGCTTATTTCTGAAGATATTGATAGAGTTAGCAGTTTTTTGTGTGAAGTGAGTGATGTTTTGGAAGAAGTAAGCTAAAATTATTGGATTACAGTAGGTTTTGTGTTTTACCTTTAGCAAAAATTTTTAATGCTTCGATTGATTATTTTTCGCCCGTGCCTTAGTTAGGTTACTGCTCGGCTCTTATTAGTCATAGCGTTTTGATCGATGTCTTTATTGATTTATAATAACAAGCATTTATTTTGGTGTATTATACTTGAGTATTTGCGCGAGCAATAGCGTTGTAAAGTAACATTCGTTCACGGTAATTCGTGCACGTTAAGAACTTCTCAAGCGAATTCGAATCAAGCGAATTCTCAAGTTTACCAGCACATTTAGGCGATAAAATAAGCCCTGAACATTCGTACGAAAGTCCGTCATTTTCAAAACCCACGTGAGTACAACCTCAAACAAGTAAAAAACATAAAGTAAGATAAGACGTAAGCAATTAATCTTACTAATGGCTACAACATAAATAAATTAAATGAAATGGAACAGTTCAGTCATTCAAGTCGTAAAGATGCGTACAATATTAACGTTATTACTACTATGTTCACGAGCAGGCAACAAAATGTTGCGTCTTAAAGCTTGATTTAAACAAATTAAGCCCAGGGCGGTGAGTTTTAGGGCTTTTAGTGCTCACGACATGGTTGCGAACAATGTTCGTTACATTTATTGTTGTTTGTCAGATATCCGTTGTATTTGTAGATTAAATATAAGTTGAATCAGTTAATAATATACTGTTTAAAAACGATTTATTGTATATAAAATGGTAAACTGACTGACTGTTGATATTCATTAACGCACAGCCCAAACCGCTGGCCCTAAAGACATGAAATTTGGAGGGTGTGTTTTTTTATAAAAAAGGGGATGGACGTTTGACATCCATGCGAGAGAAAGCTAGTGATTCTAAATTTTTTATTTCTTATATTGTCAGCTTATTTTTTGCGCCATAATATTGTAAGGAGTCTGTTTCACAGCAAGCAACGTATAGTTTTCACGATAATCGTATGGATTTCTATACAGACCTGTGATTGAAATGGTATCAATCAGTATGCATAACTCTGTGTTTGCCTCGTGTACTACTATCTCCCTTTTTTTATAAAATAAATAAATTCATTATTATTTTGATATTCGGTCGAATTTCTCGGGGCCCTGGGGTCCCGGACCTTTGGAAGGCGCACGAGGGGCCTAAGCCAACTAGCAGAGGCCCCTTGAGCAAAGCTTTATATGGAATGGGACACCAAACGACGATTATCCCTATATGCACTATATAAGTGCACCCAAGGACAACCCCCGGTTGATGTTGGATGTTGTTGATGTTGGATGATGTTGGACTAAAATATGGCAACTAACAAAAATGTTGAACTATGGGTTTGAGTTTATTATTTATGTTACAACCTCTCTTAAATAAAATAACTAAAGACATCAAATTAACAAATCACAATCACATCAAATTAAGATCAACACTTCACCACTACGATCCAACATTTAATCGGGTCGTAATCGTGTCGTTCGCCATAAAAGGCTCAAGCGAACCTCTTCATGAGAAATTAGCCAAGTTGCCGGGTGTCGAGGCAATTTCGACGGCGGCAACTCAGGCTTGTTGCGTGTTATATTGATGTAGGCTTATTATCTGCTGTAGCCTTGTATGGAGGTATTGTGGCTGGAACACTGATTTACCGCCGAACGAGGTTATAGGATAGATTTTTTCACGGTATTTTTTGGATAAAGAATTTTGCGGTGTTCTGCGACACTTAAGCTGTAAGTAGGTGAGTGCTTTATAGTCTGTGCGAACAAGGAACTTTGTTGGTAGGTTTATTATCTTTTATCTATTTATCATTGTGGTGTTTACGATTAGTATTGTTCAGCACCAATTGGCAGTACTCGGGGGCTGAAAATGTCGCTTGAGTATATTATGATTGTAATAATAAAAACTAATGCCTCAAATATATAATTATTATATTTTGAGTTTTTGTATTTGTTGTTATAGCGACATCATTTGTTCAATTTTAAATCTCTTACCGTCACGTTTCATGTGATACAGCCGGGTGACAGACGGACTGACAGACAGACAGACAAACGGAGTCTTAGTTTTAAGGTCCTATTTTTCCCTTTACGTACGTGACTTTAAAAACTGACTAAGTGTGACGTAATTAATTTAAATACTAAGACACTGTGACATGGTTCCTTTGCACAAAACTAAGTCAATTAACTTGTACTTGTAAACATTGTTAATTTATTTAAAGCGATACGACCATTAATTAGTATCTTGATACTGAATATCAACTTTCATATTACATGAATGATTGGGCCTCTGTAGCTCCAATTTGTTTTAATAATTTTGTTCCAATTATTATGATGTTCGTCGATCGAATGATATCCAATGAAATAATTGATGCTCATTCGAATTATTTGTTCGTTTCATTAAAATAAAAGTAAGTTTTTGTTTGATTGTAAATATTACATTACCGTCTCTACCGTTTTTACCTCCGATGCGACGCAAAAAGAGGGGAGTTTAAGTTTCACCGTTTGGTGTGTGTCTGTTTGGGCACCATCTGATTTCAATGCGGTTTTTTGTTTATTTGTAACTAGATTGTCAGGCGATGGTTCTTGGGCATGATTCAGTAAAATCGGTTTAACCGTTTCAAAGTTATCAGCTCTTTTGTTAGATGCCGTCGCGATCTTAATAACTTCGTGGGCGGGGTTTTATTTTTAAATTTTATATTTACCCTTGTTATCAGAAGTGTTTTTCTATCGTATTAATCTTACCCTCGCCCTCTATGTTTTCTTAACCCTCTCTTCGTTGATGGTAGTTTAATAACTGGTCATTCTTCAAAATACACCTTGCTTTAGCCTCTTAGTAGGTTATGGAGAATGAGAAAATGTTCAAATTGTAGGCACGGGCAAGATTACATGAAGTTCCATTGAAGGTCATAAGTTTTTACACTTACAGTACTACTCTTCTAACCCTATGGGTCCGTTCAGACTTCAGACAGACCGGCTCGGAGAGGAGAGCAGATTTTTATCACGTTGAAAACAGAGTTTTTAGTACTTGAAGTAAGGTCCAATTGTTGTTTACGGTCGAATGGCCCGCGGTCCATTCGATTTGGACCGTTTTGGACTAAATCCTGGGGGGGGGGGGGGGCCTCGCTCCCCCGCTTCCTTAGCTCTCATGAAGCCTCGATAAGACTGAAAGCCGATGCAAACATTGAATCAATCGATCAATTTTCTAGAAGTCTGATATTTTGAAAGAGAACATCAAATAACAAACACACTGTCGTAAAAACAACATTTTAGCGACAACTTGAACAGAATACGCAAATAAAGCCAATTGTATTCATAATTTCATACGAATGTCGGCTGTCGAAAAAAAAGGCATCCTGTGTCGGTATGACTCATTTATTATTGTAGAGGTCGTTACTGACCGCGGCGTAACAACTTCATTTGTATGGAGCATACGCGAACCGAGTCAGATTTGTAAAATAATTTAGTTTTAGAATGATGACGAGATACTCGTAAATAGACGGTACTAAGCACTGACTGGCTTAGCACTATACCTGTCACTGTTACACAGCTGCCAAACGTCAAGTGTACGATAGAGACAAAACGCAGCTAAGCCAAAGTACGTGCTTAGTAATGTATATTTATCTCATTGGTGTTTTTCGTTGGGAATAGTTTAAAGACTACATATTTCTGTATCTATCATACAACTTCCAAAGTACGATTGCAAGGTAGAGACGGAACTTGGCTTGGCCATTATGGATATGGATATAGAGATTAGTATGGATAGTAACTAAGGGCTATTTATTATCACCCTAGGACACACGGCTGAAAAGCAATAGTCAAAGAGTTAACTTAACGCAGGGGACAGCTAGTAGACTTTATACACAATTAAAAACGTGATTCAATAGCACGGTTTTAAGACATTGATAGAATTATTGATGAGGCAATAAATGAATCGGGATGTATGTAATTAAAGGTAACGTGAAACTCCTTTTATTTATTCATATTTAAAATTTATATTCACATCCAATGAAAAAATATTTTAGTGGTTCTGTTATGAGAAGCTAACCCACAATAAATAAATATCCTGGGACATATTACACACGGCCATCTGATCCCAAGCTAAGCAGAGCTTGTGTTATGGTAATCAGACAACTGATATACATACTTATATAATTTTTAAATGCATACATATAATAGATAAATAACATCCAGGCACAGAACAAACAATTATGCTCATCACACAAAGTTTGTCCTGGGTGGGAATCGAACCCACTAGACAAACAGGCCCGTCTAACAATGTCAATAACATTTATTCATTCAAAAAGGGTGTGATACGTGACTTAGAATAGTTTTTAAATCCAAAAGGATACCTAAATGCTCAGAAGAACATAAGTATCAGTAGTATCATTTATGTGCTATTAAAAATTTGGATGTGAACTAAAGTTCCCGAGAATTGCTATTTTGATTAATTTTTTCCTGGGATTTGGTTTCTGAATTTTCTGGGGAATTATGCTTTTTTAATGTATCTGATTTTTCACGCAATTTTTTTTTCGTTACTGTTGTAGTAGGTAGTAAGACCTACATTTCGATACCTGGTAATGATATATGAATAAAACATAACTTCTTCACGCTCGATGAACTTTTATAAATACAGCTAATAATCAGAGTCAAACATAGGTTACATGACATCACACTACGAATCACATAAGCGAACCAGGAACTAAGACTTTAATGCGGGTAAAACCACGGGTGAAGCTAGCAATTAATAATTAGAAAAGTATGAGAACAATATTGATGTGGGTTGGTTCACTTTAGTAGACCGAACCTAATTAGAGCTGCTTACTAATGCTGGTAATTAATGAAAGAAAAT
Organism: Athetis lepigone; assembly: GCA_033675125.1. NCBI lineage: Eukaryota > Metazoa > Arthropoda > Insecta > Lepidoptera > Noctuidae > Athetis > Athetis lepigone. Next base: position 19,924,369 of record CM066229.1, on the reverse strand, counting down.
ATTAAAAAGTAACTTTTAGATTTTTGAAACTGATTACAATAGCTAAGTCATATATCGTGACTATGATAAAATCAAATGCATGACTTAATCCATTATAAACTTTATCAAATGTAAACACTATTAAGTACTTTGTATAAAAATTAAATCTAGAATAATTAAATAACTAGCCTTTCGACGGTTATTCGTGGAGGGCCTAAAGAATAAAACCACAGATTAATAAATAGTTACTACGTATAAAACTCACTCAAAATTAGGGATTATACCACAGATTAATAAATAGTTACTACGTAATGATTATACAGTATTTTTTTTCACCACGAATTTTTGTAAAACGGAGAATGCGTGTTGGTGAACAAGGTTTACAGACCTATGACAAAACGATTAATTTAATAAAATAAAATCTAAAAAAAATAAGTTAAGTTGGTATTTTTTTTTTCTTATATTATGTCATTTATCGTTAAATGAGTCAGTAGGGACAATTGTTTTTAATGAAAAGTAATGTCATTTTTCAATAATTTCGCGGCGAGAAGCAAAGAATACTGAATGACTAAGTGGAAATTCGGAAAGAGTAAAAGGTGTTCTACACGATCCAGACCAACCACCGACAGAGGTGACCTTGGTCACGTCAACCAACTTTTGTATTCGTTCTACACGGTCGGTGGTTGACACAACTTGTCAGTTCCGTCCGGTGTTCACAGCGTAAAGACGTATCAATATGGCTCCTTTGCCTTTCAAAGCAACAGAAGGTCGGTTTGACAATAACTGTTTTATGCTTGAGTGAGAGAGAGAGAGAGAGCTCCGAGAGAAGTCAAAATCAGACAGATTTTGTTGAAACTTTACAATACAACTTATACGTCAGAATAACAACACATAAAGTATTAAACAAAGACCTGACCAGAAAAACACATGATACAGCTATTTATTTATATTCGCTACAAATAACATACCAATTTGCCACTGACAAACCGGAGACAAACTTCAACCTACTTTTTATCCAACAAAAATGATTACAAGTGAACCACACCTACAAAATCACAACAGTTAACAACACCATAATTCTGGCAAACTGTTATATTGTAAAGTCCAGCAATATCGCTGAAATGGTGTATACAAACGCGATCCTATGCCCCTTGCATTGCAGCCCAGCCATGTTGAAATGCCCTCTGAACGTTCGCTCAAGCAAACATTCCCTGTGTATATTAAAATTGGCCGGGTAAAGTTAATTACTTAATTTTGGTTAAAGGGCATTCCGCTTTTGATTTATTAGCATAATTCTGTAATTAAGTAAGCGTGACATCGGGCCCGTTGATCTAGATAGCTTGCCGTATGCAAATGTTAAAGGGTGTTTTAATATTGTATTATCTTTCGAATTAGCTATTTCTCAATTAATCGGTGTTGAACTGCTGTTGGTAATTTATTTTCTTAAGCGCGATCGGAAGTTTGTTCGTTGTGTTAACGAGCTTAATCGCAAAAAATCTGTTAGGCTCAACCCAATTTTAGCCCTTACTTTTATAACCATAAAATTATCATACTTTTTGGTATAGAGGCCGAATATTATAAGTTCTTCCTTTCAATACCTACTTATTCCTGTTAATCTAAGGCCCGTATTAATAGACGTCACTCAATTCTGAGACGCTCTCAAGTTTATTGCTGTCCTTATTTTTTCCCTTTAGAATGACAAGGACAGCAAGACACTTGAGAGCGTCTCGGAGTTGAGTGACGTCTATTAATACGGGCCTAAGTCATGCATGAGTGCTATTAAACCTAAAAAGGTTTATTCCTTTAGTGTGTAGTATCAGAACTCCCTGTGAGAAGTGTACGGCGAAGCACTACCTTCATATCTTTTTTGCCACAAAGCAGCGTTGGTTCGTCCTTATTTGAAGAATATACATAACTGCTTGCCGGGGATGCAGAATTGTTATAATAGTTACCGTGGCCCCGGTACATAAAGGGCAACCGAAGCAACATAAGTGGGTTTTAGTCAGTAAAAGTCTGACAGGCCTTCCCGCCCCGCCCAGGATGAGAGAAGTCATTAGATGATCACACTCTCCAAAAAAAAATCCTGTCGTCGAGATAATTTAGACAAATATACAAGACAACTTATACTGGGCTCCAACTATTCTGCATCAAACTTGCTTACTTACTTGAATCAGCTAAATCGTCTCATAAATGCTAGCGTAATCGGTGTACATACATCAAAAATCCTTCGAATTGAGAACACTCCCCTTTTTGGGGACGGTTAATTAAATAACTTACACCACCCATATTGTAAGAAACCAAAAGGCCATCAAACTCGCATCGTTTACACTCTATGGTACATTTAAAAAGCTTCAACCATTACCATAAGCCGTGTACGACAAACGAGCAACTTGTTAAGGCCTATTGTGACGATATTACACCCAGTAATGAACGCAATAATCTTCAGATTAGAATACAATGGTTCGTGTGAACGTACTCTTATTATTCTGATTCGATGAATAAGAGGTAATAGAATGATGCACTTATGATATTGGTGGGTGCATATTGTGTTTATTTCTGGTTAATTCAACTTATTGTAGGAAGGATATTGGAAAATGGGTGTGTTTAACTTATTTTTTGCGGCTTTACCTGCAATTAGTTAGGTCTAACTACCATAACACACGACATTCGACAAAAATAAAACATTATCAAAACAGAAAAGAAGACGAGACATCATGAAACATGATAATAAAAAGTAGCTGTTTGCTGCGGCTACGCCCGCCCGTTTCAATAGAAACTTTCAAACCTGTAAGTGGTTTGAAATTCCAAATGTCACTTATTGGTGCGCTTCTACGTCATAAAAAGAAACTGCCATCGAAATTGCATGTTTCCGGTTTTAGTAGCTTTGACTATGTATAATATTGTATATATGTCACCGGAAAATAACAAGATCCGTAAGTTTATCAATCTACTAGGAAGTTTATAAACTTTCGTAAGATTCTAACCGGGAGATAAATTGTAATATTTTACGTCCACATTTTCGTAAATTGATAAACTTACTGAACTCACTCGTAAAATAATAAGTAAGCAGTAACCAAACGCTACGCGCGATCTGATGGGTTGACTGTCACGTGTCGCTTCTCCTTCCTCGCGGCCGCCATTGTTCGCCACGGAACATAAATAAACCAGTTTGCTTGTGCGTTTTTATTAGTTTTAAATGTTGAACTGTGTTGCAACTCAAAGAAAACTCAACTCACTACATCCGTGCCAGAGAGGAACCAGGCATTGTTGCTTCCAATTTATAGTTTGTCAAGTCTAATTATACCAAAGTCTTTGGACACAAGCATTGCCACTACGAGCATTGACCAATCAGAGAGCAGTGTGTTATTTTACGTATTTCAAAGATGCGTATATTTAAAAGAGTTTCTGTGTTTGGTCGAACCATTTAAAATCTTACGAATAGATATCCGTTCGTTTATAAATTTACCGTATGACGTCGGAAATTGATAAATTTACGAAAATGTGGACGTAAAATATTTTACAATTTATCTCCCGTTTAGAATCTTACGAAAGTTTATAAACTTCCTAGTAGATTGATAAACTTACGGATCTTGTTATTTTCCGGTGATATATACATATAAACAATGTACATGAATCACCCTATCTATTGAAAACCGCACCCAAATGCGTTGGGTAGTTTAAAAGATCTACGCAAACATTATAGTTTTTAAAGCCGATCGGTATAACTCATTTAAAAAATCATTTATTCAAATTGGGCGCTGTACATGGGTACAGCGAAAGCGAATTTGTTTTATCTATGTATTGATGGTGTAGTGAAATGCAAAGTAGCAAATCCGCCTTGAGTGAGCTAGGTGATTCCAAAGCTCGTTCTTTCTTTGTATTAGAAGTGACCTATGCTCTGTACTGGAGCAGTAGACCGGTAATATTATAAAAGTAGACACATAGAATACATCGTGAGTGTCGTGATGGCTCAGTGGATAAGGCGCCCGCCTCGTGTGTAAGAGGTTGTGTGGGTTCGAATCCGGGCAAGTACCAATGTGACTTTTTCAATTCATATGTACTTTCTAAAGTTTATCTTAGACATCACTGACATCCCGTGCCTCGGAAAGCACGTAAAGCCGTTGGTCCCGGTTGTCATTCGTAGAACTTTGACAGTCGTTACTGGTTAGCCAGAAACTCTGACCAGTCTAACCAAGAGGTATCGGGTCGCCCAGTTACTGGGTTGTGGAGGTCAGATAGGCAGTCGCTCCACGTAAAACACCGGTATCCAGCTAAATCCGGTTAGGCTGGCAGCCGACCCCAATACGGTTGGGAAAAGGCTAGGGAGATGATGAGACACATAGAATACATACATATCCATATCTCTCTCTCTCTCTTTCTCGTTACATAAAAGTCTCATCAGACTAGCAGAAAGTAATCAATCGTTATTAATGACACGACCTTAATAAATGCAAACTCATTAGCAATCGTCAACGATCGTGTGGAAACCCTTTGTGTTTGTGATGCGATGAATATTACAGTTTTTCATTACTTTAAATAATACTAGCTGTGCCCGCGGATTCGTTCATGTGGATGAATGAGTTAAATTAACCATATTTTGCAAGATTTTTGGCTTAGAAATGTAGGGCTAATGCCACTGCTGTCAAACTATAGAACTTTACAATACATACCCAGGCTTGGCTTAAAGGTCCTAGCAACCAAGCCATAAATTCCAAAAAAAAAATGGAACGGGCTTACCATTTTTTTTATTTGGCCAACTACAGCTCTGACCCTGTCAAATGTAACAGCTGTCATTAATGTTAAATGTCATAATATTCTGCTCGGATCACTGCCGATTTTATTGTTTAATCTGTGGTAGGGTTGTGATTCACTCAACTGACCTGTAGTCGACAAACCATACCATCGCCAGATAAAGGGCTATGTACTACATAACTAAGCTAAATTATATGATTGCTAAGGTACGCCTTAGACAGGGACAAATAAACCCTGCTTAGCAAGTGCTCTAAAGTAGGGCATATTATTGTCTCTGTCACACAACTGCCAAACCGCGAAGATAAGATAGAGATGGCTACATAGCTAAAAACGAATTATCAGCTAAGGAATGCCTTAGTTCGAGATAAACCTTACTTAGCAAATGCGTTTTCTAAGCCATATTAATTATGTAATTTTTTACTTTTCATCTATTATAAACACTTAAAATAAATAACAAGCTTTCTGTATTTTTTCAAATATAGTCCTTTGACGTTTATGATGTAGAAATTTATCGTTGTGAATATGATCTAATAAAATTAAGCTTTTTTTCTTATCATAATTTTGAAGCCCCAGGTAAAAATTATGTACTTGCGTACATAATAATTTTAAAATTCTGGGAACTTTAGACATCTTAGCTATAATAACTGTCTGAAATCAATAACAGAGCGCAAAATTACCACGTAAAACATTATATATTTTCTCAAAAACTAGCGCGATTTGAATATAACTAATCTAGTATTAGTAATATTTATGTGTTAGGCTACATTCAACAAACATAATTTCGTTGCGAATTTATTAGTATAGATATCAATACGGTCAGCAAATGCGTTCGGTATGTAGATGTCATCGCGTTATGGCTTCGTGGTAGAGATAGCAATCAAATGCTTTTAGATATTGACCTGAATTTGAATGAAGGATTAGCATTTTTGTTCTGTTACTCGGAATTGCTATAACTCTTTGGTTAGGGTGAAAAACGTATTCACGAAAATGTAGTTTTTTTTTTAAACTGAGAATTTCTTTTTCCAATATTGTTCTTTAAAAACTGTTGTTAAATATTCGTAAATAACAGTATTCTTTTATTATGCGGGGCTCCTAGAGCATCAAAATCCGAAAGTCTCGATTCCAATCCAGGACAACTTTTGTAATTGTTATATAAGATTGTTATGAGTCTGGGTGTAATTTATCATTCGTATTATTATTGTGTATATTCATAAAGTGCAAGTATGTAGGTATATCAGTTGTCTGATTCCCATAGCACAAGCCTGCTTAGTTTGAAATCAGATGACCGTGTGTGGCTTGTCCCGACTTTTTTTTATATTCTAACCTTAAACCTTCTTACCTGGTCTCCTTGTCCTCAGGCTGCGCATTTCCCTCCCGCTGGCACGGGCGCTGGTTCCAGTCGGGAGTGATCCAGCCGATCCTCATCGAGGGTGACCGGCTGTCCAACAAGGGACGGTGCCTGTCCTCTGAGGGGGACAAGTTTCTTATTGTTGATGAGTAAGTATTTTAACTGGTTTCATGTACGATGGTCTAGTGTCGTGTTATCCAGTAACTGGGTTTTTGTGTACACTGACATTTAACAGCATCTGATTAGACTAAAAGCTTGCCATTGTAAGATAGTTAGTTTGTAAAAGGTCAGAATCACAGTGAAGTAAAGGTGGACTGGTAAACAGCTTTACGGAAAATGCAAAATACCAGAATTAAATGAAACATGTGGATGGATGAGCTGAAAGAGGACGGATAAAGAGTGGCTGAATTGATTGTGTGACGAATAATATAAAAGAAAATTAATGGTTAAACGAACTTACCTTAAGTGATGTTCGACCATAATTATACGAGACGTTACATCCGAAGAGATTTAATAATTACTATGTAGTTTCACTTCTTAATGTATTAGGCGTCGCACATAATTTTTAGAGCTGTGGAAATAAAAATCAAATTTTTCAAATTTAAATTGGTTCTACTATATCCGCCGACCACAGCGCCATCTCCACGTAACTTCATTCATTTTAGATATACTACTCTCGTTTGATGAATTCTGTGATGGGCTTTTAGTTTATGGGTTCGGGAGGGACTTTAAATCTCTTCGGATGTAACGTCTCGTATAATTATGGTCGAACATCACTTAAGGTAAGTTCGTTTAACCATTAATTATACTTACTACGTTACATCCTCAAGATTTAATAATTACTATGTAGATGTTTAGAGATTTCATCCAAACGAGATTGGTAAAGGTTTTACGCATATTGAACACCATAATATAAAATCATTATAATAATCATAAATAACATTTATTTAGTACATACATCATACGACAGTATATAAAAATTAAATTAAATAAACAAAAATTGCATCCTCTGCATAATGTAAGGTAGATAATAAACAATAATCATTTTACCTTAAATTAACCATTATAAATTGCCTCCGCAAATGCATTGTCTTCGTCTACTGTAATCGGACGATTATAGAATTTAGCGAAGGTTAAAGAGTTCCCTGACCAACCTGCGGTTTTCTTGATTATTTCTACTGAAACCCCCTTACGACTAGCCGCTGAGGTAGACGCATGGCGAGTGCTATGGGCCGTATAAACCCCTGTATCAACACCGCTTTCAGTCAACACGTTTCTAATCCATCTACTTATAGTGGCGGGACTAGCATTATGTATGGGTTTCTTAGCAGTAAGAATAAGTCTATCAGTTAGTGGTAAAGTCCTAAAATTCTTAGTGGCTTCAATATATGCGGACAATGTTTTTGCTGGACAGATTTGTTCTCTATTACAGAAAAAGGGTATAATTAATTGAGGCGGCGATCTGGTAGGCGCTGAAGTTTTGATTATGTCATTTATATCAATAACTATCCTCGCGCTATTTACTTTAACACTAGACAAACGTATAAGTGATAGCGTCTGCACACGTTGTGCAGTTGACAATGCGAGCAGAGCCACCAATTTTTTGGATAAAGAGGCCAAGGTCTGGTTCTCATTTGGGTAATAATTTGAAAGGTGATCTAATACAAGATTTGGATCCCACGTAGATTTATATCTGGGGAAGAAAGGTTTGGTCCTATAGACTCCTTTCATAAACCTTGTAATGCGATCGTCATGACTTATAGATTTACCTAGTATTAGTGAAATTGCGGAACGACAGGTGTTGAGGGTTGAATAATTTGCGCCTGAATCATATTCATTAGCTAAATATTCAAGAATATTAGGAATACTGTCATCAAAAATATTTATCTCCTTTTTAGAACAAAAGGACCACCATTTCTTTAAAACTACGTTATATTGTTTAAGAGTGTTGTCCGCTAACGACGATATTAATATTTTAATTGCATTATCTGATAGTGATTGTTTTACGTACGATTGTTTGATAATACTGATGACACCAGGGTAAGTCCTTTCCATAGTGGGTGTGGAGTTCTGAAAGGTGATAAAAGTAATGAGGGACTCGGTTCCAAATAAATAACCTGGGATTGAGCAAGAGATAAAAACAATGGGTACCATGGCTGACTAGGCCAATAAGGTACAACAACAATCCCAGTGGCTTTATCTACAACAATTTTTCTTAAGCATTTAAGTATCAGCGAGAACGGGGGAAATGCATAGAAAAAGTAAGGCGACCAGTCTATTGTAAACGCATCTATGTTATACGCTGAAGGATCTCGTTTCCACGATATGTATTTTTTACATTTTGCATTCAGTCGTGAGGCAAATAGATCTATTTGAGGGTCTCCAAAAATGTTTGTGATTTTATCAAAAGCAGAAAAACATAAGTCCCATTCAATATCAATATTTAATCGTCTAGATTCGTAATCTGCTTCTGTATTCTCTTTTGACTTGATGTAAGAAGCAAAAACAAAGAGTTTCCTTTGCTCACACCACTGCCAGATTTCTCTAGCTATATCATTAAGGTGTGTACACTGGATTCCTCCGTACTTATTTATATAAGCTATGGCTGTAGTATTATCGATCCTAAGTAAAATCTCCTTATTAAAAAGATCTTTAGCGAAGCACTGTAAGCCAATAAGAGCTGCCTTTAATTCTAAAAGATTTATTTGCTCTTTAGATTCTGTGTCACTCCAGAAACCATGGGCACGTACTCCATTACAATATATACCCCAACCCGTGAGGGATGAATCTGAAAAAATTTCCAGATCATATTTACCACTACGTATCCGATTATTTAATATTAAAATATTATTTTGCCACCAGGAAAACTCTGTCTTAAGGTTAGGTGAAAGGTTCATGACGCAATCGTAATTATCTTTAGAATTACGCAAAGCTAGAAATTTTTCGCGTTCGAAGCGTTTCGTATACAACCAGCCATAAGAAATTGCTGGGCAAACAGAGCAAAGTAAACCTAAGTACTTTGCAAAATCTCTTATAGTCAAAGTTCTTTTTTTAGCAATTCGATTAGTCTGGTTCAAAATTTTTTGACGTTTTATATCTGGTAGCATCAGACACATTTCTTGAGACTTTATTTCGAACCTAGAAACTTTTGAATTTGTTTTGGTATTAGACTACTTTTTTCTTTATTAATGATAAAGCCCAAACTCTCAACAAGGTGTACTGCCGCTACTGTACTTTCTAGGCAACTACTAAAGGTGTTATTTAAACATAACAAATCATCTAAATAAATAACTAGGAGTATACCTTGGCTTCGAAGATGAGCTACTACTGGCTTCATTAATTTCGTAAAAACGAAGGGGGCTATAGACAAGCCAAAAGGGAGACACTGAAATTCAAAAAGAGAACCTTGAAATCTAAATCGCAGATATTTTTTACTAGAATCATGAATGGGCACAAAAAAATATGCTTCCTGTAGGTCTATTGTTGTCATGAAACAATCTTTACTGATTAATTTAGTAGCAGTACGAATGTCTTCCATTTTAAAGTGTTCCGGACTGATAAATTTATTTAGACATTTTAAGTTTAAAATAAACCTAAAAGACCCGTCGTTTTTAGGAATCAAAAATATATTAGAAATAAACTGGCCCGGCATATCACAGCATTTTTTAATAGCCCCTGAAGACAATAATTTTGAAATAGACAGCTTTAAGTGTTTAAGCTCTGTTTTACTAAACCTTGGGTTAGACGGCTCAAATTTTTGAAAAGGTAACTTATTAAAAGTAATTTTTAGGCCCTTAATATAGTTTAAGACTATTGCGTCTTTAGTTATTGCTTGCCAATAGCTAACATAATGGCGTAATCTACCAGCATGAACTATTACCTCTGTTACTGGTTCCTGCGCGTTCTGTAGTCCATCTTTCGGGCAGGGGGAGCTCGATTTGCAGCTGGCTGCCTCCGACCTTGCTGTGTCGAGGGTCCTTGATTGGATGTGTACCTCGGCTTCTGCCCACCCGGTTTGGTACTCCTGGTTGATTGAAACCTGGGTGGGCCTCTCCAGTTTCCCTGTTGTCTGGATGTTGAAGGAATGGCAATATTATTGCGCTTTATTTGAAGACCGGATTTTTCTGCAGTTTTTGTGGCCTTAATCTTGTCTCCAAGGTCGACCCCGAACAAAAAAGAATCCCGTTTTATATCAGTTATTGTAGTGGTAAATTTTTTATCCAGTGAAGAAGTAATCAACTTTCTTCTATGTTGTGAGTTCTCGTAATGTAAATCTAGAAAAATCTTGCTGACTTCTGAGAGTTTTTTCAAGATTTCCACCTTTGAGTGGTCTTCTTTAATCAAAGACGAAGCCAGGTTACTAAGACCAGCAATGCCCAACCCAAGTTGGTTCTGAGCTCTCTCTAGGAGTTTATCCCGATGTTTAATGTTGTCACTTATTATGGCAGAAATTTCTAAATTAAGCTTAGGCGCTTTCGATAAAGTGAAGTTCTCGGGCGTTAAAGTTTTCTTTAAAGTAGCTTCCTTCAACTCTTTAGGTAACCCCTCTACTAGGATCCTACCCCAACGTTTAGAAATCTCCTCATTTATAGTCGGGCCTAGGACCTCTTCTTTGCCTGTCGAATCTCCTAGCGCCTCTAATATTTCAGACGGTAAACCCTCTGCATCAGTTATTGGAACCTCATTTGAGCTAGGTCCAGGTTCCTGGAGTATATTAGAAGCATCTGTATTTATCGTGTCACCAGTACGCGGTGGACTTGCGGGTACTACAACATCAGATCTTATTGGAATATCATCTTCTGATTCATCTGAATATAAAGATAACCGCATTGAGCCTGGTCTTGGCGACCTTGAGTGATAACGGTCATAGTCTGGAAGTTGTAAGAAAAAGAACAACTGTTGTAGTTCATAGTATTGTCTCTTAGTCTTTGTACGCACTCACGTTACGCCATTAGACTATTTATATGACAAGCTATAGCTGTATGCAGTGTGTGTGCATTTTTTATTTTTTAAAGTCATTGTACGTATTCCCGATACGCCACTAGACTAAGTCGTTATCAGCCGTGCTCACGTCACGGAGTATAACTATGTAGTAGGTTCTCAAGAACTCAATGAATTACTGGCATTAACGATCGTAGTTAGGCCTTTAATATTACACCTACATGTCTAATGTAACAAATGATAACAGGATACGAACGAAACTAATACTTATTAAGCACGTAATAAACAACAAAATGTCAGTTTCAACAAAATTAAAAAAGTTACCTTAAATGAAGGTAAGCAGAAAAAAAATTTTAAATAAAATATCTCGCAAAACGAATAACGAGAATAATTTGACAAAGTTCATAATTAACTACAATGATTCACAATATAATATGCACACCAATATTTATTTACGATATTCAAATTAGGAACAATATAAAAATGTGTAGGTACTAACCTTCTTCCTCGTCTTTACTTGATGACGATGAGACACGTAATTTTCGCTCCAAACGTTTTATTTTTCGTCGGATTTTCGAATGACTACGTTCTCTTTTCCGTTTTCCCATAATAACACGTTTTTTTTCACTATAATACACGCTATTTTTAAACTAAAACTATAAATTTTGCAAGATGTGATGTTACGACGCCGGCACATAAAAAAGGAATGAAGTTACGTGGAGATGGCGCTGTGGTCGGCGGATATAGTAGAACCAATTTAAATTTGAAAAATTTGATTTTTATTTCCACAGCTCTAAAAATTATGTGCGACGCCTAATACATTGAGAAGTGAAACTACATAGTAATTATTAAATCTTGAGGATGTAACGTAGTAAGTATAACTTTTTACAAAAAAAATAACCGACTTCAAAAAGTAAAAACTTAAAAATAACTTAAATTTCGGAAGTCGGTGTCTTTTCTTCTGCCAGTCAATTTGTGTTGCCACCGACTTCCGAAATTTAAGTTATTTTTAAGTTTTTACTTTTTGAAGTCGGTTATTTTTTTTGTAAAAAGTTTTTTATTTTTATCTTTTTAGTGTCGAGTTAAAATTTAGTCCTGTTTAAACAGAGCCCAAACACGACTACTGTGCTGTAATTTCAAGGTTTGTACTTTTTCTGATGCTCCTGGCTTCAGCATCAGGTCTCTATGTACTTCGGTGTTCCTCATTAACAGTACGTTTATCCACACATCGAGCCCTTTTCAATGAGCCTAAACACGATATATCTGCTGTTATTTGTCGAGGAGTTAGGTACTCTGCAGACTATCCTGACTGCAGCATCAGGTCATGACTTGATGATCATGAGCCCAAATGTGGCAAATGCCCTATCAAACATCAAAACAATTTACTAAAACAGTCCTTGCCTGTTCGAGTAACTTCTTACAGTTAAGGAGTTGTACCTTCCATCATCAGCTCAGCTAACTGAGATGGTGACAACCATACGCAAATACACAAGATACTTCATAAAATATGCGAAAAACAATAAGTGAGCCTATAAAATTTGAGGGTTGCCTTCGATTTCTCTAAGATCCCATCATCAGATCCTAACTTGGTGACAATGGGACCACCTCAGAACTATCTGCTTTCGAACAAAAAAAGAATTTTGAAAATCCGTTGACAATTGGCGGAGTAATCGATGAACAAACATACAAAAAAAAAAAAAAAAAAAACATACAAACAGCCGAACATAGTACCTCCTCCTTTTTGTGAAGTCGGTAAAAAGAGAGTAAGTGATAGCATAACGGGACAGAAGGGAAGAAATGATGAATCAATCGCAAGTTACATTCAAATGGAATCCATATGATAAAACGATATCCACTAGACCAGGGTGGTAAAAAAGCAAAACATTTTCCGTGAAAATAACATTAATGTTACCATATTTATTACGGAAGCATGTAAATAAAAGAAAGCCCTTTTTAAATTAACTTACTTCCTAAAAACAGTATCAGGCAGCGATACAAAATATAAACTCTAAACTGTACCAAATTCTGAACACTTGCGTTATATCCGAACAAAAGAAAATACAATTAACAGAAGCACCGAGAAAGAAAAAGCAAATTTTGTTTACCTCACGTTAACGGTGAACTTTTTTTCCCACTTTCTATTTCTCATCTTCGGAACTCGCTTTAATAAAAGTTTTTAAACGCGTTTGTTGCAAATCTCGATCATTTCTCTTTACTATCTTCCCTTTCCGTTTCGTTTGCGTCGCATCCATTTAATCTCTCAATCTGTATGTCTTATCGATGGCGCTTAGCAGCCCGTGATAAGGGTATATGGAACATATCCACGTCTTCCTAATATCTCGCACAATTACGTTTATTTCTCAACTTTTCCGAATGCTCTGTTTTATGCTTTATTGTACGGTTCTCATTGTGTGTTAGACTTCTCGAAGTTTGATTTTGAATGAGAGTTGGGTTTATTAAAGGATCTCATTGAAGGTGTTCTTTAATAAAGTTTTAATTAATAATGATGATGTTGAACAAATCGTACCTACTTTAGGTTATGAATATTTCTTGATGTTTTCTTTTGTATTAAGTTGGCTGGTAATTAGGGGCCGATAATTAAACACATGTTTCTTCTCGTTATAACAAACAAGTTGTTTGTTAACATGTTTATTAACTTACTAGCTGTCCCCTGCGGTTTCACCCGCATTTTTCATTACTGCTCCGCTCCCGTGGGTCGTAGCGTGATGGTATATAGCCTATAGCGTTCCTCGATAAATGGGCTATCTAACACTGAAAGATTTTTTCAAATCGGACCAGAAGTTCAAGAGATTACCCCCTACATACAAACTTACAAATTTTACCTCTTTTATAATATTAGTATAGACTAGCTGTCCCCTACGGTTTCACCCGCATTTTTCATTACTGCTCCGCTCCCGTGGGTCGTCGTGATGGAATATATCCTATAGCATTCCTCGATAAATGGACTATCTTACACTGAAAGAATTTTTCAAATCGGACCAGAAGTTCCAGAGTTACCCCCTACATACAAACTTACAAATTTTACCTCTTTTATAATATTAGTATAGATTAGCCGAAACAAATTTATTAAAACTTATTTAATTAATTACATGTATCTTAATCAAAATATAATAAAATTTTGCAAAAAAAAACTGAAAAGCACTTTTAAACACGATAATAGAGTCTAAATTCATTTGCGTGTTCACCGCATCTTACACTGACCCACTACATTGTTGCCTACCTGGTTCGTGCCTCGTGCCAACAAATCTTAAATCCACTGCAGTACCCAGTGACGCCCCATACTTCCTACATTGTTACTACATCTGACTACTGTAGTAGAAATTGTATCACTTTATCTTAGATAGAAGTATTTATAATGTCTTTAATCTTCGTCGAATTGACAATGTTTCTGTTTTACATTTTCTCTCCCACCTTTTTTTTAATAGGAATTACATAGAAATCCGTGCGACCTTTTAAAAGAGCCATTGAGTAAGCGAAGAACTACTAGCAAGACTACAAGCAAGCGTCTGAGTTCTCTTTAGGATTCATAATGTAAAGACCGTGCGTATGAAGTTAGGCTATTAGTTTTTTGGGGTAGGCATCAGAATTAAACATACTACTACGTTCTTTCTACATTTATTCATAAAACCATAAACTTCTACAGTTTTCTATATACATATAAAGCTAAAAAGTATGTGTGAATCATTTGATTTTATGCTTCTCTAGCCCGGCTTCATCATCTTCCCATTTTTTTAAAATAATTATAACCTAAACGCTGATTAAACACTTCGTCGAAATTCAATCAGTAATTTTAGTTTTAAGGTGTAAAAATCATTTAGCATTTATAATTATAATAGTAAGGATGTTTTCGCAGAATGAAGCCCATCTAGTGCCTAGGAATAAGCCCCATTTTCCTGTTTGATTTAAATAAAACTACTACACAAATTAGCCCGTACAAGCTTTTTCCAATCTCAAAGGAAACTTTTTGTAATACAGCAACGGCTACATTGCATAGTCGTTCGTGTTCCGTGCCAACAAATCTTCAATCTATCGAGTTACCTGCTGCCCATATATCTTTACTACTGGCCAGGTATGCTTGAAAAGAGCTTTAATATCGAGCGCATAAACTGTTACACCGTGATAGCACAAAGTAAATAATGTGGTGATAGGTTAAACGAGGGACATATTCTAGGACGTGATAATATGTGCTCACTTAAGACTAATAAAAATGTAAATAGTAATAAAACAATATAAATCGTAAAGAAAATCGTCATTAAATTATCGCAATACGGCTATCTAGAATCTTAAAAATGACACCCTTGCGGTTGCATCGGGTCACTTACCGATAATAAGATAATGAGGTAGGTATGATCTGTTTTCCTATAGAGGGGTATCTAGCGCGCATATCAACAATTAATATATTTTTAAGACAATTTTGACGGGCCTGTTGGTCTAGTGGTCAGTGACCCTGACTGCTAAGCCAGAGGTCGTGGGTTCGATTCCCACCCAGGACAAACTTTGTGTAATGAGCATAATTGTTTGTTCTGTGTCTGGGTGTTATTTATTTATAATATGTATATATTTAAAAATTATATAAGTATATATATCAGTTGTCTGATTACCATAACACAAGCTCTGCTTAGCTTGGGATTAGATGACCGTGTGTAAGATGTCCTAGGATATTTATTTATTATTATTTATTTAATTAGTGAAAAATATTTTTTTATTATTTTTTTCACATATTTGGAATGAGATTCGAATACTGAACAGCCTCCTTCAATATGCCCCTGGTCTTACCTGCAACGGTGTGGATATTTTATTTCACACAATTTAGTCATTATTTTCTTAGCCTAACTACTTATGTTAGGGTCGGCGTCTAGCCTAACAGGACCTAGCTAAGTAATAGTGTTTAAAATAACATTACGTTGTGTCCCATGGGAGCCGAGCAGTATGTAAACAAGGAGGTAGACATAACCGCGGGGGATAAGTAGTTAGTGATATTTAGAGATGTTTATGATAAATTGACAGAAGAATTAGGATGTAAAATGTTATTTAAATAACTGATATTGCTACCGATACTATCATATAATTATTTTATGTAGTTAGTAATAATAATACCAGCCTAAAACTGCTTCCACTGTAAGGCAAAGGCCTCTTCTTCACGCTTGCTTGGCGGATTGGCGATTTCGGGCTTATATTGAGGAAAGCTGGGCTTCCTGACAAGCCCAGGTTTCCTCAAGGTGTTATACTACACCGATGTCTGTGATTTCCAAGAGTAGTTATTTTGCTTCTTCTTTTTGTTTGAAACCAAAGCAAACGTAATCAATATTGAATTGTTTATTTACAGAAAAGGCTGCTACCGGTGCGTTGTGATGCATGAAAAACATAAGAACGTTCTTCAGTATAAAGAAAGTAAGTAAATGTGTTTATTTAAATTCTAGAATAATTTAAAATACTTATATAAACTGCAAATTGTACAACTAGATTGACTATGAAGATAATTAATATGTAAATTTTAAGTAATTTGATTTACAATAGAATTTCAATTTCATTACATGATTGTAAAGGGAAAAAATATACCGTATGTAACTGTATGTAAATCCGGGTGTACAACTAGTTTAACCATAAAATAGACAAAACAGCACTCAAAATCCTACCCTTAAAGTGAACAGCCTGTAGGTTTACATAAACATCAAGCCTGGATGAGTTAACGATGTCCCCACACTATACGGGCTATCAAGGGAATATCCTGGACTCATAAACAGGTCGGCTAATATTCTGGCGGGGCCCTCATAATGAATTACATTACCATTTGCCTTTATTTATTAAATACTGTTAGGACTTTGAGTAATGAGATGTAGCGGGCTATTTTTATTTTGTTTTTTTTTTTGTTCTGTGACTGATGTATTTTGGAATAGCTTGTCATTTCAGAAGCTATTGTATATGGGAATACTTTTAATACTTTATTCCTATTTGTTAAAAATAATGATTAACTGACGTTTTCTTTCGTAGCTCGCACTTATTAAGTGTGACCCACCTATCAAGGGTGTCGTAACCCCTCCTGGCCGGGGTCTTAGTAAAAATTACGGACCTTCAAGGCTTGGACTTCGACTATGTAATCCTGCCCCCTGATTTGAAGGCTGAATTCGTCTTTGGCATCTGTGCGATCGCCATGGGCGAGACACTAGTTGTATAATATCATAATTCTAAAGGCTTATTTTTATTTCCAGCATTCTGCCACAGAAGAGACGCGCTGCCCCACCTCTGTTCCCTGATAACAGGAGACGCATTATTATACTCGATGTTCAGAGAAAACGCTGACCCAGTCGACTGTCCGCTAAAGGGACCTTTCTCCTTTACTTATAATAGGTAAGTGGATCTATCATCTAGCCTTGGTCTTAGCCAAGTAAGGATTAGGAGCAGCTTCTAGTCTTTCCGAATCCAGCTGGATACCAGTGTTTTACATGAAGCGGTTGCCTATCAGATCTCCACAACACGATACTCCTTGGCGAACCAAGGAGTATCGTATCTGACCGACTGTTTTACAAATGGCAACCAAGAACAATAATTTTATGTGCTTTCCATATAACAGTAAGTTGATTACTATGCAAAAATCTGGCAACAATTTCCAAGGAATAATGTTAACCTATGTAATTGTGTTACGGTATTCAAATAGGGAGTCAGTCTATGTGAAATATGTTCTGGTATTCAGGTGTTTACCTAGAAATGTCGTGATATTCAGTAACTTGATACTGAAGGCTTTTATATGAAAACAACTGGTATTCAGCTGCCAAATAATTAGGAAAGGCTAGACAGATGGTGATGAAGTTAATTACTCTGGAACTTAATCTACGTCATGGATAAACTTAGTCTCATAGCTTTAACAGTACTTTAAAGTTTCCATTTTGTGTGGTGAATTGAAACTGTTGATTACCTAGTCGTACCTGTTGTCCAACACGTGTAACTTAATATTATTCTGCAAGTACACTGGCAAGAGTTCAGTCGGCAGAGCTAACTTGAAATGCGTAAGCGTAAGCCTTCAAACGTAACAGGCCTGGGAGAGCAATCGTCTTCCTCCTTGCGTTTTTCCCTCCAAAAACAATGAAACAGTCATAAAAAATCATGATGCAGTTGGTCAATCTTGCACTTACATGTCATATACATAAGGAATTTATACAGATAAATTATTACCCATTGCTAAACAATACCCACAAAAGCCTACAAAATCCTTCAATAACTATAACACAAACACATGTACATATTGACGGCATATCACCAACGACAGTGGAACTGACCAGCAATTAAGACATGACACGCGTCCAGCCTCAGTGGCGGTCGACGACGCCATAATGACATGCAATTAAAAACGGTTGGTAATGCATTACCGATCAAACGTCACTCAGAGCGTTCGTAATTTGAATGGCGGTGCTTGAATTGCGATGACTGGATTGGTATGTGAATGCTCGAAATATTAATGACATAACTACCTAATACCCCCGAATACTCAATGGTCACATTTTAAGATGCTCTCAAATCTATTACTGTGTCTACCTGTGTGTGTGTGACATTGTTATTATGTAGCGCATAATTATAAGTAGATTATAAGCATAATATTTGTACACCGATTCGGTAGAATGTATGAGACTACTCTTTATAAAAACACCTATTGGAACTACATTCTGACAAATATTTTTTTCTTTCTTTCTTTCTTTCCTTAGTTTATGCCTTTACAGTGAGGCATAAACTAAGGACCGTAAGTTAGAGTGATAAAGACAGCAACCGATTTGACAGCGTCTTCATCCTTCGAACACACGTGATTCGAAACACAATAGCTGCCCGCCGACAGCCGGCTGTCGCTTAGACGTTAAAAGGTTAAAATAAAGTGACGTTTGTTTGAGTATTCGGCCAATAGTCAAGCTGTAATGAAAATGTACATAAGCTCAAGAGGCTTACCTTGCATAGATGCCGATTAGCCCAGCTTGCATGAAAAACTTGAGCCATAAAGTTAAGAGCTTTGAGAAAGGTGTCTCTGCGACGTGCTAAGGTTTTTGTAACTAGTGAAAATTGGGCTCCAATAATTTTTACTCTATAGTTGCAGGTGTCAGAATAATTGAATTTGAATTTCGATGTGCCAAAGCGAACTAATTCTAGTCATAATTCTTCCATTTTTCAAGATATTTTTTTACAATAAAAAAGCCGACTTCCCTGTATTTCGGCATGATACCATCATTAGATCCTGGACCTGATGACAATGGGACCATTTGGGAAGTCTACCCTTTCAAACAAAAAAAGAATAATTTGTTCAAATCGGTTTGTAAACGACGGAGATATGCGCGAACAAACATAAAAAAATACAAACATCCGAATTGAGAACCTCCTCCTTTTTTTAGAAGTCGGTTAAAAACTCTTCTGACCTCAATTTTGTAAAACTGTGATTTCTAAATACCAATGTAACATGTTTGGCATATTGAGATTGATGCAAGTGTTTTAGTTGTTAAAAGATTGGGCCTAGATTAGTCTTCTTTTTTTTTATTGATCCCTCACTTATTAGGGGTATTTTATCTTAAACTGGAGGATTGTGTGTGTTGGTTGGTATTTAAGCAAACGGAAATTTCGAAATGCATCCTTTTGATGTCAAGGAAACCTTTCGATGTTCAAGTCAGTCTGTTAATAGGCCAGGGAGTCCAATAGAAACAGAGCTTATTTATAGTGGTGGCAACAACACGAGCTAATTAAAATTATCCTCATTTCCAGGGGTCATGGTGACTGCAAGAGCCCGGTGTCATCGATCGAGAGCTGCACTGAAGACTCCAGGCTACTCCTCAACTACCAGGCATGTCCTGATGTGTACGGCTCTGAGAGCACGGGTAAGTTATCCACACATTTGATGATTAAAATATCTTCCCGTCTGCAATTCATTAGAGACCAGGTACACAGAAGATTTAGCGACCATGAGAAGAGACTGTAGTCACTAGATATATATATATATATCGGCGGCAACGCAGTCACATGATTATAAAATTAATTAAGTTAATGTTAATTAATTAGTGTCAAAATCAGCTCATTATTAATGGTTTGATTTATTTAAGACTATTTCAATTTTTGTAATGTAAAAATACTAACATCTATGTTTAAAATAACTTAAATTCGATTCCTAACCTAAAAACACGTGTTCGTACGATTTGCCTATAAATACCGCCGCACAAAGCGAGCTCAGTGCAGTCTCAGTCGAGTCGTCGGACAGTGCGGAGCTCTCTAGAACTAATTGCTGTAAGTGATTCTTATTAAATTTGTTCAAGTACAAGTTTTTGAGTTTTTCTTGTGTGCTGAAGATGAGTGACCACCATGATGATGCAACTAGTGACGTCAGCAATGCTGACGTCACACTTTTTAAAAATACTACAAGGAGCTCTCCTCCGTCATCAGAAGTGGGCATGGAAGGGGTTCCACCCCAGACCACCCCCTCATCAGCTCGTTTACCACCTGATCAACAGGAAATACCCAACGTACAACAACGGGACCCTGTGTTGGGGGTCCATACACCATTGGAGGCCGTATTACCACCAAGACCTATGCAAATGGATGGTATACCACCCCAATTTCTGATGCACATGATGGAAATGATGCAAAAAATGTCAGAGCGCTTGTGTGCTCCACCTATCGAGTCAAAAATAAGGATTAAGGATGTTTATCTGCCATCATTCGACCCGGACACCCACATTGGTGTACGAGAATGGTGTCAACATATAGATCAAGCAATTGAAGCATACAAACTGAAAGACTTCGATATTCGTATGAAGGTCTGTAGTTTGCTAAAAGGGCGTGCAAAAATGTGGGTTGACGACTGGATGGTGACCACTACTACTTGGGAAGAGTTGCGGAAAAACCTCATCACCACGTTTGAGCCTGAAAATAGGTACTCCCGAGATATCATCATGTTCAGGGAACATGTGTATGACTCAACCAAGGATATCGCAGAATTTTTGTCACGTGCTTGGGTTCTATGGAGAAGGATTACCAAGGACAAACTGGGTGAC
Source organism: Athetis lepigone (assembly GCA_033675125.1). Lineage (NCBI taxonomy): Eukaryota > Metazoa > Arthropoda > Insecta > Lepidoptera > Noctuidae > Athetis > Athetis lepigone. The sequence goes on along the minus strand of CM066229.1, from coordinate 19,903,312 downwards.
GAACACGCTGTGGAAGCAGTGATTGGGTGCGTTAATGATGAACGTTTACGCATTGAATTACTGAATGCTAGAGCTTCCACGGTTCCTGAACTCATCTCAGTTGCAACATCTATAAGGAAGAAGCGTTCTCACCCTACATCAAGCACAACCATACAAACTAAGCGTCCACGCTTTTCAGACAACACTCAATCCACATCAAGCTGCCGTATCTGTAAGAAAACAAATCATTCTACGAATGACTGCAGATTCAAACCATCCGAATCTAAACCTGAAGATGGAAACAAAGCCTCGAAAGCACCAAGCACTCCTTCATGTACGTTTTGCAAAAAGCCTGGACATACTTATGAAGTCTGTTTCAAACGTGAACGTTCGTTGACTTCAAATGTGAATTGCATAGCGAGTAATAAGCTCGCCCCTATCACTATCAAAATAGATGACAGAAGTTTGCAGGCTGTGTTTGATAGTGGCGCGGAGTGCTCAATTATACGAGAATCAGTTGCTACAGTTTTACCTGGACAAAGGAAGCCAGTAGTCAACTATTTAAAAGGGATTGGTCAATTTCCCGCAGTATCGTTAACCAAGCTTATAACCGTTTGTGTTATAGACACAATCAGCATTGAGTTGGAATTTTACATACTACCTGATTATGAGATGACAACAGACATCTTGGTAGGTATGAATCTCATTCATGGCACCAATCTAAGTATGATAATAACATCTGATGGGACAAAGCTGATTCGCGAAAAACTCATTAATCACGTGAGTAACAGTTCTCCTCTCTTCAACAATTTGGATTGTGATCTAACCAATGAAGATGAAATTTCACAACTGCGCCTACTCCTGAATAAATACGAACACTTATTTATTCGAGGCTACCCTAAGACTCGAGTTAATACAGGCGAGCTGGAAATCAGATTGAAGAACCCTGACAAATTTGTGGAAAGGAGACCATACCGCCTCAGTCCAGTGGAACGAGAGAAGGTTCGCACCATTATCCAAGAACTTCTGGAACACAACATCATTCGTGAGAGCAAATCTCCTTACTCTAGCCCCATCATCTTAGTCAAGAAGAAGAATGGTGACGATCGGCTCTGCGTAGATTTTCGAGAATTAAATTCGAATACCCTACGTGACCATTACCCGCTTCCATTAATATCAGATCAAATTGATCAGTTAGCAAATGGCCATTTCTATTCAAGCCTGGATATGGCAGCCGGTTTCCATCAGATACCTATAAGCGAAACCTCAATAGAGAAGACTGCCTTCGTCACACCTGATGGTTTATATGAATATCTTACTATGCCATTCGGTTTGAGCAATGCCTGTTCAGTCTATCAACGATGTATCAACCGAGCCTTGAAGTCATTGTTGGGAACCGCAGCACAGGTATACGTCGATGACGTTTTAAGCAAATGTACAAACTTTGTCGAAGGAATATCTCACTTGGAACGAATTCTTATAGCATTACAAAACTCAGGATTTTCAATCAACGCTGACAAGTGCAGCTTCTTTAAACGTTCCATTGAATACCTAGGAAACGTAGTTTCTGATGGCCAAGTTCGACCAAGCCCACGAAAAGTAGAGGCTCTTGTCAAAGCTCCATTGCCCAGGACTGTCAAACAGGTCAGGCAGTTCAATGGTTTGGCAGGATACTTCAGGAAGTACATACCTGACTTCTCTCGCATAATGGTACCTTTGTACGAATTAACAAAGCAAGGTGCAAAATGGGAATGGACAGACAAACACGAGAAAGCACGTAACACGATTATCGATTGCCTAACATCAGCCCCAGTACTTACATTATTTCAAGAAGAAGCACCGATACAACTATACACGGATGCGAGCAGTCTTGGATTTGGTGGTGTACTGGTCCAAATAATAAATGGACGCCAACATGCAGTCGCTTTTATGAGCATGAGAACCACGGAGGCCGAAAGTCGCTACCACTCATACGAGCTGGAGACACTGGCGGTGGTACGTGCCATAAAGCACTTTCGCCAGTATCTGTATGGGCGAAAATTCACAGTGATAACAGACTGCAATGCTTTGAAAGCATCTAAACACAAAAAAGACCTCCTTCCAAGGATCCATCGCTGGTGGGCGTTCCTCCAGAACTACGACTTTGAAGTGGAGTACCGCAAAGGTGAACGGCTTCAACATGCCGATTTCTTCAGTAGGAACCCTACTGAGCTTACAGTAAATATCATGACAAGAGACTTGAACTGGCTAAAAATTGAACAACGACGAGATGAAGAACTACGACCAATAATGGATAGTCTAAGGGATAACAACCCTGTCCAGGACTACATCCTGGAGGACAATGTCCTAAAGAAGAACGTCAATGATCCGGTTTTTGGACAGCATCTTAGTACAGTTGTTCCCAAGTCCTTCCAGTGGAGTATCATCAATTCTTTTCACACGGCGCTGAAACATCCAGGATGGGAAAAGACATTGCAGAAAATCCGGGAAACTTACTGGTTTCACAAAATGAGCTCCACTGTTCGCAAGTTTGTGGACAACTGTGTTATATGCCGAACATCTAAGGGTATGTCTGGTGCTGTTCAAGCCCAGTTACACCCAATACAAAAACCAGCAGCTGTCTTCCAAGTTATCCATATGGACATAACAGGGAAGCTTGGCACCGCAGACGATCAACAATATGTCATAGTCACTATTGACGCCTTCTCAAAGTACGTGCTACTTTATTTTTCAAGCAACAAAAGCCCTCATAGTACACTGGCTGCTTTAAAGCGAAGTGTACATCTATTTGGCACACCAGTCCAAATTATTGTCGATGGTGGAAGAGAGTTCTTGGGCGAATTCAAGGAGTACTGTGACCAAATCGGAATAAATATTCATGCCATAGCTCCAGGAGTTAGCCGAGCAAATGGTCAAGTGGAAAGAGTCATTGCAACTGTCAAAAATGCATTGATTATGATTAAAAATTATGAAACAGAGCAATGGCACACTACACTTGAAGAACTTCAATTAGCAATGAACTGTACACCTCATCGGGTCACCGGGGTGGCTCCTCTCACCCTTATTACTAAACGAAAGCATTGTGTACCTCCTGAGCTTCTTAGTTTGGTAGACATTGATACTCAAACGGTTGATATTGAAGCTCTTACACAACAAGTTCAACAGAAAATGATTCGGTCTAGCGAACAAGATAGGCAACGCTTCAACTTGCATAAGGCCAAAATCCGTCATTTTCAAAGAGGAGACTATGTATTGATTAAAAATAACCCGCGCAACCAAACTTCATTGGACCTGAAATTCAGTGAACCATATGAGATCTGTCGAGTACTTGAAAATGACCGATATTTGGTAAAGAAGGTCGTCGGTAGAGGGCGACCACGCAAAGTTGCACATGACCAACTGCGTCGGGCCCCTCAACCTGGCGAACAGATGACCGTATCGGCGGGCAACGAGTCACCTACTCACCAAGGCACTGCTGCAGTGTCAGCCGAACCTATTCCATCCACATCGAGAGAGGGACTACAAATACAGCCTACTCATGATGAGGCCGAAGAAAGCTCGTCGGAATAAATGGTGAGTTATTCAATTCAATATCACTTATTATCACTATTATTAATTAACCTTTAACACAACCACAAAACTCTCCAAGAAAAACTACGAGACCCTATAAATACACTCCGAGACCCTCCGAGAACACTTCGAGAACCTCCGAGAACTCTACGAGAATCTCCGAGAACTCTACGAGAATCACCGAGAACCTTCTAAAACAATAACATAAAACATACAGGACAGCATGTGTTTGTGTCCATTTATAAACAAGTTACTTACATAAAGCCACACGGCGTGGTTCACAGATATCCATCTCAGAGAAAATTGTGTTGGTTTACAGATAACCATCAGCATCAAAACAAGACTACGAGCTAAGATCTACGAGGCTGGTGCAGAGCGCGCACCGCCTGTCAGTATGGCCGTATCGGCGGCAACGCAGTCACATGATTATAAAATTAATTAAGTTAATGTTAATTAATTAGTGTCAAAATCAGCTCATTATTAATGGTTTGATTTATTTAAGACTATTTCAATTTTTGTAATGTAAAAATACTAACATCTATGTTTAAAATAACTTAAATTCGATTCCTAACCTAAAAACACGTGTTCGTACGATTTGCCTATAAATACCGCCGCACAAAGCGAGCTCAGTGCAGTCTCAGTCGAGTCGTCGGACAGTGCGGAGCTCTCTAGAACTAATTGCTGTAAGTGATTCTTATTAAATTTGTTCAAGTACAAGTTTTTGAGTTTTTCTTGTGTGCTGAAGATGAGTGACCACCATGATGATGCAACTAGTGACGTCAGCAATGCTGACGTCACACTTTTTAAAAATACTACAAGGAGCTCTCCTCCGTCATATATATATATGATAATATGATAAAAGAGACAGATAAGTTAGAAAATGAATGATATACCCCAAAAAAGGATATTTTTGACGTAGTTTTATTGTTTTATTTTATTGTTAAAGTTTTGTGAATTAGTTAAATAGTATACTTTGTACATTTTGTATGGCTATGATATACATACAATTAATCCAAGAATAGTATTTTAATGCATAGACCTCATACATTTTCCAACACCAACTTTTCAGATGAGATAAATGAAATTATAAATAATGATGCATCTCATTATTTATAATTTCATTTATCTCGTCAGCAAAATGTACGATGCAAGTCACTACCGTTGATTGTGGTTTATGGGTGCGAGATTAAATAACACAAAGCAGAAACGAGCACGCGAAAAAGTTAATTAGGTCATCTGCCAATTAATTTTATATCGTAAGTCGTAAAACTGGAAAAACAATCAACATCGGCTCTTATCCTTGACATAATTAGGTACTAAAACATGAAATGTATTTTTATTAGGAAAACATGAATATACACAAGTTTTTTTTTGTGTTTTGACATAGATAAAAGAACAAAGTAAATGTAGCTTATTTATAATACAGATAGGTGCACCGGTAGATAAATTAAAACCCAACTTAATTTATAAAAAATATAATAACCGCCCCGGTTGTGAGTGCAGACAAATTTACTGGTTAAATATAGCCTATTAAAATCTCCCTTATTAAAGATCGAATTTCAAATACAATTCAAATTCTCGTATTTCATCAAATTTTGTGCATAACCTAAAAGAAAGACAGACACTTTCCTATTTATATCATTACTAGTTTACCTAGCTGCTGTCCCTGGCGGTCTCGTCCGCGTTATATTAGATCTTCGTTTACTGCTTCGTTACCGTAGGTACAGCGTGATGTTATATAGCTTGTAACTCGCAGACAACCTAGCTTTAAATTAGTTATATATGGGTCTATGCAGCCTGAAATAAATTTGATTTGATTAGTAAAATAATTTTTAAAATCAGGTCAGTAGTTTCAACCTTTCGACGATCAACCGACAACCGGCAGTCGCGCTGCTATAGGCGAGACGACAAAAAAAAAGTAATTAGTCCGTCGAATAGATTATCAAAAAATTTTGGACGCGTATTTTTTCTTTTTTCTCGTAAACGAAGAATGACGGCGATACAGTGCGTTGAAGTTGCGCATACGTCACGATCTAATACAATTTTTGCAGGACGGTGACGTCAAAAGCCCCCACTCCGGAACTTTGTTGCTCTCTATCTTTGTATTTATTTATTAATTTGATCAAGCAAAAAATACGTGTCCCGTATTTTCGGCCGATCTATTAGACGGACTAAACAGAATGCCATTATTTTAATGCTGTCGTCATCCCTATTGTCTCCAATCACGTGTGTTCGAAGGTCTAGTTTATTCATTACATACAAACAAATCTTTCCCCTTTATAATATTAGATAGTATGAATATAGATTCCAGCTTTTCCTCTCGTCTTGTTAGACGTCGGATACAAATGGTTCGGGCAGAGTTCCAGCAGAGGTGGCATCCATTGTTTGGTTTCAGCCGCGGTTCAAAATAACAGCTATGTTTAACACGTATTGGTGACTCATTTCTTACTAATTTGTTTAAAGATAGTCGTCTGCGTGTTTGTCGAGTTTTAATTAATGAAATTGCCTCATCAGACTAATTTTATTTTGTTATTAAATGCATTCTTAAAGTGTTTCGAAGGAGTAGTGACATTGCTGAAAGTTTCAGCAGTTTTGTTTAGCAGAAAACTATGAACAGATTACGAAAAATATCGTCTATTTTTGCGATTTTAAGCTTGTGCCTTCCAGCTCGTTTATTTTAGTTATTAAAAGCTTGATCGGTTTTTAAATTCATTTTTACCAATCGTATGCAGAATAATTAATAGACTGTCCTCTAAGTTTTTCTCGAAGTTTTTTCTCAAAGTAGTTGGAAACACCCAGTACCGCATAAAAGTGTCATATTTATCCAACTTTTTGTAATTTACTTGAGTTACATACAAGGAACTCAATTCAGTGACAAATCTTCTACAAAGAATGACCTATCACAATAAAAACAAATGAAATTATACTCACAAATAAACATAATTGCAACAAAAAAAGCAGGAAAACTCAAACTTCAAAAGCGTAGTAAAAAATATGGAGAGGAAAGAAAAAAACAAGCTACAAAAAAGCATTTCTACTCAAAAAGGAACATTTCTGAGCAATTCCCATAGTAGGTACTTCCCCTTTACGCCGGCGGCGGTATCTATATAAAACTTTATTTGTGCAGTCGTCTGTCACAATTGTCCACATCAGCGGCGAACTGTGCGTCTATTCTCGGATGTAGATTTTGAGCGAGAAGTTAGACTATGTATATACTGTGACTGCGCCTGTTACTTACAAGTTTGTCATTTTGGATAGTAGTGTTGCTAATGAGAACTTGGTGGCTATTTGTGGGATGCCTTCAATTTTGTGTTATTTGGTTTGTGGTTTTTAATAGTTCTTTAAGTGGATTAGGTCTAAAATTATACACCTAACAGTCATGGTCACTGGTATTAAGTATGCGAATAATAACTAAATTGTTTTTTTTTCTTATGGGCTTTCTCGTGGTCCCTGACTAGCCCGAGGGCATAGACGGGGCCTACGATGGAGCGAGCCTTCCCAATAGATGTCTATGCACTCGTTTCTTTAATACTTTCGGGTTATAAGAATTTGGAAACACAGACGTCAGCAGGGAATTCCATTCTTTTGCGGTGCGCTTTGTAGACTATTTTGAAAAGCGCTGCGTACGGATATGAGGAATATCTACTGAGAAAGGTTGATATTCCTCATATGTATGTAGTGTTATTCTGTAATAATAATCTCTCATGGTGTAATTGATGTAGTTCTGTAGATATTGTTGTTTATTAATTCCTCAGAGTTACGTGAAATCTGTTCTAATCCCCTGTAACTTTCCCATTTCAGTGGAAGAACTGGAATGCCTAGCAACATGGAAAGAAGGCAGCCTGCGCTTCCTAGTGGGTAAACTTCATCACAACCATGCCACTAGCAACGAGGACCGCTACCGATGCTTCGTCTACGAGAAGACTAATGGTAACTACAATCATTTGAATTGACATAAGCTTTCGCTAAACAATTTGACATCTCCATACATTTGACAATCTATTCGTTTTCGCTATCTATTCTACAATGCCACTTGTCTAGGGGGGCTGCTTTCTAAACATTCATTGGTCACGGAAGAAAAAAGAACTGTCCTTCTTAAGCCTTCTTTTTCCTTCCAACCGTGGGCCTCAAAAGTCTTTTCCTCTCCAATTTTAGACTTACTTCTCAACACGCGTGTTACAGCAACCGGGGCGGTGAAGGAGCAGGTGGTGCCGCCAGGTGGCATTGAGTACAGGGTCGCACAGTCGGGGGACGCCACCTGCAACGGACTGTTCAGTGCCACCGAGGGATCCAGGACCATGGCTCTTAAACGTGGTGAGAAATTGTTGTTGATGATTCGAGGGGAAGGAATATCGCTTACACATTTCTGGATTCTCAATTCTTTATTTCATTCCACAATGTAGGCTTAGGTGGTTAATGTTTGACAAAAGTAACAATCATGGACCCTGTTGGGCACAGCAAAAGAATTACATGAGGACTCCACCACCACTTCCACCACTCATTCTTCTACTTTTATTGAATGAATCTAGGATATTGAAGTTATTTCTATCATCATTGTATCTGTTTGCTTCAATAGCAAGTTACTAGAAAGGTAAAATATTCATGAATGAATAAAGATCTGAATCGAAGTTCTTTAGGAGATGTGGCTTTATGTGGTATTGAACTCCCGGGAGATATTGAGATATCTCCCGACAGTCCTAATGTAATCTTCTACTGAATGCTTAAATTGTCTGAATTTGATGACATTGACACTACAGGTTTAAACGATACTACTGTATATCTACACTACAGACACAAGAATAAGACACCACCCAATCTTAAAAAGGACATTGCACTAAAACTTGCTGACCTTCTCAACAACACGTTCTTCAATCTAATCTCTAAATTTTCTAAGCTGCGACTATAGCCTTCTTTCCATTTCTTTCAGTATCAGTCCGCTTCAACTGCCAGTTCCCCTCCTGGATGACGTTCTCTCACACATGGCATACGCTGGACTTCACCAGCAACTACACGTTCTACCAGCGGAATGCAACCCTGAGGATAACGAACCAGACTGGTGCTGATATCAAGGTGTACTGTGTTAATGTGAAGGCCAGCTCGCCGAGCGGGAATTCTGTGGCGTTGGTTGCGCATTGGCAGCATCATTGGTGACTTGCTTGACTAATTACTTAGAACTTCTGCCAAAACCTGCATAAGGATAAATATATAACTGAATAAAATCAAACGGTTCTTACCACTTCATTTTTGAGTATTAGAGCTGTAATTATTTCTGTGAAAAGAATTATTTTTAATTGAAAAAAAAACATTTTTTTCTACTACCTACCTGATTCAATCAAACAGCTTAGGTTGTATAATATTTATACAACCTAAGCTGTTTGATTTGAATTGAAAGAAATTTAACACAAAATCAGATACCAAAAAAGGCGAGTTTATATACTGGCCTCTAAATGAAGTAGAGGAGGCAGCGCGAGCTCCAATTTAATGAAAAAAAAAACAATAACAAAGAAGTCCATCATCATCAACCAACACGAGTCCACTGCTAAAGGCAGACTCCCCAACGGCACAATCATCACCATCATTGACGTTTACAAACATGTCCTCCTTTCCAGCGTGTCACGCTACGTGTGCGTCGTGTTATACAGACGGGACACGTACATCGCAGAGCTGCAGCGGGGCACGCCCACCTCGCGGCCAGACGACGCGTGTTCACCGCATCATTTCAATGCAGTCACTGCGCCTTATGTTACTTTAGTAGGTGAGTGACGCATCCCACTACTGATTTTTCCGGAAGAGCATAGAATAGTTATTTATTAGAACTGAAAAGAGGTTTAAGTTACAGATATATGTTTGGGGTAGTCTTAATGCTAACTACTATGGAGAGTTGACTTTTTGATGTATTTCCAAGTGCAGGATAACAGAGAGTGTGGGCCACTTAGGGAGACATTAAATATGTGACCCATTAGGCACTGTTTTACACTTGTTACTTTGGAGCTATCTCTTTACAACCTTTCCATTTGGCTGTGCCAAGGTCACGTTAAAATTGAGACTTTTCACCACATTACATTACAAATATCCAAGCTAATTAGATATATACTATTAACTAATATTGCCAATCCTTTTTTTTCAGCAAGCAATCCCGAAACAAAAGAATGTCCGTATTCCGGAAAATATGAAATCCAAAACCGACGCAAAAGAGACATAAGATCTAGCGAAGATCATAGTAGTAAGAGAGAAAAAGCAATGCTTGAACATAATCGTAGAATAAACGGGAGTAGGTTGTTCAATTTTAGCGTAAGCAACATGTCCAGTGCTCCAATGTTGAGGAGTCGGAGGGAATCGGAGGGAGAGGTGTCGTGTGTGGTGAACAGCTACAATAGACTGGAGGTTGGGTGCAACTCCGTGAAGAATATGGAGTTCTATTCTACGTGTGAGAATAGGGAGGTGGTGACAGGTAAGATTGAGTGGCGAATGGTTTTGTTTACTAGTATCTGCTTGTGCTCAGGTATCCTGGCGATGTTTTCCTTCAGAGCCAGTGATGTGAAAGAGAAGTTGATTAAGGTAACTGATTGAAAGAGTACTTAGTGCTAGCCCAGTTTTGCGTATCCTCAAACTTATTATTCAAAATGTCAAGCTAAAACAGATGATCTCGGTTACAGTTTTATTATAACTGTGTATCCAGGTTTGATATCCAGGTCCGGCAAATGCGTCACCCTTGCCTTAGAAATCACGCTAAGTCGGTGTCATTCGTAGTTCTTTGACAGTCGTTACGGGTATCCGAAACCGAAAAGAGTCTGACTAGTTTTACAAAAGCAGTCGCTCCAGCTTACAAATATAATTTCATCGGATTAGGTGATCCCGAGCAACCCTGGTTGAGAAAGCCACCTTGACAAAATTTTCATAATTTCCAGCGTACACGTGCCACGGCGGCTGGTACGAGAACGGCGCGTCGTTCGTGGTGACGACGCCGGTGACGCGCGACAGCACGGCGGCGCGCCGCTACTGCTTCGTGTCGCGCGACGACCCGCGCGGCGCGCTCGCACTCGCGCGCTCCGCCACCAACTGCGAGCGCAACCAGCGCGCGCCCGACCTCGTGTTCGACGCCACCGCTACTGGTGAGTGTCGACAGTACTATACTACTGCGTAGTGTCGCGCTCGCACTCGCGCGCTCCGCCACCAACTGCGAGCGCAACCAGCGCGCGCCCGACCTCGTGTTCGACGCCACCGCTACTGGTGAGTGTCGACAGTACTATACTACTGCGTAGTGTCGCGCTCGCACTCGCGCGCTCCGCCACCAACTGCGAGCGCAACCAGCGCGCGCCCGACCTCGTGTTCGACGCCACCGCTACTGGTGAGTGTCGACAGTACTATACTACTGCGTAGTGTCGCGCTCGCACTCGCGCGCTCCGCCACCAACTGCGAGCGCAACCAGCGCGCGCCCGACCTCGTGTTCGACGCCACCGCTACTGGTGAGTGTCGACAGTACTATACTACTGCGTAGTGTCGCGCTCGCACTCGCGCGCTCCGCCACCAACTGCGAGCGCAACCAGCGCGCGCCCGACCTCGTGTTCGACGCCACCGCTACTGGTGAGTGTCGACAGTACTATACTACTGCGTAGTGTCGCGCTCGCACTCGCGCGCTCCGCCACCAACTGCGAGCGCAACCAGCGCGCGCCCGACCTCGTGTTCGACGCCACCGCTACTGGTGAGTGTCGACAGTACTATACTACTGCGTAGTGTCGCGCTCGCACTCGCGCGCTCCGCCACCAACCGCGAGCGCAACCAGCGCGCGCCCGACCTCGTGTTCGCCGCCACCGCTACTGGTGAGTGTCGACAGTAAACTAAAACGTGCAAAAAAATCGCTAGTTTGCAACCGCCCTAAACACTCAACTTATTTACGTAGAATCAAGCTATTGATCGCTAAGGATCGCGCGACCGTTTGTCACTTCTAATGCTCCCACTTTCCACCTATAATGTTTTTTTTTTTGCTTCACAGGTGAATGTCAAGATCAGACGAGCCACCAACCAGCGCTGAGTATAACCCTAACCTTTGTAGTATATCTCCCAGTTATACACTACATAATCCCGAGATGATTCCCAATAAACTAACCCAACTTAAGTCATTTCGGACCCCTCACCCTTGTAATTATAGCTACGACAAATAGACAGGCTTAGAAACTATAGAAAAAAAAACCTTTTAGTTATTAAGACACTTTGTAAACGTATAACAAGCTATTTTTCCCGTTATTTTTGTTATGAATTAATGTAAATCGTTTAAAATCGATATTATCGTATAGATAGACTCAATCGCCTAAAGTTAATATTGCCACATATAAAAAATAGCTAAAGTAACATTAGCCGACTGTTATTTCATTATATTTAATTAAATGTACAATTTTAGATAATAAATTGACATGATAGATGTCGTCTTGATTGCACAAATAAGCACATACTTCTTAATTTTGTTCTATGTTTATGATTGTTGCCTCCAAGTAAAATAGTTTTTGATAAAAATATTTGAAAGTGTCTACTCCTTACCATTAGTTAATAACGTTAACGAGTTATTGGCTTCATCGTTACGTTGTGCATAGTTTGAAAGTACTTCATGTTGAAATTACTTCGTCTCTACTATTACCTAACGGCTAAACAATTTATTATTTTGGCTCCTCAAAAATGTTTAGTAAGAATAAATACATTTCATTTGATCAAGTAATACGCTAGTCTAGTGCAGATAAACTTGGAGGCACATCAGTTTGGGTGTCTTGTGTATAGAACTTCTATAATAGTAGGTAAATGTTATCCTTGGACTACAAATTAATTTCAATATTCCTTTCTTACTATACCTACTGTATATAATTTATTTATTAAACCTTCGAAACCACGTGATTTGATACACAATAGAAAGACAATAGCAACGCGACGCCCGGCTGTCGCTTGGTCGTCGAAATGTGATTCTTACAGCACACTAACAAAAATATCGGTATCGTTATTTCAATCAATAAGAAACTCCTTTAACCAGTCTGTTATTTTTCGAATGCTATAATTAATAATTACGTGTGAATTTTGTAACATTTCTTTCCTTCTTATTAAAGAAGTTATTTTAGCCATACAAATTAATATGAGGTCCAAGAATGACATTATATTAGTTGACAAATTAATGGTTGATAGATTTGATGAGAATGGTTGTGAAATAATTCTTGTTGCAACAGTTATAAAAATGATGAAGAAACTTCCTCCACCGCTTTATTTCGCTTGAAACCAATCAAAATTTTATTTAACCTGCCTGTCTAGCTTCTGTGTTCTTGAAAACATGTCATGTGCTATTAGCTCACATTTAGGATTTTATTTATTTCATAAAAGTAATTTAAAATACGTAATTTGAGGCTGAACATTACTATAACTTTAATTTGCTTACCTACGGTAAATTTTGGCTAACCCATTCAAATACCTAAGTTTTTGAAAATCGCAAAGTTAACCGTTATTTATTTGAAAACACAAAAATATAGTTGATATCTCTTACATTATGCATAATTTAACTATAATACAAATTAGCACGTTCCCTACAAATATGAAGCTTTGAAATATGTACAAAATCATTGTAAAATGTTACTGAGTGAGTAGCTAGAATAATTTTATGATATAGTTATTACGTTATTTTTATTTAAACGAATCGTTTCTTACCTTACATTTTGTATATTTTGATTTGTGTAAAATAAAATATAATCATTAGTTTTTTAGATATACCTAATAAATAATAAGCACAATTTTGGAAGGCCCCATTTTGTTAGCGTTAATAAAAACAATATTTTTTTTTAATCTATGTTTATCGATTGTTTTATTGTAATAGCAGTTTTTAACAGTTCAGAAAACAGTTCTATACTAGGAAATTTAAAGTTTTTCTTTAGATTATTAGTTGGGTCACTGTGTAATTGATTTCAATCTTTGCTTCCTGAACGCACAACATCAACACTTCTGAAAAAATACCCTAAATGAATTCTTCGTATTTATTCTTAAATGTTTTGCTCTTAAAAGCGAATAATTAATGTCTACCCAACATGAAGTTTACAAGAACGTGTCTTACTCTTAACTTTTTACATTGTAACTAATGCATTTATAACAAACATTATTAATATTATACTACCTTTCTAAATAATATCTTTATTATATCAGAAGTGTTGTTTAAATATCTAACCTTCCAAATATTAATGCTCAAACTTGTCTAGACTAAACTAACAAATTATTTTCCAAATGGATGGGGTCTAAATGATTGTTACAATGCACCATATAATGGTTGCTCCTCTAACTTTGTACTATTGTATTTGTTACAACATTTTCACGAGAAAGCAATGTTTTCTCAAATCAAGCAATACTATTATAGGTAAGATTAGATAAGACTAAATTTAGATAAGTAAAAACGAATACTCATTTTGAGATCAATGTAAAATTTAATTAAGTTATTAGATAATAAAATCGCAACAGCAATAATATATTTGTATTTATAGCTATTGAGCGTTAAATTTTTAATAGTTAGTAGACAGTTGTGGATAATGGAGCTAGCGTTGTTGTTTTATAATGTGACAGAGATTATTTTCTTTGTGGAAGCTAACTTGAAGGGAAATCAGTGTAAAATAAATTAAAGAAATTAACTTTACACTGATTTCCTTCGAGGTGATCATCGTTATGTTTCCATTGTGTGATATAGGTACATTGAAATTAATTAAGTATATAGTCGTCAGCATGGATTAAAATAAACAGCGAAATTGATTTTTACTTGTTTTATTTCTTTTCTGAAGGCTGGCAATACCTCTGATTTTATTTTTGACAAGCTTGAAAGATGTGGAAGGCGAGTATCTTATAACAATGCTATATACTTAACACTCCGGGATAAAATATGTTCCTTCCTATTACTATCTACTACTATGTAATTTTAAAATGCTATATTTTAAAATGATTAATACTTGAGAGTAGCACTTTAGAGCAAACTCGACGTTGCGGCTTGACTTATATTTTCAACTATATTAATAGTTATACCTAAAAATAATTCGCTCAAAAGTGCTCAAAAATCGAGAAGAATACAGTTTTATAAATTACTAGCTTTTGCCCGCGACTTCGTCCGCGTGGAATAATAGTCCTCGTTCCCGGGAGATTTCCGGGATGAAAACTATCCTATGTCCTTTCTCGGGTCCCGGACTATATTCGTACCACATTTCATTCAAATCGGTTCAGTGGTATAGGCGTGAAGAAGAAACAGACAGACAGACAAAGTTACTTCCGCATTTGTAATATTAGTATAGATAGTATGAATTTCTTAAAGTCCGAGTCCAGATTAGAGAGAAAAATTGCTTTAAGATGCAAAAGGATCACTGCAGTCCAATCTCGTTTGTCGAAATGTCGTCTGTCAGAATAGCTAGTTATAATAAATGGCGTACAGGCTATGTTCAGCTGGAAGCAGGCTGGTGATATATAGTGATAGAAATCTTATAATATGTTTCGCGGTTACGGGTAGTCAAAGACCAGAAAACAAACTTTGTTAGTTTGGTGACCAGTCTAACAAAGGACTATCATTTCACCCAGTAACTGGGTTGTGAAGGTCTAATAGGCAGATGCTTCACGTAAAACACTGTTATCCAGCTGAATCCAGCTTTAGGCTGGTAGCCAAAGATGCACAGAACAGAGGAATCTATTCTGTGGCGAGATGAATATGTTTAGTGGTGTGTAAAGTGACCTTTAGACAAAACTAGCTTCTGCCCGCGGCTTCGCTCGCGTTAGAAAGAGACAAAAAGTAGCCTATGTTACTCTCCATCCCTTCAACTATCTCCACTTAAAAAATCACGTCAAGTCGACGCTCCGTTTTGCCGTGAAAGAAAGACATACAGACAGACAGACAGACAGACAGACACACTTTCCCATTTATAATATTAAGTATGGATATCAATGAATCAATTACCATAAAATTTTAATGGGCCCTCTCACACATGACCTATCTAACCAAAAAAAAGTCACTAAAATCCGTTCGTAATTGACAGAATATATTGACAGATAAAAAAATACATACAATCAAATTGAGAACCTCCTCCTTGTCTCAAAGTCGGTTAAAAATAAATCTCACGACACATATGATAAAAACAGGAATATGATAAAAACAGGAAGAGAAGTAGTAATGATTGGTCAAGGTTCAAAGTCTCTGCAAATTTTTGTGTCCAAGTAAATATTATATCAATTATTAGGCAGGCTATCTCCCCCTGTTATACTTAATTCGTGATCCTACCACTGACCAAGTGACCACGGCACGGCTATGGTTCTGATAAAATAGCAATAACCTTATTGCATGCCCTCTAGCGGATCACGAAACGGTTCAGCCGCTGAAATTCAGACACAAAAAAACTTCAAAAAAAGATATGTTTGGTCTTCCCTAAATTTCAGTCCTGGCGACATAATCAACTAACTTTAGTTCGGTTGATTAAAAAAACAGTTTGCTATGAATGGGTGCCGATTTCTTGCACAACTGTAACTATGGTTATTATCATAGTAGTTTGTAACTTCGTAGCCACCCCAATCTGTCCTAATACATAATATACTCAAAACTGACATCGCAAATAAAGCATGCGATCTTATATGTTATGATCCGTTATTATTGCAGTTGTGTGGTAAAGGCTTTATGGTTCTGCATGCCTGACACAACTTGACACAACACACATGTCTTCTGGCTGCAACCTAAAACTAAATATTAAATTTTCATATTTTATTGATAATTTTCATTTGAAACTATTTAAATGCGATAAAAATATAGGGAAATAACAAATAGTCACGATTATACCAACGAAATTCGATAACAGTTTTTATCATAACGAACTAATAGTTAATGCTTTAACCGATTTCGTTATTTTGCTTATTGCTAAACAAGAACGCGACCATAACTCAGTACTACCAATATAAAAAACCTAACGCCCGATTCAAAGCTGTCAACATTCTGATAAGTCATGTCATGTGTTGGTGTTGCTTGGCTTGCTTGCTTTCAGCAGCTTTCTTTACTTTGCTTGTACGCGCGTCGTCAGTCAATTGGACTGTTTATGTGTAGAAACATCTATCGCATAACACACAAAACGTAATAACAAACTCGATTGTTAATAAAAAACTGAAACAAGCCCTGTACAGTGCCAGTAACAGGAGGATATTTGGGAAATATGTGAAAGTGACAGTAGCAAAATCGACATAGTTATTGTGTGATTATAATGTTATTTCGCATATTTTCGAGTACCGTCAGTTAGTGTTTTGGCGTTAATAAAGAAGATGTTGCACGTGAGGCATAGTTCTTGTGTGGTGGAGGACACTTGATTGGAACACTATGTTCGAAGCGGGATAAGCGTACTCGATTATAGCACGATCAGCTATAATGCAACACGAATGTACGCAGGAGGGTGGTAGGAGCAGGTTCGAGCGGCGGAAGCCGAGCAAGGTGCTGAAGATAGCGGAGAGTTTCACGAACTTGGACGAGACTGCGAAGTCAGGGCGTTACGTTCGTGGTCCTCATTCGAAGTTAGGCCGGAGGTATCGAGATGGGGAGAACGGGAGCCGGACTAAGCGTGCGGTGTGTTGTGATGATGATTGTGATAAGGAGTCCGGTGTGAGTGAGGATTGTGAGAGACTGGGCGACCGCCGCGTGACGGGTTCGTCATGCACCGCGCTCAGGACCGCTGTCGCAGCACTCTATCCCTTCGACGACTTCGTGCTGGAGAAGATTGGGTCTGGATTCTTCTCTGAAGTTTTCAAGGTAAGTCATTTTTGCTTTTATTAACTCTCTGACTAGTACCGGTTGTGTATTGTATGTTGTTTTGATTTTAACAGATTTAAAGAAATTATCCGCAGTTGTTCTTAGGGAAGCAAATTCTTGTTTAAAGGATTGTCGTAGGGTTCAAAGACCTAGATTGCAATGTTATTCTAGTTTGTGCAGGCAAAAGTACTTATGTGTCAATGTAACAAAACAAGACATGTAGATAAAATATTAAAACAAGTATTGATAACCGGATTCTAGAAAAGAAACTTGTATTTGTTGTTACATGTATTTATTTTTTTTTTTTTTTTTTTTTTTTTTTTTTTTTTTTTTTTTTTTTTTTCCTATCTGCTATCAGTCATCCATGACTATGATCAGATGTGTGGAGAGACGCATCACATTATTACAGAATCAGGACCAATGTCCAAATTCTACTTAATCAGGCAGCACAATATCGGCTTTCTTGAGTCTCTTGATATGATTTGGCATCAATAGTGAACGTGAGAGGGGATTTGGATGGCTGGTTAGTCTGTCTTTGTATTTCTCTAGGTAGCGCTTCGCTTCATCTAGGATCGTTGGAATTTCCAGGTGCTCATGGATTTCTGAGTTGCGAGCGTACCAGGGCGCCGCTGCTAGGACCCTCAGGATGCTGTTTTGGCTTCTTTGAATGCACATGATATTAGACTTGCTTGCGGAAGACCATAGTTGAATCCCATATGTCCATATTGGTTTTATGATGGAACAATAGACTCTAAGTTTGTTACTCAGGCTGAGTGAAGATTGTCTGCCTAGTAGCCAGAGCAAGTTCTTGAATCGGTAGTTGATTTCCGTTCTTTTTTTCTTTAGGTGATCCTTCCATGTCAACCTACGATCCAAGTAGAATCCCAGGTACTTTACACATGATGACTGTGGTAGAGTGTCCTGTCCCAATCTGACCGGGGCGCAATTTCCATGTTTTAGTGCAAAGGTAATGTGATGGGATTTGGGCGCACTTGCCTTTATGCGCCATTTGTTTAGCCAGTCGTGGGTCCTGTCAAGTTGATTTTGCAGCATGTTGCTCGCCAAGTTGGCATCCCGATCACAGGCCAAGAATGCGGCATCATCAGCGTAGGTTGCTACAAATACGTCAGGGCATTGAGGGAGATCGCTGGTAAATATATTATATAAAACTGGGCCCAGGACGGAGCCCTGGGGTACCCCTGCAAGGCATCTGGCGAGAGAGGATCTAGCGTCTCGTACCTTTACTTGAAATTGTCTGTCACTAAGGTATGATTTCATTAGCAAGTAGAAAGAATGGGGCAGGAGCAACTTTATCTTACATAATAGTCCTTTATGCCATACTCGGTCAAAAGCTTGTTGTACGTCGAGGAATGCTGCCGAGCAATACTTTTTCTTTTCCAGGCATTGTCTTATAGTACGGTAGACTCGGTGTACCTGTTCTACAGTGGAGTGTTGCTCGCGAAAACCGAATTGGTGATCAGGTACAACTTGGTTTTCTTGTAGGTGAGGTTTCAGCCTGTTCAGGACAACTCTTTCCCATAACTTCGATAGTACTGGAGTAAGGCTAATAGGGCGGTAAGATGAAACCTCGTTTTCCGGCTTTCCAGGCTTATGGATCATTACGATTTGAGATATTTTCCAGAGAGCAGGGACGTAACATGATCTGAGAGAGGCATTAATGAGGATCGTAAGAAAGACTACTCCCCTTCTTGGCAGCTCCTTAAGAATTTTTGGAGTAATGAGATCGAATCCGGGTGCCTTTTTAGAGTCCATCGTAGATATCAATCTAGACAGTTCCCGTGGGGATGTTGGTCGCAGTGGGGCACAAAGTTGCAAGTCCTGGTTGAGAATAACATCAATTTCTGGATCATCAGGAACTGCAGATTCGTTCGGCTTAAAGACGTTAGCAAGGTGAGAGGCAAAAGCTTCAGTTTTTTCTTGATCAGAACGTGCCCAAGAATTGTCTGATCTGATAGGGGGGAAGCGTTGCTGAGGTTGTGCTAAATTCTTAGTTGCTTTCCAAAGGGAGTGAATTCCTTTAGCTTCAGGGGTTATTCTCTCTAGCCTATGTTGTAGGGCATCATTGTTGGATTTCGTAAGCAGGTCTTTGAGTTCCTTAATGGCACGGTTAAGGCGAGTTTTGTCCCGTTCGTTATGTGTTGACTGCCAGATTCTACGAAATCGTCTCTTCTCTGCGATTTTTCTTCGGACTTCCATCGGGGTAGGTGTTCTATGTGCAGAATGTTTTAACTCAGGGGTGCTGATCCACGCTGCCACTTGTAAAAGATTAGTGAAGTACAAGCACGCATCGTCTACGTCTTCAGGGGATTTTAGAGGTACGTTGAGATTAATGTTGTCTTCAAGGTACTCTCTAAAGTTATCCCAATCGGTTTTGCAATTATAGAGCATGTCATGATTTGGGTTACATTTTGCTGTCGTTTTACTCAATCTTAGTATGATTGGGGTGTGGTCTGAAGACCCGTCTAAGCTAGATTCTATTTCAGTGAATTTATGGCATATGTTTTTTGTGACAAAGAAGTCAAGGAGGTCAGGTATTTTGTTAACATCCGTAGGCCAGTATGTAGGTTCACCTGTTGACATAGTTGACATGCTATTTGCATCAATGCATTTTTTGAGTTCACGGCCCCTGGTTACGGTGAGTCTAGAACCCCAATCTGTATGTTTGGCGTTCCAGTCGCCACCTGCTATAAATCTATTGCCTTGCTTCTTAAAGAACTCGCTAAACATTTCCTGATTGATTTTGTGTTTAGGAGGGCAATATACCGCCGAGATGTTAATAAGGCCTGATCGATCTTCTACTCTTATAGCCGTGGATTGTAGGTGTTCTGTCACAAAAGGTTCCAGTAGGCAGTGTTTGATGGTGTTTTTTATTACGATAGCACTGCCACCATGTGCTCGACCATCCGGATGAGAGGTAAGGTATACGCAGAATCCTGGAATGCGTATATCACTTCTTACAGTTGTGTGTGATTCGGATATCAGGCATATGTCGATCTTATTTTCTTTTAGGAAAACTTCTAATTCATTTGTGTTGGGGGCGATGCCATTGATGTTCCAGGCTGCTATGATTAAGCAAGTCATTTTGTAAGCTTGGTGACGAGGCTGGTGATTAGACTCACTAAGGAGCCTATTTGTTGGATTAAGAGGTCCATCTTCTCGCTCTGTTTGATGAGGATATGATGTAGTGACTGATTCTGTTGTTGGTGAGTTTGTGGTAGGTCATGGGTAGTAGGGTTTGGTCCGGATAATGCTTCTGCATACGATTTCTCATGAGTGTTTCTCGTGGCTCGTAAGTTGAAGGTAGATGTAGTAGGTGGAGCAGCCGAGGCTATGGTAGTAGTTGGGGTATACACCCTTTCTCGTGGAGTGCGGCTTTTGTTTCTCCGAGCTAAGATCTCTTTATAGACCTCACAGCCTTTATAGTTGGCAGGGTGGTCACAAGAGCATAGTGCGCATTTGGCTGGTGTGGTTCTGTCTTTCTTTGTGCATTCTGAAGTTTTGTGACCTTCTCCGCATTTGACACATCTATGAGGTCTCATGCAATTGTTCTTAGAGTGCCCATATTGTTGGCATCGCTGACACTGGACAATGCTTTTGGATTTGCGAGGGTCTTCTATTTTAACTTTTTGGTTGAAAATATATTGGATATTTTTGACATCGCGATTGTGTATGCTTTGTTTGACGTATTTATAAAAATATTCTATGTCTGCTATTACATACAAAATTGCTAAAACTCAACCGGCTGTTACTGTGAATAAATTAGAAGGCTGGCGCTTTCCACATTCTCTTATGAGACTACATAATATTACAAAGAATAATTAAATCTCTATTTTTTTATCAAATTTATTATCTAATCCACACACACGGGCAGATCTTACACCATACCTTGATAGGATAATCACATGCTATCAAACTCAGACTTCATCTGAAAATTAATTTATTTGTAATCCTCTACACTTTTGAATTGTCAAAGAATCGGAAAGTTGTAGCTAGTTGCTTGTTCCAAACAGTAAATTCAAAGAAGATAAGACAAGAGATTCTATGAACACTCCATCATAAATAATCCTTTTGTTAAGCCTTTCTTTATTGCAGAACAAGAAGAATCTATTTAATTGTAGTATCTTCTAAAACTTGAAGAATGATCTAATTATTTATCATCCTATATTATTGAATGAACTATTTCCTTCAGACAGATTTCTATGAATGAATAATAACAATAATGTATGTAAACAAATGATGTAATTTTGACCAACAATAGTGACTCAAAATACCTATTTTCAGAGCTTAGTCTTACATACCTTCATGAAGTTTTCCTCACTAACTGTAAACATTCATAGAAAATTTATTATAAGAAATTGAACACCACCCTTCATCTTGGCACCACTTTCTTTAGCACACCGTAAACAAACAAAACATATGATTATCCTTAATTATGCCACAAATATCTTCAATTATTATCGCCTTTCCATTTGGCACCTTTTGTTACCTAACCATTTCACCGACTATGTTGGCAGGGTGCCATAATTTTAATGGCCCTTTATAGTAATTTATTGAGCATCTAAATGTCTTCACCTCAACAATGTTATAAGTAGCATAGCTGTAATATTTCTGTCATGTTGATACATTAATACTGTCTTGTAATAATAGTTCGATTAATTTAATTTATTGCCGTGTGAAAAAAATAAATTATGCTGTTTTATTAATTAACTATTTGAAAACTCAAGTTAGTTATATTAGCATTATATACATTAAAGGTTTCTACTTCACTTGCCTTTTTTATATCCAGTTTTCATGCAAACCTATAATTAAATCAAAATATTAGTTAAATAAATTAAGCCAGTTCACCTACACAGAATGTGTCATTAAAAAGTAAAAATACAATAACAATTCATGACTCAATTTCTACACAATCACTAACAAAATGCTATACATAGCATACAGTCCGTAATGTCCTGTCAAGCAGCCATTTAAAAGTTCAGACAACCATTCACAAATATGATTGCTCCTATCAAATTTACACAAATGACCTCATTGTTATTCAATAAGTGATTAAAGCTGTGACATGAATATCTATTTAATAAACTAGTTAATGTTTGTACCGTGTTTGCTAAGGGGAATTGAAGGCTGCAACCTTGGTAATGGCCTTGAAAACAATTTTGTGCCATGGAGCCGAATAGCTTGATCTGTTGTTTGTGCGTTATCATCATATATGCATGGTATTTGGATATTTTTTTTCTTAGTTTTTCTTCTTTGTGGTTAGTTAAACACCGTTTCGATTACTAAATTATGGAAAGTAGTTAAAAAAGGTTCTGTTTAAAATAAGATTTTTATTTTATGACATCCACTGGACAGCAGAATGATTCTTTTCGTTCTAAGAAAACAAAACCTAAAGTTTCTCACTTCCTACAAATGTTTGATCAAGTAAGTCACTGACAATTGGCTACTGTTTGGTTTGGTTTTTCCAAATCCAGACAATGGTCTCCAGTATACTGAATATTATACATACTTCTCAAAATTAAAAAGGCTTGAATTGTATAATACAGTATAAGTAATTATACACTTTGTTCCATATGGAATACAATGTAATTTTAAAAGTCTCGGTCACACTTTGTTCAATATATTTACACAACTGCCACCCCTATGTGTAATACATATTTCTGACACTGACATCATTTTTTAAATTGAATTGTTTGAAACATGAAATTTCATCAGACTGTTACAAGAATTTTAATAGGTAGTACACTTAATGCAAGTTATGGTGATATCACATATGTTTATGTTATGTTTGCTAAGCCATATTGTACTCTATGAATATTATTTTTATTCAGTCTGTATGTCAATGTCCTCTGACGTCATACAATATGATAGTACCCAGTCTTTCTTCAGTTGTGTTATGTTTAAATTATAATTTAAACAAACAATATCCAAATAGAATGTTTGCATAAGCAGTTAGCATGCTTGAACCTAATATTTCGTATGGTTACATACCTGAAATAGTCGACTTGCTAAACAAGCTAACAGTAGTTAATATGTTAGGTAAATACTATAGACGTGACATTTAAAAGGTATGTACTAATCAAGCGACACAATTTCGTCATCAAAATGCGTTTTGAAATGTAGAGTAAGCCAAGTTCGAAGTCTTATCAATTAATTAATTCCATGTAAATAGGTGCGTAATTTTACTGTCAGCTTCTTTCTTAATAGTTTACAATTAAATTAATCGATTGAAATGCTATTGTCTTACCTAATAATAAAGACGTGACACTATTTTCGTCTTTCATCATTAAAGTAGACCTAGTTTCAATAATTCAACTACTTCATATCAGTCTGTGATTGCTCAGCCAAAACTTTAAAGAATGAGTCGCTAGCATAATATCTATTGTGTTCGAGCTAAAAGGTAAATATTTAAGATTAAATAGAGAAAATTTTGCCTTTAAGTCTGAAAATAAATAACACCGCAGTGAGAGTGCAAATGTTTGACTATCTCCGAATACCTGATGAAAAGTAGACTACGACTAGAAATTGATTCACTCTTTCGCTTTGTACATGAGGCTAGTTTTATGAAGATAATGGGCAAGGAAAACGCTTCGTTGCTCTCATGGTAGCAAGCTCGATTGCTGAACGTGGCTTTTCAAATTCGATACCCAATTTGGGCAACGTGTTATTAGATTTTTTTTGTTAGGAATGCCTCTGAAGTTCGAATAAATCAATGCAATGGTCTCTAGTGGAGACACCCTAATGCCTTGCAAAACACGTAAGGCCATTGTTCACGATTGTAGAGGTCTTGTTAGGCAGGGGCAGGAATTCGACTAATCTAAAATTATATTTTAGTTAGGAAAATGGGAAAAGACTAAGAAGATGAGTAATCTAGCAAGCAACAAATCTGCCTATGTATAACAAAAACTAGCGTAAATACAAAAACTTTATCAAAAGCAAGGCTTAGCAGTTCCCTATCACAACTTCACAAAACGACACTGATTACCGAACACTATTATGATTACATCATTTATTATGGAAACGACATAACTCTAATTCACATCGGAATTTAATCGAGCATTGAGCCCACATAAAAGTCATATTTAAGTAATACCTTCATAGTTTTTATGGCTCGTAGATTATCGTAATCGTAAGTTTATATTTCCTGCGTTTAACTGCGACTGCGGCGAATCTAGGGACGTCCGGAAAAGGAAATGTCGTAAGGAAATGGACTAGTCTTAAGGCCTATTGTACTGCCAAGGTTGATGTCGATTGTCGCTGGATAGTTTTGATGATAAATGGCATGTTTACTTACTTATATTACTCGTATGTCATGCAGCTTTGGAAAGAACTGATTGCTCGCTTTCCTTTGCAAGTTTTCGCCGCAAGAAATTTAGCACCCCATCTCTACATGGTATAAACGAAATCACTTTCCTCTGTCTGTCCTTATGTAATATCTTAAAACTGCGCACCGGATTTCGAAGCGGTTTTTTTAAATAGGATTTAAGAGAAATGATTATACCTATGTTACGTGCATGACGGACCTGTTAGTCTAGTGGTTAGTGACCCTGACCGCTAGACCGGAGGTCGTGGGTTCGATCCCCGCCCAGGATAAACTTTGTGTGAAGAGCATGATTGTTTGTCCTGTGTCTGGGTGTTATTTATCTATAAAAAGTATATATTTATAAATTATAATATAAGTTATTTAACAGTTGTCTGGTTACCATAGTACAAGCTCTGCTTAGTTTGGGATCAGATGACCGTGTGTGAATTGTCCAAGGATATTTATTTATTTATTATTTATATTATAGCAGAGAAAAGAGCCGGGATTTTCGAACATTTGTAATGCCCATCCAGAACTGGGGCGGGTCGCTAATAATCTATACTGAAATAATAAAGATGATGAAAACTAAATATTGATGGCGCCTCTGTTGCTAAGAGACATTTGGAAGCTATTTAAGTTTAAGAAATTTGTTCTGCAGCGAAATGTGGGCCAAGTTCGCGACATTTTAAAAGAATGCAGTAACGTAAAATTTTCCAGCGTTAATTACCTTTGTTCTATTTTTTAAAATAATCTTCAGTCTACTAAACATAGTGGCGTAAATAGATATCCTATCCTACTAATATTTCGTGAAAACTACAGAACGGATTTTGATTAAACTTTAATACGCTTACTAATAATCACTGTATAAAGTTATGCAATGAATAAAGCCTGTGTAACCATACATTTTTCGACGTATACACCTGTCATAACTTTATGCAGCGATTATTAGTAAGACGCTAAATATAAAAGTGTAAGGCTTAACATAAGGCAAGTAAAACTGCAGAGGGCAGACAGTAGGTATATTTTTTATTTTACCTATACTTTGTAAAGCTACGTAAAATAAGCACAATTAACAAGAGAATTTCCCGGTACATCGAACTTGAAGTCATCAATCATAAAAACCCGCCGTTTGCGTAATCAAGGACCGAACTTAGTTTTTGTTTATTAAGAAATTTTTGCAAGTAAAAAGTTAACGACTACCTCGCATCAAGTGTTTTCGGGTGCCTACAATGTTGAATTTTATTACATTTTGATAGGAAAACATGTTTGCGATTTACCATGCTTATTTAAATAAAATATTCACACAAATCTGAACTTTACGACACGAACGATTAAGGTTTAATTCCTTTTATTGCATAATAACTGTTCGTCCTAAATTGTTGACAAGCAAGTCGTTGGCGGAATAAAATGTATGGTGTTTAGACACGCCATTTTTGCAAATGGTTCGGTAAAAGAATATCTAAAAATAAAATGAATAATTTCTAATTGTTTGACTATTGTCGAAGCGGCTTTTATTGTATTACCGTTTTCAGCCATACGGTAACTTCACAATGAAGCAATAGTCCAGAAGGATCCCATAGTAATTTCTAAAAGTAAACTAATGTAAACTTAGCGTAGATCTTAAGCCTGGTCAGTCATGCACTAATTACCTGTTATCAATGCGAAAATAATGATTTCTAACAAAATTTTGAATCTGCAATTTGGTCGATGTATCCAACATTTAGGCGGACGACACGTCGCGAAGTTATATTATTACTAGCTGTCCCCCGCGGTTTCACCCGGCCGCGTTATATCGGATTTTGAGTTACTAAAAAAGTAGATAAAAAGTATTCTATGTCCGTCCCCTGGTCCTAAACTACCTCGCCACCAATTTTCAGCCAAATCGGTTTTGCCGTTCTTGAGTTATAAAATGTGTTCTACCTTTGTTCAAACACGATTTTCTGTTATAAATATAGATGTTTACTTTTCAGCTAATTTCATCCATCCGATTTAGCGTGATACAGTAACCAACCACATCTATCTATCATTCCATCCTCACAAACTTTCACGTTAATTGTAGCAACTTAGGACTTATTACAGTCAAAGTAGCACTCAATCGGTAACTCCATTTGTAAAGGCGAGTTTAGACTACAGACTAGCGATATGTAACATGTAATGTAACAGAATTCCCATAGTGTAAACACCTTGTGCACACTACGCTTGCGAACAGAGCACCAATCATAATCTCCCTAGCCTTTTTCCCAACTGCGTTGGCGTCGACTTCCAGCCTAACCGAATTCAGCTGGATGCCTATCAGACCTCCACAACCCAGTTATTGGGTGACACGATAAGTACCTCTTGGTTAGACTATTCAAACTTTCTGGCTTCTGACTACCCGTAACGACTGTCAAAGTTCGACGAATGACAACCGGGGCCAACGGCTGTACGTGCTTTCCAAGGCACGGGATGTCAGTGATGTCCAAGATAAACTTTAGTACATGTCAATTGAAAAAGTCACATTGGTACTTGCCGGGATTCGAACAGAGCAGAGAATCAATGTAGACGGCAAATTCTTTCATTGCGTGTTACATTACATGTTGCATTTCGCAAGTCTGTACACGCCTTAAGTGGGGACGAGTATCGAGTCCATAGATTCTAGCTCTGATCTAGACTTACTAACACAGTATAACATATTATTACTCGACTTGACTTCAATGGCCTGTCGTTAATGCACGGAAATAAATGGTTTACTTTAGACCGAGATATAAACGTGACTTGCAAGAACTTACTTTGGCTTTGCTATTTTTTGTCTCTATCTTGCCAGCGTAGTTTGGTCGTTGTGTGACGGTGACAGTGATATTACTTGGCTAAAACATATGCCAAGCAACTTTTAATTATGTTTAAATTAACTGAATACCAAAAAGGTCAATTTTTGTAACGGTAACCGGTCAGAATTTCAGAAACTAATCACAATTACATCTCAGCGATAATAATATAATAAATGACGACAATGTAGTTATAAATTAAGTTGATTTCATTTAATTTCATTTAGATATTTTTGTAATTTTTCTATCAAGAACTAATGTTAATTCGTTAATTTAGTTAGTTATTTATGCGGTAAGACAGAATAGAATGCAATCGTTTGTCAAAAGGTCAATGCAATAAGATATATTGCAACAAATTACCTTAATATTCCAAAAAATTGTAATATTTAAATTGTATTTACCTAATTTAAATCTAAATTATGTCTAGACCTGTCGATTTTATTGATATTGACATTTTAAATTTTAAAATAATGTGTTGATAAATAAATTTAAATGTGGTTTTGCAACTAAAATCGAGCAAGGACACTTTAATGTGTTTTGACAAAATTAGCACTATAAAACAATAACCAGTTTTATCTTTTTAAACACCTGGGCATCAGAAACTTGCTCGATTAAACTGCTGTCATCCACAATACGGTATTTTACACCATTAACAATTGACGTACTTTTTATGAGCTGTCAAAACGCAATTCTCCAATAGATTTTGTATGGCAATGGCAACTTCTGACGTCACTAAAATAACAACTCAGTTTACTATCTATTTATTGGTTTAAAAGCAACTAAAAATCAAATTTTATAGCAAATTGAAAATGAACCGAATTTATTGGGCTGAAATTAAAAGAGGTTTTATAGAAATTGTGTCTAACATTTATTGGAGTAAACTACCCAATTTGAAACAAAATCAAAAACAAACAAAAAAAAATAGGTATACATCATCAGCAAAAATTTTGGATTACCTAATTAGATTTTATATTTTTAATATCAAGTTGCCAGTAATTCTAGTTCATCTAGTAGTCCCTCGAACCACGTATGATCGAAGGTTTAACTTTTCAACGACCAACCGACAGCCGGCTGCCGGGCTGCTATTGTCTTTCTATTGTGTCTCAAATCACGTGTGTTTGAAGGATTATTTAGTATAATTTTAATAACTGCGTATTTTAACTAGTAGTAGTAGGTAGGCCCGTAGTTTACGTTAGGTGTAACCTAGCAATTGGAAATAATTTTATATCTGGCCGAGCAAATTTTTTTTTGACAACAATGCCTGAAAATTGCCTGATGTCCTTTGCAAGTTAACGGACGTTTATTACTTTATAACTAATCAAATACGACATTAAAATGACCATAAAGACGAACTTGTTGTTTAAAAAACGCTGTTGTTTATTACCAAAAGCAAAGGTAATGTCTGCGGTGTCCGAATGCCCTTTACCATAAATACCGCAGACTGCCTTTTTAGAGAAAAACAGAACATACCGCATTGTATTGTATCTGATTCCATAAGGGAATCGTACCGAAAGGAAGCTACATACAACTTTTAACTAGTCTTATTTTGTGTCAATAAGTACCTAATTTAAGTAAGTATATTAAACTTTATTGTTTGTGGTTTTAAAATTTAAAGTAACTCTGTCTGTCTGTCTATCTCTTCTTTACGCTTAAACCACTAAACCGATTTGAATGAAATTTGGTACAGATATAGTCTGGGACCCGAGAAAGGACATAGGATAGTTTTCATCCCGGAAATCCCCCGGGAACGGGAATTATTAATCCACGCGGACGAAATCGCGGGCAAAAGCTAGTTCAATATTTTTTTTTATTTAAGTACTTATTTATTTATGTAATAGGTATTGTAAAATTAGAGCATTTTGTCGAAAGGCAACAAAATGCTCTAATTTTCATTATGTACTTATAGACGAAAATAAGTCTGGGTTTAACTAGTACTTTTTTGTATTGACAAGCGCTAAAATCTTAATCCTTACTTACGTATAAGTGACAATCTCTAATCTCCAGCAATTGTGTTCCATCTACCATAATATGGTCTTGAAACATATAATTTTAAAGTAATCACGGCAGACTTCCATCTATTAACAATACATCGTGCCCTGGGCAAGGAAGTTCATTCAAAGTCAGGATATAACCTTGATGTAAACTGCAAGGTTTGCGGCTTATGCGCTTATAAATCGTTTAATTATAGATCTATCGGCGATGGGATCGAGTTACTTTATTTGTTTTTAACTTAGAGTTAGAGAGGTGGGAAATGTCCTCTTTTCTTGCGTTTGGGAAATTCTTTGTTTCCCGAATTTTCAATTTTGATTGCATTTTTCGATTTAGAGCTGAACCTTCAAAAAGATTCACTGCTACATACCGGTCAGTTTTTTTTCTATAATGTAGCATGATTTATGCACATGATAGAGCGAAGGAGTAACCAACAGCTAGTAACTATTAGTAAAAAGATAACTTCATTAGAAAGCACAAAACAAAACTCGTTGGCACGAAACAGCACTAACGGAGTACTGATCCTAAATCACAAGCTAATTACACGACAAAACAGATGGTCCGTACCCAAGGACCGAAATCTACATTTAAATGAACATTACGAAACATCTCCAACTCCACTAATTTCTCCTAATAAAGTAATCCTTAAATTCGCATAGTAAATACCAGTTTATTCAAATACACGAAATCACGGTCTTAGATCGTTTACTCAATACGAAGAAAGTGACCGCACATTATTGTGCGTTTTATATTATGTAATTTGAACTACATAATTGCTTACGTATTTCTGTTTTGGTTGTAACATTCACACAACGTATGTGCTAATTTGAGGAAACACAATTTGTACTTAGAAGATGCACGCGAATATCTAATTTAGTTGGTTCACCGTTTATCGTGTAGTAAAATACGAATAGTTACGCCTAAACTGTTATTAGTTTAGAGTATTTTTATCTAATATTTACTCACTAATATTTAAAGTTAGTTTAAATATTAGTAAGTAAGTATTAGTACTAACGTGGTTTTAACTAATGTTTAAAACAAATATTTCTTATGTAATGTGAAATACAAAACTTGCTACCTTTTTATTGCTATCTCTAGCTCTGTTTCCTTCAGTGCTGTTTTTTAATACATATATGTGTATAAACCAACGACGTTGAGAGGGAAATAATAATTTGCCTAATTTCCGGGCCTGCTCCCTTCTCACGTAATCTTTGAATGTGCTCCTAATAAGCTTTTAATAAACGACTTGATACAATTTTATGAAGGAATATTGTAATGTAATAGGGGATCTCAATAGGCTAGCGGCAATTTAATTATGACGTGCGACATGCACGAAATATATTATAAACTTAAACTTTATCCTAAAATTCCGAAATCTCTCTTAAAATCTCGAAATGTCAAAAACTATTTGTTTTACGAATCAGAGTTAGTAGACTTCCACGCTAGCATATAAGCTAGTACTGACCTAAGTATTTCAGAATTATGACCAACCCTACGATTTGTAGTTGGGATCCAGTGGCAATAAAATAAAGCCTAATTAGAAAAAATCTTCCGTATTTGAATATATTTTAATATTTTTAAAGGTAGCGCTACTCTGGCTTTCGTGTATTTTTACATTTCCTGATTCTTGCTAGACTATCTGTATTTACAGGCTGTTACCAAAGTCCACTGTTTCATTCTAGTCTCAATTTGCCCACTGTTATCAAACCCATAAATCTTTCTAATCTCTGGGCCTTGTGGCATTGAAACGGGTCTTTGAGTTTAATAATTCCTGATCCTCAGATGTTACGGTAACCGGCAATCATAATTTTCGAAATATTAATGGCCTTGTTATCTTTAGTACCGTCTGTTAAGGAGGGATTAATTAGAAATGAGCAGCTGCTATCAACGAATAGCATATGATTTCCGCTATTAATATCAATTCGCCATAATGGAGATAGCGACTGGATCTGTCATCTTGATTACGAAGTTAACGTTATTCTATGCTCTTTTATTGAATATTGTTATTTAAACAAATGATAAATATTGTCCAAAATTCACACTAATAAGTACTGTAACGAATTAATGTTGTCAATTAGTAATGCAAAAACAACTAATTGCTATGAACAGCGTCTGAAGTGAATTTAAAATTAGTTACGCCACTGTCACACCAAAACCTAAATCTTAAATCAACTTTAACAAGTGAATTATTTGCCAAATTACTCTCTATTTTCTTTGTGAATAAAGCGTCATAATCATTGAATGAACATAATCATCCACTTTTCTTTGAACCACAGTGTTTTCCAGACATAAGCGTTATTATATTAAATGTCCAACGCTGACCGAGATTGTATATTTCTTGAAAAGTCTCGTGCGTAACTTTTCTCCCATCTTGCCATGCATAGGGCCTTTTATCAAATCTCATCAACGATGCTTCTAGAATCAGCTCCATAATTCACATCGCCCTTCCTCCCTACCGGTTTCTATACGTTTTTGGGTTAATGTTGTTGTGCCGGTTGATATCGGATGTCAACCTTGCACCGAAGGTTGTACGTATTATCGTGTATTTTGATGACTGAACTGTCGCTGTTACGGTGACTTGGTCTAGGATAATGACCCATTAAAACCCGTTTGCCTTGTAACATCAGCTGGTTGGCTTCGCGTATTGATTTTTATCATTGAAGTGAGGCAGTGTCGTATCCGCTCTATAGTACATACGTGTGAATCATTGATGTAAATGATGTTTTTGTCGGGGTTTGATCTCGAAACTACTTAAAAGCAGCGAGGATCCTTATAAACTTGTCAACAGACATTATAATATCTCAGAGCTGCATTTTTGGTTTTAAGGTCAAACTACTTTTAAACAACTGCCGTTGGTTTATGCTCCAAAACTCATACGATTCCTATAGCCTAACTAATCCACTAAATTGGCTTTTCTGTTAACGACTATCATTATGTTTTCTACAATTCCTATATAAATAAGAAACGCTTTCACGGCCTGAACTAATTAAGTGTTGACCAGACACCACGGGGTTTGATGTTTGTTTTTCAGTAGCAATAATGCTAAAACTTTTGCTGTTCAATGACC
The DNA here is from genome assembly GCA_033675125.1 of Athetis lepigone. Classification (NCBI taxonomy): domain Eukaryota; kingdom Metazoa; phylum Arthropoda; class Insecta; order Lepidoptera; family Noctuidae; genus Athetis; species Athetis lepigone. Next base: position 19,870,814 of record CM066229.1, on the reverse strand, counting down.
TTTCAATGCACACATTGCTGTTTTTTCAGAGTCGGTTTTGGGAAACATTTACATTTATAGATTTTACAGACCTGAAAGGAAAATCGAGGTGCGAGTGCGACCTATTATTACCAAGGATTCTTTATGCGATTAATTTAATGTGTATTCTAAACTATCCGGCTCATAATAAAACATTAACATCCCAGGGCTGTGAAAAATAAGGATGGCTTAAGTCGTAATATTCAGAAGACCTAACACTGGTCAGCATCATGAATCTCGCTCAAATCTAGCAGTTTATCATTCTGCCCATAAATAGTTAATTGTTAATCTCGACGTCTAGAATAAACCAACTAGGGATTAGTTTCTAGACCGTTGCGACGTTCTCGGGCTGAATCATTCAGGTATTCAAAATCCATATTTATAACTCTGGCGTTCGTCCACTTGGCTTATTGTGGAGATAGCATAACGTTCATTTAATTTATGATGTCAACAAAAGGATGGAAAGCATCTGTTGTTACCTAATTATTGTAATAGTTGTTATTTTTGTGTAAAATATTTTGGTCTCAATTACTCATATTAATTCTGTACAACAACAACATCACTGCTGTTCTGGAATATTCCAGAACAGCGGTGATGTTGTTGTTGTATGATTTACTCACTTTAGCATTTTCTTTAATCGTGTTGTCAACTTAAGAATCTGGCTATTCTAATATCGTAAATTAATTGCCCTGCTTCCTCAGTGTTATTCTCTCTGCTCAGGAGCTAAGTGGCCGAATACTTGAAAGTGATGATTATGGAGCTGCCCTGATGTTCCATATTTCCACATCTACCATAACTCCTAAAGCTCCACATAAATTAGCATTTAGTTTATTATCTCGTATTACTTCGTCTCGGTTTCGATTGCTTTGTTCTATCGAGATAATCTTCCCGAGATAATCACCTGTTTACTTAATGTTAATGTACATTTTCTCTACTCGCCGTCACGTTTACACGCGTATTCCTTATAAAATACCTCATTAACATACTTGAAGTTAATTTTCTTAGATTACACTGTCATGTATACTAGTGCATAATTCCATAAAATTTATATTTCATCATTATTGGGTGCTTCAACTCAAGTTACTTGTTTATATTGTAGCTAAAAATGTGATGCTGGACGAAATATTAGTTAAATTCTATTTTAAAATTTTTCATTATCTCGATCGCGCACTTTAGTGTGCTATTAAGATTTTTTCGTATTCTTCCAAGACAAAGCCAGATGTAATTAGTTAAGGGTCATTAAAATTTCATGCGAGAACAATTTCCTAATTAGCCACGTGTGATATTTCTTAGGAAATTATATAACCTTCGTATTTTAGGAGGAGCTCAATTTTCTCTTGTTTTTCTTGAAATGGAAAGTGTTGGACGACAATTTGTATTGTTGTTTATGTTCTAAGTAGGTATGTCGTAAGAAAGATGAGTTCACACCATGAGTACTACGTTCTTTTTGTATTAAGTAATCATCAGCACTTAATAATGAAGTTTATTGCTAATATCCATGAGGGCTAGGTAGTGTTCATGTTTTAAATATTTTTAAATTGTTGCCTTTTCCAATATACGCTTGTAACTAAGTCGAGTCTCTTATCATAAAATAGCTTTACTTACTGTAAACCATGCAGTAGTTATATTTTAAGTGGTTTATCGTCATTTCAATTGTCATATTATTATTATTAAAGTAGGTACCTACTTACTAAACACGTAGAGTCTTTCATTTTAAAGTTTATACTTACGTGCCTTTATTGTCGAGTAACTACTGGTAATATTATTAACGACTGAGTATCTCTTACTATTGTATGAACAACTGCGAGTGTAAAAACTTCACCTCTGCTTTTCGATTATGACCGGTTACGTTATTTTTGTAACAGCTGACACATCTTGATTGAAAACTTATTCACTCCGTAAGGTGTTGCATCCATTATCCAAGTTGAACATCAAACAAACAAGTCACAAAAACTTTCTTTAAGACAAGACCATGATTGTGCATGACATGGCTTGTTCAGTTTCGACTGAAGAATGGCCATAGTCCGCACATTTATATTGGAAAGTTGTCAGCATTGATGGAAATCTCTCGCAGTGAAAGTAATGTTACATCGGGATGTTAAATGCTGTACTTAATTTTCCTAGTTTCCCTCATATGATATGCGGAAACTGTAACGGTAGTGGATAGATAAGACCACGGAGCGGTTGTCTAGTAAAAATATGTGTAATGTTTGAATGTACGCTCTAAGAATTGTTCAGAGAATTTGTAGCGATTGTAATCGCTATTCGTAACGTTTTTAGCATTGCATATTACGTTACAATGGTAAATAAATTGTATCGCTTGGCTGGGGTTGATAATATTGGATAATCTATTACAAAAGAAACGATTAACTTTTTGCTCCAAATTTCTCAGATGCGTTCTCCACTTCTGGTGTTGTGTGGCAATATTAAATTTATAGTTAAAGGATTATCCTTCTATAGATAATAATTCTTGTAATAAGCCTTCTCTCGCTCAAGCTAAAGCATCTACAATGGTCAGTCCATTGCGTTATTATAGGCTGACTGGTAATTAGTGTACAATACTTAAACACGTGATTGTGCTCATGATAACCAGTCACCCTATATATATATATATCAGGATTCGCTAAATCCTTTAACTTTCCGCCAACGACATCTTCAAAGTTCTTCACTGGGTCTTCTCCCAAATATCCGCTACTCTTCTCAACCTTGTTAACACCCTAGTAGTAGTAGTTCGCAACCTAGTTTAAACCCTAAGATTTGCACCTATTCCACCTGGAGTATCTACTTATTATTTAACGTACGCAATTACGCACCAGCCGGAGAGGTTACATGTCCTATTACGTCTACATGTTCGAAGCCTACTAGTTTTATTTTATTGCTTACCGCTCCGGTTGGTATGCGATAAGATTCAGACGCACCTGATAGTAAAAATGTACTATTAAAATTACTATTACTTACTTAACTGCTAATAGTATTCTAGAAACTATCGCAATTCGGTTTTCACACTCAGTTTTATTATGATTATTATCCACAAAGTTGTAGACTCTATGAATAATAATTATTTCGATATCGTGAAGTACTAAAATATTACAATGGTTTATCTCTGGTCAACAATTATCGCCGCTTTCTCATGAATCGGTGTTTGTGTTTATTGAAAAACTTCGTGATCAAACGCCTCTACTGAAAAAATCCATTATAACACTTATTATTATAAGTTACGATTTTAGCGAGAAGTTTCCTCCTGACTTCGTAATTTCTATGATTAATTAATATCTTCTCGGATACCTTGTTAACGCAATTTCTACCAAGGGTATAACTTTCTGTCTATTATTAAATAAACCCTCAAACTTCTTACGTAGGAAAAGGTTTAAAGCTCAGTTGCTCAGGTCAGGTGGCAGCTTCAAAGTTTGATATTATCTTGTCCTTGTTTAAGTGGGTCCTTCCTCAATTGAGACCACAAACTGAGTATCATATTGTTTCAGCCGTGATTTATACATGCTTGTAGTCATGGTCTGGTTTTTCCTTCTTTCGTTCATACAATATTCAACATTTCCACGTTGAATTAAAAAAATCAATCCACTCAATTCAAATCCGTTTGCTACCAAACTTTTTTCTTTGCCGAAAAAATCAGGGCAACCCTACCAGCAGCATTCAATTACCTAAATTGATGTGTGCTGCACACAGATCCTGTCAAACGAGCCCGGGGCCCTTCGTCGGTTTAATTCAATCAATTTCACTGCGACTCTACGTCACGTGTGTATTTTGCTTTTAATTGTGTACTAACCAGCTTGTGTTTGGATTCTAAAACGCCCTAGGGAAATTGTCTATCTATAAAAGGGTCTTCGAAAGGTTTTTTGGAACCAATTTTTTGGTAGATCTATTTGTAAGCGGGGAAGGTGGTTTCAATTACTTTTCAATTTAACATGTTTTAAAGGGACCCGACTACTGACTTTGTTAATGACATTCACAACATATACTGCTGTTGATTCTTTTACCAGAAGTCTGTTTGTGAAGTATCCAATTAGACTCGAAATTAATCAAGTTTGGTCCATATTAGACAATAGTTATGTAAATTTTTGAACACGAACAAGAATTTACCTCTTACTTTCGTAAGTACCATTTAGTTTTCTTTCTAAATTGAGTTTTCGTTTTATTCCAATTCGGTTTCACCTTAATTATCTTGTCCAAGTGTGTACTAGACATTTATCTTTTGCCTTTATACAGTTGGAATGGAAACAGACATAACCTTATTACGTCGTAAAACCTCGGCAGAATCGCCGTAAAACATGTTCGTCGTCTCATCTCGACTTCTAATCCGTGAGAATTTTACAACAATGGCGATCATCATTAAATACTAATTGCTGTTTAAAATGACAAGCTGAAATTAACTCTTTTTGTTATCTCATTCGTGGCTTGAATTTTACTGTATGCTTATTATACATACGCTTGGTTGTGAATTTCAGAACGTATTATTCGTCATTTTTTTGTAACGTATTACGTTGTTCTTTTGTTTTTAAACAAGTTCCAAAGTTCTTGTTTTTGTAAAATCAATTGTTAGCTGCTTGCTATTTAATTTTGAGGTTTGTTTTTAAAATATTCATGTAACAATGGCATTGAATTTTTTTACTCTTGAAATTTTTTTGTAAATAAATTATGAATATCGTCATAGCTGTATTAGGCAACCTGTCGCATGTGCTTTTGTAATGGTGAACCGGCAATTACCACTAAACGTATCTTTGATGGAGCTTCGTCAGTTCAATTAGCGTGCCACTTGAAGCATGCTTATTTCGACTTTATAAACTAACTTAGTGCAACCAGACAACTTGACTTTTCTTAGGTTTTGCAAATAATTTTGTGCCTAACTACTTCAGCTTTAGCTAATGACATTCATGTAACTAAAACTAAACAACTAATTTTTATGCGCGTACATATTCTCGTGTAACGGGTTTGAACGATAAGTTTTTAAGTTTAGCTGTGTTAAGTTTCGTAACTGTGACATAAATTCATGCATTTAGTAATCAACCTTCACATATCAGTCCGTTTAAAGGATATTTTTAATTTACAAATGTATTATATTTTTAATTTAAATGTTAATGCGAATTAAGCTTATTTCAAGGTTTATGTTTAGTTCATTTATTATTTTGCTTCATTTGTGCCGCCATCTAAAAGGAAATCAGTAAACATCGTTTTAACATTAACTCCACAATTTACGATTATACCCAATGAATAATAACAAGTTTCAATGTTTGGTTTTACTATTCTTTATGAAAGCCAATGCAATAGTAATCAAAGCAATCTACATAAATGCAGTAAACAAAGAAAGTTATGCATTACACAATTCGTATGATTCAATAAGCAATGTGTTATTACGTCTGGCATTAGTGTCAAATGATATTGTACAAGTTTTGTACAATAAATCACCACAATTTCTTAGACCTATAAAACCGCGACGAATTCGCATGAACAGCGACTGTCAATAAAGCTGGATGTTGAAATGTTTTATTAAATTACTGATAGCTACGAAATTGTTTCGGGGTATCAGTATTGGTAGTATTTTATCACGGTAATTTGAAGACTTGAGAAAATAGATATTATTGCTGTAAGAAATAAAAACGTCATCCATATAAACTCTATTTGTGGACAAACAAAAAAATGAATATTGTAAGTTTGTAACCTAGCATGTTTGTATTATTAATAATTTTTATAGGTACATCTATGTTTTAATAAGTTGTAGGTCAATTATCATATCAAAGCTAGACTTATGATTTAAGTATTACTCAACTGATAAAAAGCCACGGCGTGATCCAAGATGGTGCACGTAAAGATGCATTCGTTTGAAGGCATTCAGTTTCTCCTTTGGCATTCGAATCTCGTAAAACAATTAACAATTAATCACACATGCATCTATATTTCATAATGCTCTCATAATGATACAAGATAGTAACAAATGATTGAAATCTTCAGTGTATTACAAACTGATGTCACTGCCAACATTCCTTAAACACTATTAATACTACTGCCGGAACAATCAATATGAACCCTGTTTACCTCTCGATATTTGGCAGCTATTTGACCGATGTCGATAGGTCGATTGGAATTCCAACCAAAGTAGATTATGATAAAGCGATGTCAAGAGGAAGGGATTAATCTCCTTAGAAGATCGCATTCTACATTCCTACCCACTCAGTGTCTTTAGTAAGCCTATTTACGTACAAATCACGACAATGAAAATATTGGCCAGTGACACTAATAACAAAATCTCTTACAATGTGCACAAAACTACTGTGGCATGGTTCCGTACATCAAAAGCAAAAAACAAAACCCTTATAATATTACTTTTGATAGCGTTACGGATACGAATACGGAATTAATTGTAAAATGACTACTAATGCTGTTGTGTTTTGGTGCAAAATTTTATAAAGCTATCTTTATAATCCTTTAATCTGTTGGCTCGCCGTTTGTAAGACAATAGATATAAATGCTCTAACAAAAGCGTCAATTTGTACGCTACTGCAAGAACAAAGCACACAACAACAAAAGTGGTAAAGTGCAATAGTATTTTCATTTAATTTATGACCGGAGGAGGAAGACAAATATTATTAGAGGAAGTTTTAAAAATATTTTCGCACGAGACTCGTCTAAAACAAAAACACACCGGCAAAAGATTCGGCCTTTTTGTCTGCAGCATCATTAAATAATCATTGCATAAGATTAAAAGTTGCACACAACAATTCCATATAAACAAAAATTACGACATCCTACAAAAGTTACATAAAAAAATATTCACAATACACGTGGGATCCGACGTGTGTACGAAACTTTCACGCGACACTCTCGTTAGACTTTCGCCGGTAATTAAACCTGGCAGTAGAACAATAGCAAGTATAAGAAGCAGATCTCTAACGTACAGTCGATGTTGCTATTAATTGTCTATCGAATCGCCCACGCTTTCTAACACCGTACCATGTAAGTTAACTCACAACATTTTCACTGTAAGAAACTAAAACCCGTGTAAGATCGACACGAACAAATGAGATTGATAAGGCAGACGAGGCGACTGCACACGATGGTAAGGTGATGCTAAAAAATCAAGTGAACGAACAACGTGCACGTATGTAACAATGGAAATATTTTTTGCCCAAGGTTTGTCGGTAGAAAGTGTTTGAACGGTTTTAAGATTAAACTTTATGGCATCTCGTTTGATCACAATGGCCAATTTGGTCGGTGAATTGTGTTTTTCATTTCATTTTATTATTTTCGAATGCCGAATTCAATGTGAATCGATATTTTGCCAACTCGTACGAGCATTGAAAACCAAACTTTAACGGAGAAATTTTCTAGAAGCCAAACATACTAAAAATATATTGAGCCATTTGTTTTATTCAAATGAGCGAGTGATTAAATGCAAACAAATAGTCTGTTGAATTTTATCAGCTTCGATACTTATAAAGAATCTATTATCTAATCAACGCTAAAGCACACATGATTATAACCAGCTTGAATGTTCATTAATTTGTAGTCTTCTCCCACAGTTGATAAACAGACGCATTTTCATATCTCCTCGGGCTCATATCAGATAATAGAACAAGGGAGCCAATATGGCCCTTATACTGAATACTGATCATAAATCACATATTACAGACTTCTTTAGATTACGTCATACGTGACATTCGCACAGATAGACTAAGTTTTTAATAATAAAATAATTACATTGAATTATTCAATATTTTGCAACAAATTTTCTCAACGCTAAATAATATTTTTTATCGTATTAATCGCTAATGAATCGTATCGGCTATATTTCATGCCGTGCAAATTGTGATAGAGGTTGCTTACGCAAATGAAACGTAAGCATATGAGTAGTTTATGGGTCAGAGTTTACAATTGCAATTTTAAGCTCAATTTATTATTATACGCAACTTGTTATTTGGTAGACTCATAAACAGACATTGCTTAATGATAATTATGTAATTCTGTGTGAAATCATTGATACTGGAAACATCTAGACGAGTCCGTAGATTGTCCGTTTTGATGTGTTTTGTTCCCCTTTTGTCCTTTTTTCGTTGTTAAGTCTATAAAAAAATTACATTCGCGTAAAATATAAGGTCATGGCGAGATAGCAAAATAACAGTCATAAATAATCCCAACGTTACTATTAAAGACGCATGAAAAGCTAGTGACTTCATTATGCCAAACGTTGCCAAATTATACCAATAAAGAGTATCGCTATATTAAAATGAACTGACTAATTTGCTACTGTTTAAACTGCCGTCAATAAATCATTAATAAGTATTAGTTTTATACTTTCTCATGCGTTGCTTCCGTCTGGCGATTGACGAAAGTCAAATTGGCCATTTCCATGCTATTAATTTCGTTTTCACTTACAATTATCGGTTTACCATATGCCTTGGCTACATATCACTTCCCGTTGATGTTGTAAAGGCCACGTCCATCAGACAGACAGATATTTTAAGAAACTCATCATCTGAAACCGCTGCAAACTTAACTGCCCCCCTAGACAAGTGGCATTGTAGAATAGATAGCAAAACGAAAACGATTGTCAAATGTATGGAGATGTCAAATTGTTTAGCGATAGCTTATGTCAATTCCATACATTTGAAAATCTATTCGTTTTCGTTTTCTATTCTACAATGCCACTTGGCTAGGCCCTCTGATGTTAAAGAGATGCTAAAAGACCTTGAAAGGAAACCTCCACAATTTAATATTCCGCCAACGGCTAGATAGCAGACTGTGAATTCCAAATCAATTAAAGCATTAGATTTCCTTGATAATTAATTAATTGATGAACTTAGTAGTCAATCTAATCGTTACGTCGGACTTATTGACGGTAGACTATCGCGGTAAAGATAATTAAAGTAGGAAATGGCTAGATAAACGATAAATTATCTCTTTGAAATCTCTTGATAGTCATATACTTATTTACCTTTTATGATTATGTGAGTTAGATAAACTAAATAATGGTCACTTTATCATGTTGAGCCATAAACCATAAATTAATAGAGTCCAAGACTTTCCAATGTGGTGCACTTAATAAAAAGAATTCGAAGTTGTAGTGGAGTGCGTTTCCGGGTCGTTGTCGACTCCACGCCAGGTATATTTTTCCCAAAGATGCAGATATTTGTAATCAAACACAATATTCGTTTCGAATGAGTCTTCTTATCATGACTCATGAAGTCATGACCCATTTCGACGACAAATCGTTTGAAGCTGTCAAAATAATAAGACTAGACGTGTGACATTTTTAATACATGTTTACGCGATTGTCGACCTAGTTGTATTTGAATGTCTGTACGAAAATAAGCTTATGGTGGGTCATGATTCCATTGGGTCGATGGTACATAAATAAGTGCCCGTAGATTACAAAAAAAAAACAAAACATTTCAAGATTAAAGGGAAGAAATAGACGTTGATAAGTCCTATCCTAAGTTTTTGCTTCTTCTCTTGATGTCTAAGATATGTCAATTATGTAACTTTGATTTAAAGCTTTGTAGTTTCAGTCACAATCTTCTTTAAAATCGTCTTTTTTAAAAATCACTGATTCAACAACTCACTATTTACCAACTCATGGTTTGTAGTTTTTTTTACTCTCTTTCTAGACAACACTTCATAAAATGTGTACTTGATTAAAGAAAATGTGAAACGGAAATCTTCCGCACGTTGTAAAAACTGAGGGTGAGTAACGATAATATTTTAATATTCCTGCAGTTCTTACGCCGAAAACGTTTTTGTTAGTGCGCATAAAGTGTGTTTACGCCTTGAACACATTCATTGGGTGATAAAAAGTTGAATAATTCATGTTTTTTCTTCTTTTCATTCCGGGCTACTTCCCGATTTTAACTTGAAGCTTGTAGACTGGAACGTTTGTTTTGCTGTGGTTCTCTTTAGCTCTACTGAATGTTAGACCCATTTTTTAAAAACGCAACTTTATATTAAAATCTGTCATTTCACTCCCATCATCACACGGAGGTTCAGGGTCTTCTTCATTTGTTAGTGGTCTAAAATTCTAATCAGCGTCGCATGTAGCTGTGACTTTATTGTAACATTACATTTATTGTATGTATTTTGTGCTTTCTTCAAAATGATGTTAAATTTGGAATAGATTATGACAAGTGGGTCATATTTCTAATCTGTATTGTTACCCGATTATCTGCATGTATGTGAACGTGACTAAGCTTGCGTAGAGGCCTGGTTTGTTTCGAAATGTCCCGAAATACACCCACATGTAAACGATACACCATCTAAAACCCTAAAAACACATGATCTAGAATTCACACTCTCAACTTACTTATTCTGAAAGCATTCTGTTGTATAGGGTGCAAATTATAATAGAAAAATAATACATGCGAATCCCTTGACCGCTTTCAAAGCCCTTCCATTTAATATTCTGTTTCTATTATAGCCTACAATAAAACCGTCTTGGGTATTGTGCGGAACAAAATCAAATGTCATATTACTATATCTACTTTCTATTCATGCATATTCTTCAGTACAAGTGCTCTTTGTCCGGCCATGGGCACCAACCGGTCTGACCTCTGAAAGCACCTGATTTAATAGAACTAAATCTGCATGTTATTTCTTGCATTCATTTGCTAAGTTAAGTTTAATCTTTTTTATTTCTTAGTGACTATTTTAATTGGGTAATTTTATCTCGTAATGGTTAATTCTAAGAGAAATACCAAAAAGGTTAATCACCTTGCTTAAAATTAAAAACACGGAAGCCTCATTTACATCTAGGACTAAGCTTGTATAAGCTGTTACCTAAAGTACTAGGTTAGTCATTTTGCGATCTGGCCTTGAAACAAAACATGAGCTTTATACTAGCGTGGTCCATAGACAACAATGGTTGCGCCGGCGCTTAGCCCGGGTCGTTGACCGCTGCACGGGTCGAACCGCGAGTTTTCTTAAACCGATCCGCTTATTAGGCATTCGGTAGAAGCAAGCTGGTTTGGTTAACCCGCTCTATATTCGTTACGTGATTTTTCTATAGTTCATTCAGGAATGTTGGTTTTTAAGTGCTTTTGTGACCTTTAATTTGGACGCACGTGCAACAGTGTTGAATGAGTTGTTTTGTTGTCTGGAGTGCTTTCGAGTTGGACTAAGTTGAACGGGGTATCAAATTTTTAAACAAGTACTGTTGTTGTATTTGTTTTGAGAGGCGAAAATGCTCAGGAATTTAACTGTTGAAGCTAAATAAAGCTAATTGATAAATGCTTATGGCAACAAGACAAAGATAATTTAAAGACCGAACTTATTCGATGTAAAAATACGAATACCATCTGTAGATAACATGAACTCTATACGTCCCCTATGGGAAGTCAAAAGAATTCTTATATTTATAGCTATCGGCTGGCCTTAGTAACCCCAGAGTCATAGCAACGAGTTATCAGCAGTAACCCTGAAATGCCTACATAGTGCGTGTCTAATCGTTCCATAGCACAAGACTACAGTGGGCGTACATAGTTATTCAAACAAAGTAGCATAGAAACACGTAAGAAACATAAAGGTCGGTGTTTTCAAGAACGATCCTACTGACAGAGTATATGTCAATGAACTCCGTAATCTTTCGCGAATAGAAAATGTATTAGTAGGAAGAACGGTGTACAAATAAAGATATTACATTTGATACAAGAATAGGACTTAATGAACTGGTTTAGGAAACAGAAGTAGCTAATAATTATGTAGTTGAAAAGCCGTTGGCAGGTGAGGGTTGGGTGTTCAAATTAAATCTCCTGAATTAGACGCTTCTTTCACAACGTGTATTTGAAGAAAGCCACACACAAAAAGGAAACGAAAGATAAATAGCTCGTTACAGCCTATACACACAGTACCAACAAACAACAATTTCATTTACTTTTTCATACCAAAAAGCAGTACAAATTAAAGCAAGAAATGTTCTGAAATCAATGTCACGGTGTTTCTCCACGCTCCTTGGGCTCCATTGTCCCTAATCCAGAAGGTTCACTGACCTCGCCAGATTCCTTACACCTCGTTGTTGATAATTTATTGCTGCATACTTAGCACATAGGCATGGGCATTACAGACAGCGGAACATGAATATTTATAAGATGAATTTTGCTTTGGTATAATATGCGGTCCGTTTGAGGATTAGTAAAGATTAGCTGCGGAGTAAATGAAAAAAAGGTTTATTTTTCGAGTGCTTTGAAAAGGATAGAGTCTTCCTGTTTGCCTGGAGTATGGTTTTCTTGATCTCATTAAAGGAACATGAAAAAAGGAGGACATACTGTTTGTTCGAATCTAAACCCAAGGTTACCACGTCCATCACATCTAATCTCCTATTTACATCTATGCCAACATTCCTAAACAAGCACATAAGTTTACCGTTGCAGCATCACTCTAACAAACTAAACTAGCGACTAAACAATGTAATGTCATAAGGAACAATGGTCGCGTCTTCGAGTCGACAGGTTAAGCGGACTACGTCCAAACAGGTCTGGTCTCCGAGTCTCGGCTCTTAGCTCTCGGTTATCGAGCTTGAACGCGAGCCTACGCTTTGTAAATTAATACAACGTGTCAATCGACTGTTACATTATTTTTAACATCGTTTGATGGATCAAATTTCTTGATGCTTTCCGAAAATTTCTGGATGGTAAATATTTCTTTGTCTTTGAATATTTTCTCCGTTCACAATTTTTTTTTTGCTTCTGTAATATCTTTACATAATGATACACCTGCAAACATTTCTCATACGAAATCCACTAAAAGCTTTAGCCTAGAAACGGAAACAGTTTCGATAAGATAGATTTATTTTCACTTAGAAGAACAACATTTCGACGGAAGTGTCTCTAAGTCACGCGAATATTTCTTACTTATGGCAGTATAATCTTGATCGCAGATTAGAATGTGCGTAAAGAGATATTTGTCCACACGCACACAAATAACGAATAGACGCGCGAAATCGGCAAAATTATGCGTCTTCATGACTGGGTAAGAAGCAAGATCTAACAGACTTGATGTTTTAAACATTATTTTAAATGAAATGGAATTAGCGACGTAGACAAACTCGGGTGGAAAGCAAAACGTTGTTAGAATAAAGCTAGCAGCGGATTACGATGGGAAAATCTGATGTTAATTGCTATTCCATTTGCCTGTTCCCACTCCCGTCATGTAGTCGTCCGTGCTACTGCGGCTTGCGGTCACCCTCAGTTGATTAGCTCTTTGAAACGAAGGGGAGTTGGGGTCTCCCAGTTTAACTCTCCTCTATTACTTTAAGAGGATAATCTCGACAGGACGCTGCTTTGCATTCCATCCAAATGTAGTGTTAGTTATTTTGGTCAATAAGTAATTAAAGTTATGAACACAGATCGGATATGGGAACCAAGATCTAGGCTTGTGTTTCAGTCATAACGTGGTCAACTAAATACAGCCTGATGCAGGGTAAAATGATTATGGAATCATTTCTTACCATAACCATGTAAAATTTTAAAACAAGTTTGACAATTAAGTTTAAATCATACCAAAATATTTGTGTCCTTATCCTGAGAATGTCTTCAAAGTTCATCACTTTTTGACCAAAAGACTGCGTTCTATCAATACAGTTTTCAAGTAATGTAAATAGATAGGTTCGCGTTTCGATTTCCTCAACAAGGTTTATGAAGACTAAGAGCAATTTAGACTAGTTTATTTCAGTATTGTTTTAGTAGTTTGATTGTTAATTGATGTTGTATTTATTTGCGGTGCCGACGTAATCTTTGATGTCTAGGGAATTCAACTCAACATGTCTAAGAAAATGAACGTCAATGTTAAGTTCTATTTACATTAATTGGTCTGCTTTAATCGTTTAGTTGCTTAAAAGGTTCCTAGCAACCGATACTCAAAGACGCGATGCCTTGTCGCTTCCCGAAAACGACGAACCGCTCATTGCAACGCCAAATTGTGCCACAGGACGTAACGCGTTATGTAAAGTTTGTCTGTCAGTTCTAAAATAACTGTAAAACATTTAAAAATCATGTAAATTGCATTAAAACGTTTCGTTTCAAAACTATTTACTACCAAAACTACCAGGACAGCGCTTAAATTGTCACAAACTTTTTATTACTTCAGTTCTGACAATTTAAACTTTATTTTGGTATTATGACCTAGTTTAATACGTAACAAGTGTAACAACATCATAAACAAATAAACGGTTCAATATTGGCTTTCATTGCGTGTCACTGTAAGTGCAACGTAATCAAGAGTTCGCAACACTGATATTTATCTCAAGAAACAGAATTCTAAAGAAATAATACCTATTAAAAACACCGTTATGTAATATCGATATATTACAGAAAGCAATTATTGCGTTTTTATTTATTTTTCTCTCCAAGGTTAAACCGTTGCCAGTAACAAGTAATTTGTTCTTTACTTCAGTTCAAATTCTCAATGTGAAAGATACAATCTGAGAAAAGGTGTTTATATTATTTCTTTAAATGTTTTTATCAGATGTCTCATTTTTAATTAACTTTAAAAGAGTTAAATCGATCAATACGATAACGAATGATTTATAGAACATTTTTATAATATCTACGTATAGAGAATATGATGGATTGATCAATAGAGCGTGCTAAGATGACATCGCTGTGAAAGCGAGCAATTATTCTAAAAAATGCGAACTAGAAATACTTGTACATGAAGGCATGCATATGCATCGAACTCATTATTTTGCGTTACTTGGCACTCAGCTTACATATAGGTATGTATGTGTGGCCTACGTAAACTTTCCTTCACTTGGCCTGGCCTTGTGCCAGAATAATTGTACTTAAAATGATAAGACATCGTTCTTCATAATTTTATCCCACTGCAGTACAATATCTTGAACTGTTATATTCGGTTCAGTTCATTGTGTCAGTAAGAGTTTATAATGTTTTACATTAATTGTAAACTATATGTAATTCATTTTACATTGCATTGTTAATTGATTGTTGCCCCAACCTTTTTAATAATGTAAACTTAAACAATACTTATTATGTTTAAACTTTATTTTTCACAACCATACTCGTTTAACGAACACAATACCAACGATATTTTTGACCAATGTATGATGAAATTCGAGAGCATCAGAGTTGAAAAACATTTCAACTACAACCAGTCCCAAAACATCACCTTAGAAACACATCCTCACTCACTCATGCAAGGGGTTATCCCTCGCATGAGTGAGTCCAACGTAATATGTAATGTAGCACAAAAACGCAGCAGCCCATCGCAATCTCTCACCACTTGCATCGCAACGTGTAACAGCTTGGTCAGGTAACACGGGTCGGTCGACTCCCCCGGCGACATTCCTCTCGCGACGAAATCGAGAGTCGACTCGTACGCAATCGTTACTCGACACTCGATACTCGTTAGCGAGTGGGATTACCGGAATCTATCGCGTTGGCGATTATGAGGCGAATGTGGGATTCGAGTTAATGGGCGGGTTAGAGGTTTCCTGGTCTGGATCTGTACTGGCTGATTAGATTCCGTTGCTTAAATATCAAATGCAAATGACCCTTCAGAAACTAAATGTCTTAATGGTGCCTTGCTAAGTATTCAAAAGC
The DNA here is from genome assembly GCA_033675125.1 of Athetis lepigone. Taxonomy (NCBI): domain Eukaryota; kingdom Metazoa; phylum Arthropoda; class Insecta; order Lepidoptera; family Noctuidae; genus Athetis; species Athetis lepigone. The sequence goes on along the minus strand of CM066229.1, from coordinate 19,855,242 downwards.
CATTACAGTGTGCAAACAAAGATGCACTCCCTCTTCCCTCACTCTTACAGTCCAATGGGAAACGTAATAGACCGATATCAGGGGGAGAACCGACGGCTTTACGTACTTTCTGAAGCACAATGAAAACTACCAAACCGATTAAGAATAATCTTTTCAGGTCACGCTCTCGTGTTGCATTACCACTTCTAAGTCACGATCCCCAGATGTAGCAACAACTGCTGAGAAAGAAAAAACATTTGATAATGGATTTTATTAAGCATTGATGAATGTGTCGCTTGGTTATCGAGACCAAGTTGACAACTGTCAGTTGGAAAGACAAGTGCGCAGAGAGAAACGAGGACCAGTCTATTCAAACAACTGGTTGTAAGTATGAAATAGATATTCTTGAGTTCAATGCTTGCTGTGGTTGCTAGCATTCTAGCTAGTAAACGAAGATATTGAAAGGAAAATGTTTAACAAATATTTTCGTTCCGTCTTCCTAAATGACGAGTGTCTTCATTCATAGTCGAACTATGGATCCGTCTAACGTCCGTCATTGCTCACTATTTTTCCTATTGTTCAGTCTTTCGGACCCGATCCCGTTGTAGCTCAAACAATACCCAACATGTAGTCACCTCAATTCAATAGAATGATGCTTATTACTGATTCACTATGCCAACGCATTGAAATACCCAACGTATATCCGAAGTGAAGTATCATGGGTTGAGTGTTGAAATCGGGAAGTTTTCCGGACAGCGTGAGTTATGGATCATGTTTTACGGCCGACATAATACTTCTGCCTTGTGGATTTGGGTGTAAACGTGGGAGATATTCCGTTAACTTTTAGGAGGCATGTATTTGCATATCGGTATTTTTTCTTTGACGACGTAAATTGAAAGACGTCGTGCTGGGTTTGAGAGCTTAGAAGTGTGGTCTGTCTTTGTGGATAAAATGTATTTCATTGCTGGATTTTCAAGCAGAGTTGGATCAAACAGTTTCAGTTTTACCTTAAAATTAGAAATATTATTACGGTAAGACTTTGTGGTCGCATATCCATCTGCCAAACGTTGTAAATACAGCTTATCTGGGACAACTCCTTTTGGTCATTTGGCCGAGGCCTACGTTCAGTAGTTGACTTATAAGGCCTGATATGATGCAGCTCAGTAATAATTTATTATAAATGACACATAACTCCTATATTTAGCTGCCATTATTCCTAATATCAAGTCTAAACGATACCATATTAAGATAATATGACCTGAAATGCATGCACTTAAATCTTACGTATGCACAACAGGTTGATCAAGTTTCGAACATTTTAGTAACGAACTTGTTTGGCCCATTTGACATAATCTGATGGATGGTTGTAACGAGCCCATTCCTTCTGGTGCACGCCTTTGCGTTATAAATTGGTATTTTTTTGGAGACTCTGAGAAATAAATCTTTTAAGAGAATACTCTTCTTTAGAAATGTGTTTTTGTACTCTCATCTCGGTGATACTTACAAAATTTATGGCCAACATGTTTTGCTGAAATATTTCGCAGACCCGTTTTTGGGATGTATTTATTCGCTTCATACCTTTGTAATGCTTTCATTTTCTTCTTAAATCATGATTTAAAAGCGTCCCCAATCCTGATCGACGAAACGTAGAATAACAGAAATGAAAGTCATTGTATCGATGTCAGTGTTATTGTGGAATTTGCGACATTAAAACCACCTAAAAAGGAAGGGACGTCGATTGTATAATTTGTTACACATTTTCAACATCTCTTATACAATTAACACAATGGCCGTTAATTCTTATACGTAATTACGTAAATGTTAACAACAAACGCTGCATGAATGAGGTGTTTAAATTTTGTAACCACAACGTAACGAGGTTTAACTTTTCACACACGACCTAGTAATATTAAACTTTGTTTCCGAGTCTTAGTAAATGATAAACGACCTGCTTTTAGACTTTATTTTTAGGGTTCCTTATCCTTTTACTAAGCTTTTTCGCTATAACAAAAATGTATGAACTAAAAAGACTTTTAGAACATTTTTTCGTGATTTTTTCGGCGTTTTGTTGTACTTATGGGAACCATTTGTATACAAGTCCGACTCCAACTTACCCAGTTTTTAAATGTACATGAAATGAATACGCTTGTGGAGTTATTTGCCGACAATTTAGTTGTTAGACGCGATGTTATCTGTCTCAATCAGCGTGTGAGAAATTTGTCGGAAGTGGTTTTAAATTTCGTTTGTACTGTTGCTTTTCACGCTCGAGAGTGGCGGGGGATAGTGACAGGTGCTTTTCATCACCTTAGTAGGTGCCCAAATTCCTTGTGGACTATTTTCGATGTACTATTTTTGAAATGCTTGCTATGTTGATATATCGGTCTAGTTCGAAATGGACTCGAAACTTCTAACTCACTCAACTCTCTAAACTCACACGAAAGATTCGTACTACGACAACAATACAATATTCAGATCCTGCGAAATGATCTTACAAATATTTTGTAATTCCTTGTACGTCTTCTTGATTTTAAACTTTAGCATTATAACCTGTTACGGTATTTGAAATTATCTTTTCTTATTTCTAACTACTAAGGCTACCTTGAATCACTAGATATTAGCGAAAATCGCTTGTATGCCACAATGGACATATAGAAAAATTTAAGTTTCTACCTATTACGGTTGATGAAATTTTAGTGATAGTTAGTGGCTTCTGGCACGGAACCTACCATTTACTATTCAGCCATCTCATGTTGGCTAGTGATATAATTTGTATAACATTACCAATGAGTACTTCCTAAGACCAACCTAAAATGATCACTTGATTACTACTTACATCACTGATCACAGCCTCCATACATGTTCTACAAAGCCACAAACGTTCAGTTAATGACGCAGCAGTTCATTTCCTAGCCTTCTAACCTCATACAAACAAAATCCAAAAACTACAATCATGTTTTGACGTTTACTTCCGCACACATTAGCAACAGTGCCTCACAGACTCCAATAGATACAATGTCTAGTTTATCTTGGTATCTCTTGGCGCCAATTACCAAGGTAACATCACTTAGGAGCTCACATGGAGGGAGTAAATAAACACGATAGGTATTCCCAATAGGAACGTTTTGTGTTAGACAGTTACCCTCTCTGATTTTGTCTCTTTCTTTTTCTTGGATATAGACAGAGTCACCAGGGAGACAGAGACTTAATTTGACAGAAGTGTACCGTGTCAATATTTGTTGCTAGTTGTCCCCGTGGTATCAACTTCGTTCTTTCATAAAGGTCGTAGTATGATGTTTAGCCTATAAGCTGAAGCTCTCTTTATAAATTAGATCTATTAAGCAATTGTATTTTTCAGTAGTTGTAATGACTAGCACATTTAAACAAACGCGCGTTAGAAAGCAATCCGAGTCTTTTGCTGAAGTAGAAGCTAGCCATTATTTCTCGATATTTGTCAACCGACCATTTGAAAATTTTTTACCATTGTATTATTATTCATCTACCTAAAACATTTTAAAACTGTCTAGTCAAATTCAGTGATTTCATAAATAGATATTAAACCACATTTCAAGATATAATAGTCTATGAATTCACCACATAATGTCCGTCGAATTTCTTGACATTTCCTAGCAAGTAACACGTTGTAATCATAGGTCGCTGTGATTACTCTCGGATTACATCTGTTTATGTAATGCAGAGGTCGTTTTCATTCAACTTTCGTGTCACATTTAACGCTTGAACTAACCGCTGGTGTGCGTGACCACACTTAGTTGTGATTCATTATAAGCTCTTTGAACTTTGTAAAAACAAATGTGTGTACATTGTTTAAGAGAACGGAAGTAATTAACTTTTTTTTTGTAGAATGTGCGCCTGGGGGACAATCCTAATTTTTTATCAGTTATCATCATCTCTCTAGCCTTTTGCCAACTATGTTGGGGTCCGCTTCCAGCGGTCCGGATTCCGCTGGATGCCAGTAGGTAAAGTATACCTTGGACATCACTGACATCCCGTGCCTCGGAAAGCACGTAAAGCCGTTGGCCCCGGTTGTCATTCGTAAAACTTTGACAGTCGTTACGAGTAGCCAGAAAGAAGCCAGAAAGTATGGCCAGGCTAATATTTATATCAATGAGATTTCTATTTTCTCTTCTTTCTTGAGTTCTGTAATTGAAGTGATGGTCTTTCTTTTTTATTATTCGTCATCATCAGTCTGCCAGATTTTTGCAGGACATAGGTCTCTCTCAAGGTGCCTGTCTAGTCGGGTAGCACATCACGCTTGCTTAAACGTGTTCTTCATTTAAGGGAAATTGGCCGAAACCGAGGGTTTCGGCGATGTAATATTATTATCATTTCGATGGCATTATAGCAGAGTACATTTATCTCCGTCATAGTATAAAGTAGTAGATAAAAAAAAATGTTCTACTCTTTACCTAGTATCTGTTAAATGAGTACGGCCGTCCTATTTAAAACGTGGTCACAGTTGAATGGGCCAAGGCTAAAGAAGCCATTCTATAACAAACATTAATCCACAATTCACATGTCAAAACACGCAATAGGCGAGACGACAAGAAAAAAGTAATTAGTCCGTGAGATAGATTACCAAAAAATTTTGGACACGTATTTTTTCTTTTTTCTCGTAAACGAAGAATGACGACGATACAGTGCGTTGAAGTTGCGCATGACGTCACGATCTGATACAATTTTTGCAGGACGGTGACGTCAAAAGCCCCCACTCCGGAACTTTGTTGCTCTTTATCTCTGTATTTTTTTATTAATTTGATCAAGCAAAAAATACGTGTCTCGTATTTTTGGCCGATCTATGAGACGGACTAAGCAGAATGCCATTTTTTTAATGCTGTCGTCATGCCTATTCTCCAAATCCGACGGCCTGTCGCTAGTAGTTGCGATTAATCGCTGCGATCAAATAGTTCAGGGGGATAAATCATTTTCCTCGCAAGCCCTAGTAGAGATATCTCGTCCGACAAGTACTGGTGCATACTTTCTTGAGTACTTTTTGTTGTTTGATTTTCTATACAAGACTAACTTACTGTTTTTTTTCTGACTCGTTGCTATGGGAATAAAGCGAAAGGTCCATCCTTCACGAATGGACAATAATATAAATAGGAATCTTCAAATTGAAAATGTTGTTAATCTTGAAAAGTTATTACAGCCAAAGCTAGTAAGCGCCTTAATAGTGTATAGCCTATAGTTTATCTGTGATAATATCCGCTGGTTTGCAAAAATATCGACATTGCTAAAATTGAACTAAGCATGCGAAACGAATTATAATCGCCGATATATTAGCTTTTTACGCAATGATTTCGTGCTAACATTTTTTAGAAAAAAGAATATCTCAAATCAAATTACGTAACAAAATTAATTCTTAGGTTGTCTTATTTTTGCAAACCTACGTTATATTCATAGAATTAAAAATTATACAATGGATAAATTCATGCGAAGTATCACAATCTTACTGCCCAAAGCAACGCAACTCTTCATGTAATTCTTATATTACGTCCACTTAAATAAAATAATTTAGATTAAAATTATTGCTTTATCGCAGACGATTAGCATAAAATTATTTTTTTATCGTTCACGTCGTCGATTTTATGATTATCGTAAATATTAGCAGATATGAAAAAATAGTTTCGATAACTTTCGGCAATCATTAAATCTTGGCTCCTTAGATACTCAATTATTCATAAAATTAATTAGTGGTTTAAGAAAACATAACTTAATAAAATACTAGCGATCCGCCCCAACTTCGCACGGGTGAGCAAATCTTTGGAAGTCTCGACTTTTCTTGACTTAAATTTATTGATAATTTGATGAAAATCGCATTAAAATTAGTTTGTCCGAACAATCACGGAACTTCAAACGTAACAAACAGGTCCTTAAACTATATAAAGAAAGGAAAAAGCTGCCAAATTTTTGAAGATCAGATGCCATAGAATTTTCCTTGTCCCAGGATTAAGGACCTTCGCCCACGCCAGATTTATTGTAGAACCGATAAAATAAATTATCGGATAGTAGTTTTCTAGGATCGACTGTTTTTCGGGACATCTACGCTGGATTTTTTTTGAATTCACCGTACTTTCCTCTTCTGTAAAAAATCATTTACCAATTGTCTGACGTGGCGAACGGAATTGCGTGATGTGATGATGAGCTTTAACCAAGATTAAAATACAGAGTGTCCCACGGCAATGCCACATGGAGGGAAAGTACCTTAAATATTGTAGATAGAACATTTTACTGAAAGAAGACATTATTTGAATTTTGAAAACATTTTAAACTGCATTCATAGATATTTAAATAATTACATAGTTGAACCGGGAATCGAACCTGTTACTCGAGAAAATTACTCAACCTGTAGTTTTATCCAACTGATCGAAAGGCTTCATCACAAGGATTATTTTTTGCTAAATAACATAGTGTCAAAAATAAAAGAAAGACCATGAATTTTAACATTTTTAAAACAAAATTAGTCAATTTTTCAAATGCTCAAAAACTAGACCCTTCTTCTTGAATACAAAGTGATAACTTGGATTATTTCGTTCCCTGACGATTTTTTGGTGTTGTTGTGGTGGATATTTATTTATTTAAATGATGCGTACTACTCAAGTCGGTAGATTAATTAATAATAAGTAGTTATGATTGTCAATTGTATGTCCTTACGGCAATGTAAGCTTTTAACTTTTCAAAACAAAATTTTACATCAAATGTTAAAATTCACGGTCTTCCTTTTATTTGTGACACTATGTTATTTAGCAAAAAATAATCCTTATAATGAAACCTTTCGATTGGTATGATAAAACTACGGGGTGATTATTTTTTCTCGTGGAACAAGTTCGATTCCCGGCCCAACCATTAAAATATTTAAAAATCTATGAATGCAATTTAAATTGTTTTTAAAATTCAAATAATGTCTTCTTTCAGTAAAATGTTCTATCTACAAGATTTAAGGTACTTTCCCTCCATGTGGCATAGCCGTGGGACACCCTGTATATTGCTTACTAGCGTTCCCGGGCGATTTCCGGGATGGAAATTATCCTGTGTCCTTTCTCGGGTCTCATACTATATCTGTACCAAATTTCATCCAAATCGGTTCAGTGGTTTAAGCGTGAAGAAGAGACAGAGTTACTTTCACATTAATAATATTAGTATGGATATAATTACTTATTATTTATGTTTCATTCGCACGTCCCAAATTTAAGTCTAGTCAAAACAAACACGCGTTAAACTAAAAACCTTTAATTGCCTAATTTCGTTAATTACTTATTACTTTTAAAGGAATCCTATTATTTTGGAGGTCGTCTGTCTAGGACAGTATAAGGCATTACTCGTAACACAGCATTAAGGTGATTCTTAATCTAATTTGGACAAATTATCAGCTTTGCCAATTTAAGCTGGAATCACGTGGATTTTATACTAAAACAAGATTTGAACATGTGACGCCAAAATACGACTTGTAGTATGTTTGTCGCTTTGACCTTTACAAAGGATGAAATTATGTACGCTATAGTATTTTAGTGGGATTGTATAATTATGACTTTTCAATACAAATAGATTAATGGATAGATATAATGAATAGACTTTAATGGATGACAACGAACTTTATTGATCATCAACATCACCATCATCGTCTTAAAATTTACCAACATTATTATAGGCAGCCAAATCAACATCATCAGCATTATTATCGTCATCAATATTATTATCATCATCATCACCAACATTGTTTTCATCATCCACATTACCATGATCATCATCATCACCAATATCACTTTCGTTATCCACGTCATCTTCATCAAAAACATTACTATCATCGTCAAGATCATTATCGTCATCCACATCATCTTTAACAACAATATTATAACCTGTGGTCTGGCGAAATGTCAATCTGACAGCTGTCATTATTGTCGGTGTCATATTACTGCCACGCGAAATTAACCTTTATGATCACTGTCATTTTATTGTTTTGTCTGTGGTATGGTTGTGGTTCACTGAACTGGCCTGGTCGACAAACCATACCAATCGCCAGATGAAGGGATAATAATCGTCATCAACATTACAATCATTGGCTGAACTTCATCATCACCGTCATAATTCTCATCATTATCATTAGCTTGGCTTGGGAGACCTGTGTCTGGCAATGAATTGACGCCGGTCAATTCATTGCCAGACACAGGTCTCCCAAGCCACTTAACCCAATCTTCAACTTTATTCAGTAAATAAATTCAGTTTACTGCGGAAACATTACACATTTTTAACATATTTAATTCACTTTCGTCATACATTAAAGTTATAACAATTTAAGTAAGAATTCGGAATAATATAACGTTAAATGAGTTAGGTAACTTGACGGCCCTTCACTGAAATGATTGATAGTGTGCTAGAAGATAATTTGTTAATTGGAAAAAACGAAAGCGCATATAATTTGGTTTTCCATAGAGTAAATAGTAGTATAAACTTTTACTTGTATGCTTCACTACTTCATTATAGAGTATTTTTTATTATCTTGTTGGCCTGTGAAGTTCATAAGCAATACTGCTTCCATCATCTGTTTTAAACAACACCTATCATTTAATATGCGTTTAATAGCCATTTAGAGCTTTATTGGGTGCCGTGATGAATTGATCTTATAATCTGCCGTAAGCGCAGTAAAAAAAAACATAAATAGGAGTACAATTTGCTACCCCATTCTATCCTTCATATTTAGCCCTCGTAACTATGTTCTGTTTCCAAACTTTAAAAAATGAAATGACCCTGGTCATTACTGAAATCAACGTTTGTTTTGAAAGCCTTCAATATACCTTATATTTGAAAGGAATAGAAATAATTAAAACAACGGTGGGCTAAATGTGTTGATAAAGAAAATATGGTTGTATTTCCAAAGAGAGGGTAAGAGAAAAGGGAAAAGTGTGTATAAAAAACCATCCTCATTAAAGAATTTATGTGATTATATCCAGGGCAAGCTTATTAGAGTGTCGTGATGGCTCAGTGGATAAGGCGCCCGCCTCTCGTGTAAGGGCCCTCGCCCACGGGCGACTTTTTGTAGCGATGCAGTCGCGATGCTCTCGCGCGTAGCATCGATACAGACGCGAAGCAGTCGCTAGCTGTGTGCCCGCGCCCACGGGACCAGATTCAGTCGCGATGCAAACGCGATTCGGTCGCGATGCAAACGCGATTCGGTCGCGATGCAAACGCGATTCGGTCGCGATGCAAACGCGATTCGGTCGCGATGCAAACGCGATTCGGTCGCGATGCAGTTACGATACAAAAATACCTTGGATCAGTACAGTTGCAAGATGGACTCCGTTGAGGCAACATTAGTCACGTTGTCTTTGGTGCTGCTTTTACATAAGCAGCCGAAGCGTAGGCAACGGAAGCAGCGTCAATATTGGATGCATCCATTTAATACCCAGAGATTACTTTGTGGACATCATGTAACAACATTCAAACAACTCAAAAATTATGATCTTAAATTCAAAAGTTGTTATAGAATGTCATATTCGACGTTTTGTGAATTGCTTTCCATTGTAAAACCAGAGTTGACACGCAGAAATACAATGATGAGACAATGTATATCAGCTGAAGAACGACTAACCATAACTTTAAGGTAAGAAAAACCAAATATTATATTAATTATCTTTTAATGGTTCATTCAATGGCACAGTGGTACTGAATGTTGTATTATATAATGTAATATGTGGTGTTGTCCACATTTAAAATAAAAACTTAAACAGGTTTGTAATTTCTTAATTTTTACTTTACGGTGAATATAGATTTGTGATAATAGAATCTTGTGTAGAATCATCATTAATATAATTATATTCATCATCATTATATTGCAACGAAGCTGCAGTATTGATGTTGGTACTAGCAGGCGTTGGCAGCGTGTTGTTGTTACTTATTAGTTGCGATTGCGACACGCTACTTTCAGTACTTGTACGAGCTGTTGTGTCGTAGCTTTGATATCCAGACTGATATCCATAGTGACTGACGTATGCAGACGTCTGTGCCCTATTGTTATATTTTCGAAGCAAATTTATCATTTCGGCTTTTGCATCGAGTTTATATTCTTCCTTTATGGAATGAAAATGTGGAAAAAGAGAAAGTAAAAAATGTTGATCTGGATGTTGAATGGTTGGCGTGACTTTGTTCAATTTTTCAGTCAGAATTTCGTATAATTTGGTTTGTGCATCATCACTTGTTTTAAGCTTCTTTGATTTTGGCATTACAAAAGATTCCAAACAATCTTCGGAGTCTGTTCCCTCAGTAACTGTAGGTCGACTTGGCGGTCTGATTTCGGTCAAAGGTTGTAAAAATGACAATAATTTATAGTACACATATTGTTTTCTCGGTTTAGCGCCGGACCCACTAGAACAGTTCTTTTCCTTTGCCCGTTCTCTGTTGTAGGAATCTTTTAAACTTTTCCATTTTTTCTGGAGTTCCACAGCTGAAAAAATATATACAAGTTTAATCAACAGGACCTCATTTGATGAAAGTAACAAACTACAACTGTAAAGTGCCAACACAGTTATCCCAATCCAATCGCGTTGCAGGACCGCACGACGTGATTGGCTGATATGACAGTATTGCCACTTTACACTTGTAGTTTTGTAGCATGTAACTTTCGTAAAATTAGACCCAGGCCATAAATATAATGTAATCTTTAGTAATTTATATTCTTTTTCAGGTACTTAGCAACTGGATGTAATCTCACAGATCTTCATATAGATTTTAAATGTGGACATACTACTGCACGTAGAATTGTTAAAGAAACCGTAGAAGTAATATGGAATAAATTAAAAGTCATATCCATGCCAGAACCAACAGAAGAATCACATTTAAAAACCGCTGAAGGGTTTATGAAACATGCAAATTTTCCTAACATAATTGGAGCAATAGATGGAAAACATATAAGAATTATAAAACCATGTCATACCGGCTCAGAATATTACAATTACAAACATTTTTTTTCCATCGTGTTGCTAGCAATATGTGACGCTAATTATAATTTCATAGCTATCGATGTCGGATGCTATGGAAAGAGCTCCGATTCAACAATACATGACAGCAGCGAATGGGTTAAAAAAATACGAGAAGGAAATTTTAAAATACCTCAACCGAGACCTATATGTAACAATGGAATACCTATACCGTTTTCATTTATTGGCGATGAAGGATTTGCCTTATCCGAACACTTGCAAAGACCATACGCTGGTAAACATTTACCACGAAATAAGAGAATATACAATTATCGCTTGACACGCGCAAGGCGTTATATTGAATGTACGTTTGGTATATTGAGTAACAAATTTAAAATTTTTAACAGGCCCATAAACGTTAATGTTGATTTTGCTACGAACATTGTTAAAGCGTGTTGCGTATTGCACAATTTCATACGTAAGCGAGATGGGTACCAATTTGATCACACTCTGAGTATAATTGGATTCCAAGATTCACCTGCCAGTGATAATTTACATTTAATTAGAAGACGAAGATCTGAACTAAGTGGTACTGCAATTCGAAATATATATACTGACTATTTCACCGGTGAAGGTTCTGTACCGTGGCAAGATTCAAAAATTTGAAAAAAGTAACCAATAAAATAACCAGCAAAGGAGATCATCTTGTTTATATTTTTACTATAGGTACTCATTATTATCTCCTAAACGCGTGAACCAATTTACATGATTCAAACGAATAAAATGGTTTTAGACCTAGACCTTTCATTTGACACCAAAATCGTTAAGATATCTCAACAAACAAAAAATCACATTTTCAAGTTGCTCTCGTAATTATCTAACATGTATGTGAAACGCGTACTTGAAACAATTCTTTTAAAAACTATCTTATTAAACGTTCACAATTAGCGCAGTAGTATTATATTCAATTTATGTAACGATTATTAACAATTTATTATTATAAACAACGATTTACACAGACGCGTCTGCCGTAAGCGTCCAAGTATACAAACTGCGCGAGATCAGAGACCGCGTACCGCGCCGCCCAACCCCCCGCGAGATCCCCGCCGTTGCTCCACGAAAGTACATTCGTTGCGCAACTGTATGGATTATTAAACTGTGCTAATACCTACTAAAGTTAAATCATCGATCACTAATAAAAACTAGATAAGTGATAAGTACAGTGATAAGTGTGATAACAATTAAATAATGTTAATATTAATACTTACCGAAAATAAGAAATTCCATCCTTTTTTAGCGTCCTGGATGTGTGATTTTTACAATGTTTAAACGAGCACGGCATGTTTACTGTCGGAACGTTCGAATGCTACTAGATTAAAAGCGCAACCCAAATGTTCGAGTGGGCGCTTATTCGGTGAGGACATTTTTTGTCACCGATTGTGTAGGTATCTAGTTTTTTATTAGCGATCGATGAGTTAAATAAATAAATAACTTACCACAATCATTCTTTTCTTTGTTGGTTTTTTCTCCAAATTCTGCATTAAATAATTCATTTATCTCTTCCCATGCCTTCCTTTTTGCAATCTTATTAGAATATTCAGGAAGACGTGAGTCCCATATTACAGGACGCTCCTGAATTGCCGTAATAAACGTTTCAGTGTCAAATGACGACTCCATTTTACGCCTGTGACGGACAATAGCATGCACTCTGGACCTGTCTGTGTTGCACGTTGCACTGATGCCGATTCCCAATCACGCGCCGCGCCACACTCCCTCCCCCCTCCGTTCTCTCTACCGATGTCGTCCGACGCGGTCGCGCGTTTGTATCGATACAATCGCGATGCAGTAGCGCGTTAGTAGCGCGACGCGGTCGCGCGTTTGTATCGATACAGTCGCGATGCAGTAGCGCGTTAGTAGCGCGACGCGGTCGCGCGTTTGTATCGATACAATCGCGATGCAGTAGCGCGTTGCAAATGCGACTAACACGCGTTAGAAGTGATGCAGTCGCGCGTTTGCTAAACGCGCGACTGTATCGCTACAAAAAGTCGCCGTGGGCGAGGGCCCTAAGAGGTTGTAGGTTCGAATGCGGGCAAGTACCAATGAGACTTTTACAATTCATATCGAGGGGTGAAAGGCTATTTGGTTTAAGCGACATCTGGGGCGATATTGAGTTATATATATATTCGGAATCAGCGAATTTTTCTCCGTCGAATGATGCCGGATTCACTAAAATCGAAGCACTTTTTTGGCGTTTAAAACAATACTATTTTTGGGCTGTTTCCAAAGTGGCATTGTATTAACCGACGTGAATTTTGCATTTTTTTTTAAATTATGTACATGAACCATACAATCATATTAAAAACCGAGACATAAACCAGTTACCCTTTTCTAGATAAATAACTCTTTGTGAGTTAAAGCGTTTTTCCTGTTTAATTTTTTTGTTAAGACGTAATTTAAATCATTTTGACTTCCACCAATTACTCGGTGTAATGCCACTTAAACCATTTGTCCGTCACCCAAATACGACACCGAGTGTCGCTTAAGCTCTTTCAGCGGCATCTATTTTCCACACAGGGTGATACTTAAACCAAGTAGTCGTTTTGTTTCAGATATTTTGTTTAAAATGCATGTCGTTTAATACAGACGATAAAATGAAATGATGAATATTAAATCATTTTTCCAGTATTAATAAAAATATGAGTCGGTCTTTCAGTCATAAAATTTTGATATGATACATTTCAATTATGTCATATCATACCATATTTATTTCATTTCCCGGGTGGTGAAAATCGTGATCATTCAACTGGACTGCCGCGCGCCGGCGCTTCAGTCAAGCTCTAGAGTGCATGACGTGACGCGCAGTCACCACCAGAGTTCACGTACACACAACAACATGGTCTAGGGATATATAACTTTTTTAAATAACTTAAAAATTACTGGCCTTTCAAAAAAACTAATGATGACAGATTATAAAAACATTATTAACTTCCTTTTTTTAAATTCAAAATTGTATATAAAACGTTTTGTTTTAAGATAAAATTCGCATTTATTGAATTTCTTCCCAGAAAGTAAAGATTTACTCTTTACGAACTTCTAACTTTATTAAAACTCGGTTTTAATCATACCACGTAGACACTTGACCAGGAACGAAATGTTAAGAGCAGTGGGCATGATTCAAGCTGGCGCTACCCAAATTGCGGTTTCTGAAGCCATAAGGACCAGTCAGAGCGTTATATCCAGGCTTTGGTCACGTTATCGTGTCACGGGGGAAGTGGTGGAACGGCACCGAGGACCTCAACGCATTACAACACATGTACAGGACTGATTCATAGTAAATGCTGCACGAAGTCAACCAAATGTAACGGCGATGCAATTGGTTCAAAGGCTACAGAGAGAGTCATGGTTTGCTGGTAAGCAGTCCAAATTAAAGAAAACGACTGCATGAAGTCAACCTACGTGCTCGTGGACCACTTTCGGTACCAGCGCTAAGGAGAGGCAATCGAGGAAGAAGATTACAATGGGCTATTGCACACTAAAACTGGAACCATTCTCAATGGTCACTTGTGCTTTTCACTGATAAATCCAGGTTTGGTTTTCATCCTGATTCGCGAAGAGTACGCATTTGGAGAGAACCTGGACGTTGGAATCGAATGCAGCACCCACAACAAGTTCATGCATATCAAGGTGACACGATTATGGGTTGGGCAGGAATTCGTCTCGGTGGTAGAACGGACCCCGTTTATATATAGGATACAAGGCAAAAATATGACTGTTCTAAAATACCGAGATGAGGTGCTAGAGCCTGTAATCTTGCCCCACAAACACCAAATGGGGCAAATTTTACAAACTTGGTTACAGCAGCATAATATCGAAGCTTTAGACTGGCCTGCACAATCCCCTGACTTAAATCCCATTGAGCATGCCTGGGATTTGCTTCAGAGAAGAGCTCTTACGAATTTCCAAGTACTAAAAAAGAAACGAAAACCAGCTGTTCTTGCATCTTAGCAGGACTTGGTTCAGTATTCTACAACAGGATATTGACACCCTTGTTTTGAGTATGCAGAACCGCTGCAGATGTGTCAGGAGAATTTAAGGCAGATCCACGGATTATTAATTTTTAGTTTTCAACAGTTTTTATAAAAAAAAAATAGTTGTTTTGTTTAAGTTTTGATGTTTCAACAATAAAGTTAAGATTGAAATTTTGTCAAATTATCCTCTTCTTTTAAGTTTTTTTTTTTAATATAACTTTATCTAAAAGTTTAATATCAGATTAGATAGGCTAATAACCTATCACAAACCTAATAGCCTATAACAAGGTTTATTTTAATGTGTAGGTGACTTAACAAAAAGTTAATAGAATTTTAGTTATTTAGGGTAAATTGAAATATCCCTGGACCATGTTGATGTGTGTAATTATAAAATTGATGTTCCTATTCTATAATATAGAAAGAGACTGTTCTATATAATTATTATTCTAAATAAATACTTTAACTGATGTTGTACTTATTTATTCAATATAAGCACCTGAGATTTTCGGTGATTGCGATATATCGAGGTTGTTTTAACAGCCATTGATAGTATTAGATGTAAAAAAAATGTAACATCATACGTAACAATTTCAATATTATATGTCACATAAGTAAATTAGCCTGCCAGTCATTTTAGTCTAAATTGGTAGTTGAGATAAATAGCTTGCTACTATTAAGTTTGGGCTATGTCACTTCATACTTTTTGGCTTACTCTGAAAATGTACTGCGTCGTCGCTTAATTTTTTTTTACCGTAGCCAATTGTAGTTATGGAATAACTTAAATCTTTTTTCCGTGCTCTAAAAAATAAGGGCTTAAGGCAATTTGTATTAAGCGACATTTATCTTTGTAATTAAAAGTCCGTTTTATTTCGTATTAGCATCAAAAACTCGATGTTTTTAATTGAATTTCAATCAAGTTTACCTCGTTTAAATAGCTTAAGTAGTTTTTTTGTTGTGATTTTTTTTCCAAAATTTCAAACTTTAAATGGCTCTCCTGTAAAGTTGCAAAAATGTCGCTTAAACCAAATAGCCTTTCACCGCTCGATATGTACTTTCTAAAGTTTATCTAAGACATCACTGACATCCCGTGCCTCGGAAAGCACGTAAAGCCGTTGGTCCCGGTTGTCATTTGTAGAACTTTAACAGTCGTTACTGGTTAGCCAGAAACTCTGACCAGTCTAACCAAGAGGTATCGTGTCGCCCAGTTACTGGGTTGTGGAGGTCAGATAGGCAGTCGCTCCACGTAAAACACCGGTATTCAGCTGAATCCGGTTAGGCTGGCAGCCGACCTCAACACAGTTGGGAAAAGGGCTAGGGAGATGATGATCCAGAGTAAGCTTATTGACTAACATTAAGATTTTTTTCATACATGTGTAAGGAAAATTATGAAATAATCGTGTGACCTATCCGAAAAACAACAGAAAAAATTAACATTTAAATCGAATAAGTAATACATCTTATCTCCATAAAATGTAACGTTAATTTCACAACCTCACTACTAACTAACGAAAAACACTTAATCATTACAAAAAAACTATTAGTAATATCATTTTCCCAATACATTGGACAATGATTTACTTAATTTTGAATATAATATAATAATATATTGCTTCTAATTGCTCGGAATATATACGTTATTTCTCATTTGGTTTGATTCGGTGTCTGTTTTTAATATTGCTGTGATATACAGTCATTATGAAAGTGTTATTTAAAATTATTTGAGTTTTATTAATCTGTTTTGTAAGGTATTGCGGTTAGTGGATTAATCTGGGACCTTTTTTGGTGGTCTGTAACCTTTGATATATTGTATTTTCCTACCCTGAAGGTTAACGGCATTATAAAGGTCTAAAATTATCCCGAGGACTCTAAAAGACCAATTTCAATAGAAGCTTTGAAATATCTGAATAACAGTAATGTTTCCATATTATTCCGATAAAAGCTACCAAGAACTTTGTCTATTCATTTCGAGCAACTTTGAACTTTGGTGATGAAGAAAATTGTGCTAAAATCGTCGTCTGTCCAATATAACCGATACTAAACGTAGCCGCAAAATAAACGTAGTTTGTAGATAAAATCATAGTAAAACGTAACAAATATGTGCCACACATGTCCTCATAAACAAAAACAACGCCACAAGGGCTGGCCCAGTAAAATATTCACAGATAACATCGAATTAATGAATCACCACAACTTAATCGCTCACGTATGAATCACACATTACAATTCAAGCCACGCAAAGAGGGCCACAATGAAACGTCATCGGTCACAACTCGTCATTTGCAAGGTCGTCATCGTTCGCAACGAAAGAATAAAATGGCCAAGGAAAGCAACTCGGAAGTATCGTGTTGGCAACGTAGAAAGTGCAAGTCGGTATAAAATTTACAGGCCTCACCATTACAATGTGTGTTAATTGAAATCACCAATTACTCGGGCGCTTTCTACTATAGAATCCCCATACTGTGTGTAATAACTTGGCGACACGCTATGCAACTGCTCTGTTACGAGAGCGTTTAGATTGGCGTGGCGAATGTTTGAGAAAATTAGCTGCGAGAATGTGTCTTTTGATATTGACTAGATCTAGACGCAGTTCTGTCTGAGGGAGGGCGCTTGTATAAATAACATAAAAATTAGTACTTATTTCTCTGGTCCCTCAATTTTAGTTTTTATGTTTTCTGTCTGATACATCTTTATAAACATTCAAAAAACTTAACGATATTTTTAACTTTCAAAGACACCGATGAAACCGCGAAGGAGATTTAGTGTGCCCTTGTCTTATAAAATAAAAGACTAGACTAGTATAGACATAGATATTACGGTAAGATTTTAAGGCGATAACAGTGAAGCAAAAAGAACAAAAAGGGTTTAAGCCAGCAATACATTTATAACTAAAATATTTTTATTCTCCGGAGAGATCTGGCATAGATTGTAATCGACCATTCTCAATAACATATTAGTCATCAGGGCAGAGTTTATCGCTATTGTCTTATCTTCCATACTAGATATAAGACTAGCTCATTCGACTAGCAACAGACAGACAAACGATATCTCAAAATAGATAAAAGTAAATTGGTCAATTATTCTGCACCGCAGTTTAACAAGGCGTCAATGATCTAAGATGGGTTTTAAACGATTGTTCCGATTGCGTGACAAATAGGGTTTGAATTGTGATTAAACTGACAATGGTTTTGACTATTAACGATTAACTATGACCTAAACTTTAAACGTATTAACTTAATGACATCTAGAGACGATTACTTATATACTTTAGCAGGTATTTATTACCTACTGGCTACATTGAAACTGGTTGAGTTGTGAACAACGATTACCCGAGCCACTTTCCTGTTAGTCGGCTTCTAGTCTCACCTGATTCAGCTATATTTGCTTTAACCTTAGCCCAATCTCTGGGTAACACGGTACCCCTTGGTTAGGTTAGCGAAACCTCCGAACCCCGTCAAAGATCTACTAATGGCAATCGGGACCAAATATACGTCGGCGGCGCGTTAGTGTTCCACGCGCGCCTTAAAGAGAAGTCAGCATGAGAAGGGGCCCAACAGGGCCAACGCCTGCCGGGGTTGCGGAATGTTTATAATAGTTACCGTGACCCCGGAACATAAAGGGCAACCGAAGGAACATGAGTGGGTTTTGGTCAGTAAAAGTCTGACACGCCCTCCCGCCCAGCCCAGGACGGGAGAAGTAATTTGATGATTTCCCACTCCCCAAAAAAAACCATCTGTACTTGCTTCTCGAGGCACGGAATATCAGTTATGTTCTAGGTAATCTTGGAAAGTACATATAAATTGATAAAGTCATTTACCTGGTTTCCGGAGGCGGGCGCTTTGACGGGCTATGACGACTGAATGTAATTAGCTAAATGTCTTTTAGTGAATTTGTTTCTTTTTCAATATTCTTCGAGATATCGTAATTTCATTGCCCCGACGGTTCTGCCCCCTCGCCCGCATGGAAGTTAAATACACCATAAAATAGCTTTTGGCACTCAACAACAATGAAGCATCTATCAGTAACATGATTGTTGTAATCGTACCAGCACTTCCGGAGAAAAACTCTTATGAGCAAACAAATTACATTGATAGGGTTAGGTCCGTCTGAATGAAAAACTGAACACAAAGGTCTGTTCAAAGTTAAGACCCCATTAAAATGGGGTCAGAGCCCGTACGTCCCCTAAGATTCGCACCCTGTGCCCATTCGTCCCCTGGAACTTTTGAGGTGCCTATTCGCCCCCTGAAGAATATTTATTTTAATTCATTCTTCTAATATAAGTACATGTATATAGTCCTGGTACAGTCGCGCAGAAAAGGGTAGAATAAAAATATAATAATTCCTTAAATATCATGTTTAAGTATTTCAAATAAGATTAAGTTTAATAAGATTAAGTTGGTGCCTCTAGGCTCTAGGCATAAAGTCAGTCTTCAAAATAATTAATCGATTCGTCGATCGATCGTTTTCTATTTACCACTTCACGTTACTGCGCACCTAGTACTTTGCATTGATTAAGGTGATCTTGTGAGAAAATTAAGGAATACAGTGAATTTTAAATTTTCGTACATGACTACTTCACGTTACTGCGCGCCTAGTACTTTGAATTGATTAAGGTGATCTTGTGAGAAAATTAAAAACACAGTGAATTTTAGATTTTCGTCCATGACTACTTCACGTTACTGCGCGCCTAGTACTTTTGTTCTCTTAAGTTTTCAATCATTAATACCCGTTTTTTAACAAGCCATTCGTAAAGATACAATATTACATCGTAAGCCTATCGACAGGTTACATTATTATCATGACGGATTATCATTCATCGTAGCTCTTTTTTCAATGATCTGTTATGATTTATTAAATTAATTGCGTTAATAAACTGTTCACAAGTGTACTATGTTAACCGTTTTTAGGTAAAATATAGGTGATTTTATCTCAGGGGACCAATAGGCACCTGAATAGGTGCCGAATCTTTAACTTATATTGTGTATATATTAGAGGAGACGAACGGGTGGGTACCTTAAAAATAATATTTTTATTAAAATATTAATTGGTCCCCTACCAGGAGACCAACGGGCACCTATATAGGGGCCGAATCCACAACTTTTATGCTGGGGGACAAATCTTAGGGGACGTACGGGCTCTGACCCTAAAATGGGGTCAGAGCCCGTACGTCCCCTAAGATTCGCACCCTGTGCCCATTCGTCCCCTGGAACTTTTGAGGTGCCTATTCGCCCCCTGAAGAATATTTATTTTAATTCATTCTTCTAATATAAGTACATGTATATAGTCCTGGTACAGTCGCGCAGAAAAGGGTAGAATAAAAATATAATAATTCCTTAAATATCATGTTTAAGTATTTCAAATAAGATTAAGTTTAATAAGATTAAGTTGGTGCCTCTAGGCTCTAGGCATAAAGTCAGTCTTCAAAATAATTAATCGATTCGTCGATCGATCGTTTTCTATTTACCACTTCACGTTACTGCGCGCCTAGTACTTTGCATTGATTAAGGTGATCTTGTGAGAAAATTAAGGAATACAGTGAATTTTAAATTTTCGTACATGACTACTTCACGTTACTGCGCGCCTAGTACTTTGAATTGATTAAGGTGATCTTGTGAGAAAATTAAAAACACAGTGAATTTTAGATTTTCGTCCATGACTACTTCACGTTACTGCGCGCCTAGTACTTTTGTTCTCTTAAGTTTTCAATCATTAATACCCGTTTTTTAACAAGCCATTCGTAAAGATACAATATTACATCGTAAGCCTATCGACAGGTTACATTATTATCATGACGGATTATCATTCATCGTAGCTCTTTTTTCAATGATCTGTTATGATTTATTAAATTAATTGCGTTAATAAACTGTTCACAAGTGTACTATGTTAACCGTTTTTAGGTAAAATATAGGTGATTTTATCTCAGGGGACCAATAGGCACCTGAATAGGTGCCGAATCTTTAACTTATATTGTGTATATATTAGAGGAGACGAACGGGTACCTTAAAAATAATATTTTTATTAAAATATTAATTGGTCCCCTACCAGGAGACCAACGGGCACCTATATAGGGGCCGAATCCACAACTTTTATGCTGGGGGACAAATCTTAGGGGACGTACGGGCTCTGACCCAAAATTACTAACTTTAAAATATTAAAAAAAACTAAATCGTTCTTAGTAAACGACAACGCGGCAGGCCCAGGCTGAGATGGCGGGACGAACTCAAAAGTCATCTCATGGATTGGCCTGAAACAGGGGATGCCTTTATCCTGCAGTGGGACACTGGCAGCTGATAAAAATAAATAATTATTTTCTTATGTGTTACTCCAAATTGGATTCGACTGTTTTTGTATTATGAGATTGATAAACAAACATAAGCATACAAAACAGCAAATACTAAATGCAAACTAATAATAGATGAGGGCAAAAACGCTTAAAAAAATGCAAAACTAGAATAGAGATGAAAAAAAGTAGATTACAGTACCAGCGAGCAGGTGCATAAGATCTAAAAGCTGTCATACTAGGATGTCTAACGCAGACTGCAGCCATACTCTCGAGCAAGTTTTCAATTAAAAATGAATTGAAAAAGAAAAACACAAGAGTTGAAAATTGCTTGTAGAATCTTTTACAAATCTATTATTAATCGTTTATTTGCAAATTAATAATTTAGGTTATGCTCTTTCTTAGTAATTGTTACGTCATTCCTTTTAATTGTGTGATTGAAATCCAGTCTGAAAAACATCTATATTAAACTTAGCGACATAATTATAAAAAACTAGCTTTTGCCCGCGACTTCGTCCGCGTGGAGTAATAATTCCCGTTCCCGGGGGATTTCCGGGATGAAAACTATCCTATGTCCTTTCTCGGGTCCCAGACTATATCTGTACCAAATTTCATTCAAATCGGTTTAGTGGTTTAGGCGTGAAGAAGAGACAGACAGACAGACAGACAGACAGACAGACAGAAAGACAGACGGACAGACAGACAGAGTTACTTTCGCATTTATAATATTAGTAAGGATGGAGGTAAAATTACGTCATCCTTTTTAGATCTACGTAGGAATAAATAATTTGCTTAATAGAAAAAAAATATACTTAATAGAAAGATCTGATGAACAAAATAATAACGTGTAAGCCTGTAGAGGAAGACTGGTATGGTAATTAAATTAATGTCTTGAACGTACAATGTAGATTTTAATACAATTAAATTACAGCGCCTGTTCACGCGATTGGATGCTGAACATAAAATATCATTACACAACTTCCTTTCAACCAACTAGGATGTCTTGTTAGCACATTGTTATTCATTTATCGAAAACCAAGTGTTCTATAAAAAATCGTTGATTTTTTTTTAAATGCGCAATAAAATCGCAGACCAATCTAATGCTAGGTATACACGACAACGATTTATCGCTACGATTTCACTGAGCAGTTCGTTTGTGCAGTTTTATCGTAAGATCACAATTGTAGCCAAAAGTACCGAGCACAATTCACAATTCCATGATGAATGCGAATGTCAGTTTTATTTTATTTTGCTTTCACGCGTAAATATTTCAGTATGGAGATAGATTATTATGCCTTGAAGAGGGTCATTCGTCTGCGTCCTCTATAACCAATATTGTTAACACGAAGAAACTCGCGGTTAAAACCTAGCAATAAAATCAAAACAACGATTTCTTTCCAGAGCTTTAATTTATTGCTATTATTTACAAATTAGTTACTATTATCCGCAACGATTAAAATTTGCACAGCGCGTAACTAAATAGAAACTATGTCCTTAATTAAAAATATACTTTCCTTTAGTCAAGTACGGTGCCATCGCCAATTATACAAAAAATGAACATGCTGACTTACTGAGCCACTGAGGAAAAAGAATTAATTAAAAGTAACCCACTTCGGGCAAAAAACTCGGAACCCATATTATGCAAATACGCCAGAAGGTAAAACAGTTAATTAAGTATTGATCAACGAAGTAACAATTATTGACGATTTCCTCGTCATTTTACGTTTACCGTCGCATAAATAATAGACTACATTAGCAACATAAACTGCAACACGCAACTGTTGAACGTGTAACAATTTATTGTTATTGCAGTGAAATAGATATCAAAATATTGATGTAAAATACTTGTTTTATCATACCGCACTAGTTTCAGTTTGGAAACAATCAATGCTAGCGTAAAACGTCAAATACTAAAACTGTTCCAATTATTAAAAAATCTAAATACTTTATTATGGAAAATACTAGTAACAGTATTTGTCTTCAAGTATATATTGAATTGGTATACTTTCAGAAATAAAACCAATTTATTAACTGTCACTATCACTAATTTATAATGTCTACCAGCAGATTAGAATACTAGAAATTTAATTTTGACACATTGTTTGGAAGTTATGCCAAATATCGGTAATAGGTTATTGAAAATAACCGTTATAGCCGGAGAGCTGGTGAACCCTCCTACTAACGGTCGTCCTGTAAGGCTAGAAATTTGTGGAGTGATGAGTCATAGTACACCAAGGCCAACAACAATGACCTGGCAGGCAACAACCCTGCACGTCATCAGTCTTTTTATTTTTTTAAATGTAAAATAAATAATAAAAAAAAACGTTCCTCTGTAAGCTTCAAAATTTAATATAATGTTACGTAGGTAGGTATAGGTGACGTAAGTGTCGATTGTTCCGGGCACATTTACTAGAAAATTCGGGAAAGTTCCACGACGTTCTAGAACGTTCGATGGAGTTCCGAGGGGTCATTCGAGAAACTTCCAGATCATCGTCGATCATTCGCGATGTTACTGGAATGTTCTCGAATGCACCTGGGTACCTCGGGTTGTCGAACTTTCTAGAAAATGTGACCGGAAATATAAATAGCGGACGTGTCGGCACGGGACTCAGTTCAGTTCAGTTTTGGAAACGAAACGGTGAACATCGCCGCGAAGCGGAACTACGACTGCGATACGAAGTGTGTTTTGTGTTGTGTTAGTTTGTGTTAGTGAAGTGTTTTGCGTTTGTGAATTCTAATAAAGTCAATCGTGTTTTTTTGAGTAAAACTGTTATTTTAATTTATCCCGAACCCCAGCTCGTAACAAATTGGTGTCAGAAGTGGGATAAATCATGCCGGTTTTACCGAAGGACGACACGGAAGGAATTCGTACTAGGAGCCAACGCCAGCAGGACGTGGACCAGAGGCGTTTTGAAGGTTCTTCGTTGCAGACATCGGGTGGTGATCAACCGACGACGGAGCCAGCGTCAGCTCAGATATCTGGTGTTTCTGCAGCACCAGTGACGATGGACTTTTCTGCCCTGATGGCAATGATGCAAGAACAGGCCCGCCGTCAAGAAGAACAGGCCCGCCGACAAGAAGAACAGGCCCGCCGACAAGAAGAACAGGCCCGCCGTTTGGAAGAACAGCTGCAGCGCGACAAAGAAGAACAGGTCCGCCGACAGGAGGAACAGATCCTCCTTATCAAAGACTTACATGCGACGTTTGGCAAAGATATTGGAGCCGTGAAGGAAAAGGTGGAGCTTCACGAAAACCGCATCTTCGAGGCCGAAACCAAGATCGCTGACATCCAAAAAGCGTTGGGATGTCTTAAGTCTGGAGGCGAGATTTCAGCTCCTGTCGTTGCTACAGCATCGGTGCGTGGATTTAAAGCGCCACCCTTCGACGGAACATCTTCCTGGTCCGCGTACAAGCTCCAATTTGAAGCTGTCAAGAAAGCGAATGGGTGGACAGATGCGCAGGCAATGACCGCACTCACCTTGGGTCTTCGTGACCAGGCTTTAACGGTGTTAGAGGCTCTTGGCAACAATGCGACTTACGAGCAGTTGGTTGAAGCCCTAGAGTCTCGATACGGGGACGCTCACCTGGAGCACGTCTTTCGTGCCCAGTTGAAGGATCGCGTGCAGCGCAGCGGAGAAAACCTGCAGCAGTGGGCTCTGGAGGTGGAGATACTGGTTCGAAAGGCATATCGGTCTGCGCCTGAGCTCATCAACGTAAATTTGGTGCAAGCGTTCGTCGATGGCATACGGAATTTTGAAGTCAAGGTTGCTGTGAGACTTGGGCACCATGAGACGTTGAGAAGTGCCTTGGCCCATGCCTTGGAAGTAGAGGCAGTAAGGCATGATCATCGTGCCCACCGTATTAGCGAGGTTGCGGCATCACCTGTGCGTGACCGTTTGAGGTACAGTCCCACGTGTTACAATTGTGGAGAGAAGGGTCACATTAGATCGAGTTGCCCTAAGCGACGTGATGCCAACAAAGACCTGTCCTGGAGAAGGAGGGCAGTTAATTTCACCGCCCAGAAGCAAGAACGACAAGAGATGCCTGTCGCAGGTGGAGTGCGAGAGATTGCGCGCCGTGGTAGAGAGGTACAAAGACGAAGACCAGACGTAGAGGCAGCGGATCTGGGCGAGGAACTGGCTGGAAGCGTATGTGTTCAGTGTGAAGCTAGTGCTGGACGATGCCGTAGACAAGAGGACAACGAGGAGAGAATGCAACAATGCGATCAAGTGGCTCGACAACAGCAGCTTGGTGGAACAGGAGGAGTACGGGCACACGTTGAAGGAGCTGCAGCTCGTGAACACTCCCGTCATAGGCAAGAAGTTGGGGAAGCAGTTCCTGTCAGGATGTTAAGAACAGACCTGAGTGACGAGCGGAAGGAAACCCCACAGTATGCCACACAGTCAGGTCTGCAGATGCCTGAGAGGACGGAAACTCGCTATGACCGGAAGAGCGGATTTGATGAAGGTTCTCTGGTGTGGTTGCATAACCCAGTGCGTAGCAAACGGAAGTCGCCTAAACTACAGGCAAAATGGGATGGACCATACCGAGTAGTGACCAAGATCAACGACGTCACCTACTGGATACGGAAGAGTACGAGAACTGCGCCTAAAATTGTTCACGTAGATCTGCTGGCACGATACTACGGGAATAATGATGCTCGGGACGAGCATGTCTTAGGAGGGGGCAGTGTTACGTAGGTAGGTATAGGTGACGTAAGTGTCGATTGTTCCGGGCACATTTACTAAAAAATTCGGGAAAGTTCCACGACGTTCTAGAACGTTCGATGGAGTTCCGAGGGGTCATTCGAGAAACTTCCAGATCATCGTCGATCATTCGCGATGTTACTGGAATGTTCTCGAATGCACCTGGGTACCTCGGGTTGTCGAACTTTCTAGAAAATGTGACCGGAAATATAAATAGCGGACGTGTCGGCACGGGACTCAGTTCAGTTCAGTTTTGGAAACGAAACGGTGAACATCGCCGCGAAGCGGAACTACGACTGCGATACGAAGTGTGTTTTGTGTTGTGTTAGTTTGTGTTAGTGAAGTGTTTTGCGTTTGTGAATTCTAATAAAGTCAATCGTGTTTTTTTGAGTAAAACTGTTATTTTAATTTATCCCGAACCCCAGCTCGTAACAATAATTTAGTTTATTGATTAATAATTATGGAAAAAAATTGACAGGCGATTTGGGTAAGCAGAAGTATCTGCCAGGCGAATCGAAAGGTGCATAGTTTAGGAGGAAAAATAAACTTTCTCCTGTAAAGTTGAAATTTAAGTATGTGTTTGAGCAAATCATTAAAAAGAAATGTGTACAATGACAGGCGGTTCTGAGCAGCATAAGACCTTGACAGGTTTCTCCTTCAAACCAATTGAAATCGTAGTGATTATCGCAGCTTTATTTATTTTATGGCTCTCTAACGACTTACTCACTAATACACTTAGTTACAATAATAGGTTTTATGACATATTTTTTTATGGTAGTGGTCATGTATAGGAGTGCACATCACTTGTACCTATTAACATAAGTTAAAACATTACAAACAACAAAAAGTGGATAAAAAGACGACAAAAGCTGTTATAGGAATTAAATAATAATAATAGCCAGGATTATTCATCAGCAGCTTGCTCTGAAATACAATATTGTGGAATCGGGAGTTCCGTATTACAGGTATGTGCTCGACCCAGTTCTTGAGAATAGCCATATCACATTATACTGGGATCGATCTATTATCACAGACAAAACTATTGTTGCCAATAAGCCTGACATTGTGGTAATAGATCGATTAGAGCGTCGGGCAATGATTGTTGACATAGCCGTTCCACATGATGAGAACCTCGTGAAAGCCAAGAAGGATAAGCAGTCTAAATACCTTGACTTGGCTCGCGGGGTTGTCGACATGTGGGACGTAGATTCAGCAGTCATTGTACCGATAGTGGTGACGGCCAATGGCATAATAGCTAAGAGCCTCGACCATCACCTAAGGAGGCTCTCGCTAGGCAGCTGGATCAAGGGCCTGATGCAGAAGGCGGTACTCCGTCCGGAGGTTCCTCTCTCTGGTGCCCTGACCATCGGTAGCTTGGACCCTGTTCCGATGCCAGTGGGCTACTATTTTTTACATTTTTAAATGTTATTTTTTATATTAATACCTATTGAAAAATGTAATTTATATGTATGTAACTATGTATACTGAATAAATGGAAAAATAATAATAGTATAATATCTTAGGACAATTCACACACGGTCATCTGATCCCAAGCTAAGCAGAGCTTGGTTTGGCTTGGCTTATGGTAACCAGACAACTGATATACATACTTATATAGTTTATAAATATATACATATTATAGATAAATTACACCCAGACACAGAAAAAACAATCATGTTTATCACACAAAGTTTGTCCAGGGTAGGAATCGAACCCAAGACCTCCGGCTTAGCAGTCAGGGTCACTCACCACTAGACCAACAGGCCCAGGCGTCAAAACATAGTTTAAAAAGCTTTACATCAGATTGTTCTAAGGAAATAGGATAAAAATAAAAAAAAAGAATATAAAAAGTATTCTATGTCCGTCCCCTGGTCCTAAGCTACCTCCCCACCAAATTTCAATCAAATCGGTTCTGCTGTTGTTGAGTTATAAAATGTGTAACTAACACGACTTTCTTTTATATATATACAGGATGGAATATTTCAATGGGCCCTGAAAGAAAACTACCTTAAATCATTAAGATAGATTATTTTACTTAAAGGAAACATTCCCTTATTTTTTTAAAGAAATAAAACTACATTCAAAAATTTCGAAAATTCGTTTGTCACACTCGGGAATTGAACTGGCTTAAAATGAAAAAAAGACAACATCCTGTACTTTTATGACGTTAATCGATAGGTCATTTATAAGGATCAAATTTTTCTAACAAACATGGTAAATAAAATTAAAGGGAAAACCATGAAATTTTAACTTGTCAAATCAAAGGACGACTTTAGCTATCGAAATTTTCGTTCAACTAAAGTAAAATTCTTAAAATGTATGGTTTTCCTTTAATTTAAATAACCATGTTTATTAAAGAGATTTTGTCCTTATGAATGACCCTAACGTTTGACATCATAAAAATAGACTGTGTTCTTTTTTGGAATTTTTGGGGTCAGATAGGCAGTCGCTCCACATAAAACACCGGTATCCAGCTGAATCCGGTTAGGCTGGCAGCCGACCCCAACACGGTTGGGAAAAGGCTAGGGAGATGATGACTTTTTTGGATTTTAATCGGTTCGATTCCCGGGAGTGGTAAGCAAAATTTCGAAAAACTTTGAATGCAGTTTTGTTTCTTTTTAAAAATAAAGGAATGATTTCTTTAAGTAAAATAACCTCTCTCAACTATTTAAGGTAGTTTTCTTCCCCCTGGATAATAAATAGATTTGAAATATGTTTTTATATTTGTACGTGAATGAAATGTAGATTTGACTTTTTGAAAAGTAAATCAATTTTAAACACACTGAAATCTATATTATACTTATATTTGTATACAAAATAGTATAATATGTATAAGTTAATAAAAATTTCGTGTCATATGTGGCAAGAAACTTCTCATAGCGTGCGTTATCCAATCTTTGACATTTTGATCCGTACATGATGATGATAATTAATGTAAAAAATAATGTAGATTACACTACAATTAATAAAAAATATTGCATCTATAATTTTTAATTTTATTTAATGTCATTCACACTATACGCATTCACGTTACACCTCTTACTCGCACGCTCTTAGCATCTTTCCCCTCGCCTGTCAAGGTCTTATGCTGCTCAGAACCGCCTGTCATTGTACACATTTCTTTTTAATGATTTGCTCAAACACATACTTAAATTTCAACTTTACAGGAGAAAGTTTATTTTTCCCCCTAAACTATGCACCTTTCGATTCGCCTGGCAGATACTTCTGCTTACCCAAATCGCCTGTCAATTTTTTTCCATAATTATTAATCAATAAACTAAATTATATTAAATTTTGAAGCTTACAGAGGAACGTTTTTTTTTATTATTTATTTTACATTTAAAAAAATAAAAAGACTGATGACGTGCAGGGTTGTTGCCTGCCAGGTCATTGTTGTTGGCCTTGGTGTACTATGACTCATCACTCCACAAATTTCTAGCCTTACAGGACGACCGTTAGTAGGAGGGTTCACCAGCTCTTGGGCTATTAAAAACATATACTTGTTGTGTTCTGATAGGAAAAACTATCGTTGTTAGTGTGGGGCACCGTAGTCTATTTGCGGTGTATTCTGTAAAAGGTTATTGAAAATAACCGTTAAAAACATATACTTGTTGTGTTCTGATAGGAAAAACTATCGTTGTTAGTGTGGGGCACCGTAGTCTATTTGCGGTGTATTCTCGCCAGTCACTACTAATTGTGGCTTGAGTGTAACGAATTATAATTAGTATCAGTATCGCAGTTCTCGTACGTGTAGCTATAAATAAAATTTGAATAAAGAACGCAATCACTGTTCCGAATACTAACGAAACTGTGAAGACCTGTTCTTAACAGATATTACTTAGTATTAGTATAGTATTGGATGTCGTAAGAACAGCGTATACTTTAACTAGGCTGCAAGTATTAAAAAAGTAAGTAATGCGTTCGACTCGGCTGACTTTACCGACCCACTTGGGTAAGTAAAACTTGTAAGGACTTGATAAGAGCAATGAGGAACTACTTGAAGAAAACGGTTTTCTATTTTCATCTTTATAATAATACTATTGTGTTGATACTTCTTGCTGGAGTAACTAGATAATGGTATTGTCCTTGCGTTTCTATCGGAGACTATTGACCTGATCGTTCTATTTAAATAATATTTTTAAAAGCCATTTGTATAGGTTAATGACGATGATGATACAAACATGATAATGTGGTGTACCTATTAGATACTCTAATTCTATACACAATAATTTTGCGAAACGGTAAAGGCTCTATGGTGGTTGACAGATTATTATGACTTTTTAACAACACGATTGGCGCAGCGGTTTAGTGGCTGGCTGCTGATTTCAGTTCGGGGTAAATATTTTGTAAAGCCTATAGATTGTTCCAAGTCAAGGGTTATTTGTATGTCTGAATCATCGTAAAGGCCTATAGATAGGCTTTATGTGTAGTTACGACCCAAGGGAGCAGAGCAGTTACCAAGACGCTGATGAATCGTCAGGAGATAGCTAGTTCTGTTTACGGAAAAATATGTTTTAAAATATTAAAATTAAGACTCACTTTCTATTTTCACAACAAGCATCTTGGCTGTATTGTGTACAGCTAAATCTTTGCACTATCAACAATCAAATTCGCTGCTTCAAAGTCAACACTTTCTTATCGATAAAAACACAGTCGATGATAAAAAAGATCGAGAGCAATCGAATCACCTATTTTATTTATTCATGAAAATTACAATAAAATCTCCTAGTATCACGACATGACTTAGGTGTGAATACTTCCAATTTAACGGTCAAAGAACAGTGAAATTAAATAAAACGGACAAGAACGAGTAGTTTATGAAAGTTCCATACACGTAATATTTAATTTTTTTTTAACCATGAGAACCTACTGTTTTGAAACGAATAAATTAAAAATATATTTTGACTTGGTTACTTTTTGATAATTCAAAACTTCCTGAAAAATGGTTTTTAATTATAACTGCAATAAAAATACGCATATTCTGAAAATTTCAACTATACTAATTTACAAAGATACCAATAAGTCAAGATACAAATAGCAGATGCCAATATAAGCACCCGTTGACACCCTCAAGTACGGTAGTCCAAAACAACAGTTTAAAAAAAGAATTTCCGGTTGTAGTCGCGTGCGCAGATGGGACTCTTGCGCAACGCTCGGAAACACCGCAAGACGGGAACTGGATGTAGTGTGTGTAACTGTCTTTATCATCATTTTAATAGTAAAACGCATGCAACGTTTCCGACGATTATATTGCGTTTTGCTCCATTTTGCCGTTAATTAATAATATACTCGATTTTGCAATGTTTACACTAAACGACCATAGAGGATTGCTAATTTAAAATGTCAAAAATGACGTGCGAATTTATTTAAAGTGACCTGCTAATTAATGGATTTGTATACAAATAATATATTATTCAAATTATTAATTTATTCAATCGGAAAAAATAGTGTTACTTAACGTTTTTATATAAATTATTATCTTCCGATTTGAGAGGCGACACCTGTTATAAAATGTGCATTAATTATTAATATTAATACTACCGTTTTAACAAAATAATAAAATAGAAAATCAAACTTCAACTGTGTGTTAAGATTACAGCATAACATGTTACATATAAGAATTCGCGCAAAACTTGCTCCTTGTAAAGATAAATTTTTCCTTTCTTACACTTTCTAGGGTTATAATAATATAAGCCATTTTTATGGGTATTTCCTATATTTTCAAAAATCTTTTGTTAGTGTTTATCTACGACATAAAAACAATCTTTACGGCCCTAGTCCCAGTATTTTGGATTTAATCAATCAGCCAGTTATTCCTAAGTAAGTAAGTAAGCATGTAAATTAGCTGCTTTTTTTTCTGGAAAATTCTCCGCCAGTGGAGAAAGACCGAGTGGTTATATATTAAAATCAAGGCTCAACTTAAATTTATTTTAATAATGCATATTTAAACAGTGTTTACCCAATATCCCACAAAATCTGCATGCATAAAGTATAAACTTTATACTATAAAGTCTACAATTGCGTAACCAATATCCCTGGCTACGTCCGCTTTCGTATCGAAATTCATGTTGCATGACACTAGTCAATAATTTATCGGGTCATATACAAAATTATTTATATATAAGTTGCTCTTATTTATGTAAGTAAGCCATCATAATGCTATTTATGACGTTTCAATACGCAAATCTGTTGGTTTATGATTTTATTTATATCATTTATTTATAAGGTAAAATGCCTAGTAGATCCACCGCGGAAGTGTCACGTAATCCATATTTCCATAGTAATATTATAAATGCGATAGTAACTTTGCGGTTCACGCAAAATTTTACATTACTAAACCGATTTAAATTTGATCTGGTACAAAAAAGTCCATAGTTTAGGAATGCCATCTCAAAAATCCCTCTGGATCGGGAATCACGCGGGTTAATCCGCGGGAGACAGCTTTTTACACATATGTGTCAAAATAATGACGCAACAATAAAATATGAATATTAATCGGTTATTAAAAGATTTATGTCGCGAATAATCAAATATATCTTGCTGAACGCTAATAGTCGAGTAGTCTAGAGTACAAATACTTAAATGAAAGTGGGTGCAGATCAGAGTGGGAATACGCGGAGTCATCAAATTGTGTTGTTGTCTGAGGGAAATTCACTGTTCGACAGTGCTTCGGGCGACTCAAGTATCATTTATGGAACGGTTTGTTGTGAATAATTACGTAGTATTTGTATTGTATGTGAAAACTTTCGACCATTTCGAGGTTATTTATTCTCAAAGCCGTCATTCGACAAGAACTAGCAAGGATAATATGGGCATATTGACGAAGAATGGTTGGATTCTTCCTTCGGGTTTAAGCTTCCTCAAAATCGGTTGAGAGATTTAGTCTGTAAAGCGTACTTAAACCTCCGAACACACGTGATTCGAGAATTCGAGACACATTAGAAATACAATAGCAGCGCGACAGCCGGCTGTAGCCTGGTAGTTGAAAGGTTAACAGACACTGGCTATAGATTGTAAAATTAAATTTGAAATAAAATCAAGTCTAGTCAAACTCAAACTCACACTCAAACTCAATGTTTGTAAATGGAAGGATCCTTGATTCTTCATTAACCAACCATACTAATTTCGTTACTTTTTTTCAACAGCCCACGATTCGTAAAAGTACAGTTGACTACAAAAATCTAGTTGCTTACCATTTTA
This sequence comes from Athetis lepigone, assembly GCA_033675125.1. Classification (NCBI taxonomy): domain Eukaryota; kingdom Metazoa; phylum Arthropoda; class Insecta; order Lepidoptera; family Noctuidae; genus Athetis; species Athetis lepigone. The sequence goes on along the minus strand of CM066229.1, from coordinate 19,822,127 downwards.
CTGTGCAATTCCGACACACGACACGATACAACCGCTTCGCAATCCGCAAAACGTGTGCTGTCCTCAATTGTCCCCAATAGCTTAGCAAATACGTTACATTCTTGTTTAAATTTTCAACGACTAATCAGTTAGTTAATTTGTAGTGTTGGCGCGAATGTGGGTTAACACATAGCTAAAATAGAACGTCGCTACCGTCCGGCTGGCGGGAACGGGAAAATTTGGATGCGGTTGTTATGCGGACAAGCGTATTTTAACCAGCCCTAAAACTAGATCGGAGTATAAAGAGATCGCGCGTCTTCTAAAGAATTCTCGCGCAGTCGCGAGCGTTCTCGAGAATTTCTCTTTTTGGTTCGCAACTTATTTTTACTTTACGTAATTAACATGAAACTTACTAGTGAATAATAATATAAGGATTATTACTTCGTATTGTTGAAATGTTGACCTGAACACCCAAAAATACGAAATCAGTTTTACAAATAGCAGTGGAATGCGTGGCCTAGTGCTAAACATTTTAAATACCTATAAAAGGTTTGTACAAGCCGGTTTTTTGTGGATTCCGTTTCGCATCGCATCAGGACAAATATTAGTATGGCCTAAAGATATTTTAGTGAGGTCAAACGTGGTTTGTTTTTATAATGGCGAGGCACAGGGAATCCTAGTGAGCAATGAATGAAATGATTCATCTAGTTGACTCATATCCAGTTGACAAATACCTCTTAAACTAAATCTGAATGAGTATCTCACGTTATTGCTCGATTCCCACACATTTATTTTGTAATCTTTGGAATCAATCCAAGTCATGATCGTTTATGAAAAGTATATTATTTTACATTCACTTTGTCGATGCAAATGATATTCGTAATGTTTTCTTAATGGCATAAAACACATAAAAGTATATTTATGTGAGAGTTTATTATTATCTTTCGTTGATGAACATCCTGATAAACGTGAGGATATTTATTTATTTTTTAATAGAAAGTGTATTAGCTCACGGTCGAAGTTGCAACGTCTGAGAAGTGCCTCTACCATTAGTTGTTATCGAAAACTTGCTTGCTAACGTTAGCGTAAAAATGTTGTGACAGCCAATAATCCGACTAAATAGAAAGGTTGGTTGTTATTGAAGAACTTGGAAATAGCTATTTAATTTCCAAAATAAAATATTTCATATTCATTATTCACGATGACACTAGCGACCATGCGACTCTAGTAGGTAGTTACTCAGCATCCATATTGTATTCGAAATTAAAAAATCGATGTTCACTTTTCAAACATTACAGTTTACCAATCAAAATAATCCCACTAAACTTCTCAATTAGTCATTCCGATATTGATGTCAATCATCAGACATACTAACACACAAACTAACCGTTTAAAAAAATCCTACTTGCGGCCAGTTGTTTTGCAAGACAGTGCAATATGCCGAGGTCAATGTTTCCTAGATTCATGTAGAAGCGCGCGCGTTGAACCGGCTTCCGCCGTACGAAATACTTTTTAATAAATGTTATGTCACTTGATACAGTTGAATTGTATACTATTAAATTTATACTAGTTTTTTCTTGTGACTTCGTTGGCGTGAATGTTGGTTACAGTGGGCATAGACGGAGTCACCTGATTGATAGTGGCCTATGTGCTTATTTTAATCTACCTCTATTTTAAAATTCATCAAAATTGGTTCAACGGTTTAGACATCAAAACGTATCAAACAGACATATTTTCGCTATTATAGCTTTTTCCGCAGTTTTTTTTTTGTATTTAACAACATTCTAATGATTAAAAGTCTATGTCCTTCCTCGGGGTACAAGCTAATTCAGCACAAAATTACTCAAAATCGGTTCAGTGATTTCATCGTGAAAGCTTAACATACAGACAGCATTTATATTATTAAGAAGGACATACCTACCTACTTACGTGTTAATGTGTGGATTTTATGTCCGTGTGTGGCTTTCGTATGGAATGTGTCAAAGCTTGTGTTTATTTACACTGTAGAGCAGTATTTTTGTACCACTGCCGGCTCAACTTTGATTCATGGGACTACGGGCTTTAAGTAATAGAACTAGCTTAGTTAGCATTTCAGCCGCTGAGTGTCGTCTGCTTCGGTCGAAACAGGACATTCATTTATTAATATTTTTGTGAGATAAGCTAATTTTGTAAGAACAAAAAGAAAAAACATTTTAATTCTGGCCGTACAAAATTAGTTTATTAAACTTTCGAATACAGGTGATTCGAGACACAATGGAAAGACAATAGCAGCGGGACAGCCGGCTGTAGCTTGGTCGTTGAAAGGTTAAGCAGGTTTTATTTAACACTAGGTTTTGCCCGCGGCTTCGCCCGCGTGGATGTCGGTTATATCGCGTTTTCTAGAGAACTCTTCAAAAGTTCGGGATAAAAACTATCCTATGTTCTTTCTCAAAGTCAACTCTATCTCTGTACCAAATTTCATTAAAATCAGTTCAGTGGTTTAGACGTGAAAGCGTAACAGACCGACAGACAGACAGAGTTACTTTCGCATTTATAATATTAGTAGGGAAGGGATTATTTTGTACGGTGAAAATGACAAGGTTTTTCAATCCGACCATACAAATTACCTTAAAAAAGCATCGTCCGAAACACCCTTAAAAAATAATAATAAATAATGAAGTTCCTATTTCGACCGGAGCGGACAAAATGCCTACTAAGCCACAGGACTACGTTATGTCATCTGAGGTGACTGACCTCTCGTCTTATGTTTTAGTGAGTGTACTTCATAATTTGCATCAAAAATGAACTATTTTGCGTGGGAACTAATGATCTTTGCAGATTAATTGCACTGTGGGACGCGAAACAACTTAATTAATCATTCCCTAGAGATTCTTGTAATTGCATGTTCGAATTGTAAATTTATTTGTGTGAATTCACAATCGTAATTTATCCGAATTCGGGAAAAAGCTGCCAGAAACAATTGACTTTCCAAATTATACTACACTGGGTAGGTGGAGCCTATGGGGCCTACGAGACCGCAAAGTTATTTATAACTTGAGCAAATCCTTCAAAAAATTCAAATCTTTTCCTTTTTATTATGTTTTTGTTTATTGCCTGTATGTATTGTGTCTTGTATTGCGCCAAATAAACGCCTTATCTATCTTAATATTTCATTGAAATCTTCAGCAACTGTTTTATTGAGTTAAAAAATATCCCGTAATCTTTATTTAACCCGGCAACACGACTGAAAATGTGTGAAGTGTTCTAGTTAATTATCTATAAAAGATTATTTAAGTGCACTATCATTTTATTCTACTCTGTATTAAAAAAGGCCTGGGCAAAAATAGGCATTTTTTGCATTTCTAAAAAGACGTTACATGTTTTTTTTTTATAAAAATAGCGGGTATTATTCCATGTTTTTGTTTTGTATAATACATATAACAAACATAAAAAAAAAAAACAAAAATTGTTTAAGTTATCATTCCCTCGTCGACAATCCGTACTATTATTATAAATGCGAAAGTAACTCTGTCTGTCTGTCTCTTCTTCACGCCTAAACCACTGAACCGATTTGAAAGAAATTTGGTATGGATATAGTCTGGGGCCCGAGAAAGGACATAGGATAGTTTTCATCCCGGAAATCCCCCGAGAACGGGAACTATTAATCACGCGGACGAAGTCGCGGGCAAAAGCTAGTCCTTAATAATTAAATAAAGATTAATGGCAATAGGCTAACAACATCCGAATCATTGCGTCATAAAGTCACCTATCATGACAGATGAGTTTCATCAGTTCCATGATATCTCATATTTTATTTATTAACGTTTCATTCAGACGACTCGTCGTGCGAACTTTGCTCTGAGCACAGTCTGTATTTACCTCTCCTTCAAAAGTACTAAAAAGTGATTAAAATACGAGTTTCAACATACAGTGTACACTTCAAAGCATAGTCTAACTTCAGTGCTACGTGATACAATATAAACTTCTTTGTGTTTTGCTGCAAATAATATAAAAACAAAGAAACAATAATTGTATATAATAAATAATTGTAAGTAATAAAACAAAAAATGATAAGATTTTTTTGTGTGTGGGTACTTAATAAAAATTTGGTTTGAGAGCAGGGAAACAAACTCTATATATAAATTAAAATCACAACTTTGAACTACTGGTCAAAATTTTCAACTACTACTGTGAAGCACGGATAGCGGAGTCGATATCAGCCGCTCTTTTTGGAATAGCGCTGTGCGCAACACGGTTCTACGTTCGAATCCCGAGACCTGCAGTACTTTTAGGATTTCTTAAAAAATATTTACAAAGTTTGTTTGGTCAAAAATCTCATTTTCTACAATATGCCCCGATCACCTGATAAAAAATTCCACTCTGATACTGACTTACACAAAGTCCCCGAGTCTGATAATAGTGAACAAAATGTATCAACGCGCAAGCGTAAACAACCGGAGTCGGAATGGTCACAAGCAATTAAGGAGTTGTCATCTGACTTTAAAAACACACTTAAAGAATGGCGATGTGATTTGGAGAGTACTGTCAACAAAATATCAGACAATGTAACGTTTATAAAAGACGAACTTGCCTCGCTTAAAGAATTCACATCAGAGATTAAAATCGAAATGCAATCCTTACGATCCGAGCAATCTAAAATAAAACAGGATCTTTCTGTATTGGATACCAAATATGTAAATGCTTCAAAAGAGATTGACAGCCTTAAGGATTCTATCCAGTCCGTTATGGACGATCAAAACGACTTAACCAAAAAAATTTGCGAGTATAATAAGCAAGTTCGAGAAGCATTGGACTCTAAACATATTATATCTGAACTAGTTCAAAAAATCGATAACCTGGAGCAGTCCGCCCGAAACTGTAACATTGAAGTGTGTAATATCCCTGAAAGGCGAAATGAAGACCTAGTTACCCTAATGCTAAATATAGGGTCCTCTGTAAAATGTAGTCTAAAACAAAGTGACATTATCTCAATACATCGAGTTCCACATGCCCACCAGGACAACAAAAAACCAAAGAACATAATTGTAAAACTCACATCACGCATATTACGGGACAACATTCTTAGTGCATATCGCTTAAATAAAGGTCTTACCAGGCGTACGTCACTCGCTCAAGGCCACGCGTTTTATGCCTACCGCTTCGCGTATCGTCGACGATACAACGAACACCGGGCTGTCGCGCGCCCGGCTGAGTGCTCGCGCGTCACGGGTACAGCAGCGCTGACTATCAAAATGCCGAAACCACGTAATTATTGCGTGATTATTGTTCAATTCCCCTGTTTCCCAATTATCCTGTTTCCCTTTTGATTATTTATTAAAATTATTCACGCGGTTTTGGATATTTTCGACACTAAAATATATTAGTCGGGAATTCAAGGAACGAAAAATATGCATCAGTAATTTTATCAAACTAAAAAATATTTGATCAATAAATAAAAAAATAATTGTTTTTCTAAAACATTCGTTTTATTACCATTATCATCATACGTATAACCCTAGCAGATTTGCTGGACGACACGCACACACGTAAGTCGCGCGGCGGGCAAAAGAATCTCAACTCTCTTTGTGCGTACTTATGGTACATTTCTCCTTGCTGCAAACAACTGGTATTATTATTATGATTTTGTAGGCTATTATAGCGTAGGTATTTTGGTTTTTGTATTGGAGTGAAGTATCTGTTACGTAGTAACTATTTATTAATCTGTGGTCTTACTACCAATCAAGTGGCAATATCTGGCGCATCGCTTCCAATTTATATGCACGAACATCTGACTCTAAAAAACAAGAAGTTGTTTCGCGAGTGTCGAGATGCCGCCAAAAAACACAACTACAAGTTTCTATGGGTCAAAAATGGAACAATTCTTGCTCGTGAAAAAGAGGGATCAAAATCGTTTGCCATCAGATCTCTACAAGATGTTGTTAAGATCAAGCCTAATTCCTGCAATGAAATTCTACAGTCATAATGGTCACATGGTTGGGATGGATTATTTGTTTGTAATAGAATTAATTTTGAAGATGCTTCTTTTATATTGCGTGCGCGCTCTTTATTTAAGAGATAACTTGTCCCCTATTAATATTATACCACAGATCATAGTTTTAATTTATTTGTTTGATAATGTATACGGTGCAAAAACTAATAGTCAGCTCCCTTTCGGCAAACCTGCTATAATTGTCATTATGTGCATCTATCATTACTATTTTAACTGCATGTATCAATATGTAATACATACTAAGTTGAAGTATTTGTTGTACTCATACTATGTAACTGTTGAACATTTAGAATATTCTTGGAATTTATATCTAAAGACTTCTTCTTGTTGTGGTCTTGTGTGTGTATTCTTCTTCATGTGTCTTGTTCTTCTTAATTTGCCGTGTTTCTGGCTTACTCGTGTATTAATTTATTACAATAATTGGTTATTTTTAAACAGAGTGGAATACTGTCTCCCTTTGACATCAGTTTGCTATTGTAAAATTGTTAGGCGCATCAAAGGCTGTAAGACTTTTATAAATACTTATTTCTACAATGCTTGATAACTTAGTTATTTATTATCAAAATTGTAGGGGAATTCGCACCAAACTTCATGTTTTGTATATGAGTATTTTATCAAACTGTTATGATATTATAGTCCTTACGGAAACCTGGTTGACACCAGAAATATTTGACAATGAGTTTATTGACAGTCGTTACGAAGTATATCGATGCGATCGTGACCGCATAGCCACTAATAAAAAGGATGGAGGTGGTGTTCTAGTCGCAGTATCGAAAGGTTTACGCTCGTTTAGAATTTCTCCCTTTTCTTCCATGGAATCCAACATTGAAGTTGTCTTTTTAAAGATCCCTAGTACTACCAGAGGAAAATTTCAATTTATTAGTGCGTCTTATATACCACCAAGAACACCAGAATCTGTTTATGTTCAGTATTTTGATTTGTTGCATAACATACTTGGTGACACTAATATAGAATATTTTTATTTGCTTGGCGATTATAATTTGCCTGAAATTGACTGGGTACACTATAATAGTAGCATATTACCACCATCGGGGTTGACTTGTAATGGCACTTCACCTGTTTGTGGTCATCTGGGAGTATTTATGTCTTGCCTTAATGCTTCTCAATATAATAATATTAAGAACCCGAGTGGTAAACTATTAGACTTAGCTATAAGTAACTATGAAATTTCCGTGTTTACCCCCACTGATAATTTGTTGCAACTTGACAACCACCATCCACCATTTTGTACACAAATCCCACTTAAGTTATCACATGCACATATGACTCGAAAGTCAATAAAAAAACACAACTACAGTAGGGCTAACTACGAGAAGATAAATGAGGAATTGAGCGTAATCAATTGGACTGAGAGGATAGGAGCAGGAAAATTAATGGACGATGCGTTGTGTGAGTTTTATAATATTATTTTTAATCTAATTAAAATATACGTTCCACTCACTTATTCAAAGTCTACAAAGTTCCCAATATGGTTTACATCTTCTCTCATCCATATATTTAAAAATAAAAATAAGGCTTGGGTTAAATGGAAGATGTATAATAATATCTCCGATTATGAAATCTATTCCTTATACAGATCGAGATTTCATGTCGAATGTAAAAAATGCTATAGCAAATATATCAACTCTGTTGAAGATGGCATTCGCAATAATGTTAAATATTTCTGGACTTATATCGCCAGCCGTAAAGCTTCCAGTGGCATCCCTTCAGACATGAAATACCAGGATCAAACCGCTAATGACCCTGAAAAAATATGTAACCTTTTTTCTAATTTCTTTGAATCCGTTTATGAGAGACCATCCGCAAACGATACATCACGTTTAACTGAGGAATTTTCAGAAGACTGCTCTATTATAAGTAACATTGATTTCAGTGTTGATGAAGTGTTGAGGGCACTAAAGTCTTTGGATTCGACCAAAGGACCAGGACCAGATGGTCTTCCCGTCGCTTTTTTTAAAGAGACTGCAAAAAATATTTCAATCCCTGTGCAAATTTTATTCAATAAGTCGCTGACGCAGGGAACCTTTCCCGAGACATGGAAGACTGCGAATATTACACCAGTTTATAAGTCTGGGTCTAAAGAAAATGTGGAGAATTATCGTCCCATATCAATTATGTCTGTACTGCCGAAGCTTCTCGAGAGATTAGTCCACAACAGATTGTATCCTGTACTTCACAATACTATTATCCATCAACAACACGGATTTGTTAAAAAACGTTCAACTACAACCAACCTGGTAGCTTTCGTAGATTATTTATTTAATAATATGGATTCGCGTTCTCAAGTGGATGCAATATATACTGATTTTAAGAAAGCATTCGACAAAGTAGACCATAATTTACTTTTGAATAAGATTTCATTCAACGGAATACGCGGTGATCTGTTGCGATGGTTTTCCTCCTATGTAAAGAACAGAACTCAGAGAGTAGTTATTAACGGTTTCCATTCTTCTTCAATTCTTGTCACTTCTGGGGTGCCGCAGGGCTCAATTTTAGGGCCCCTTTTGTTTATTATTTTTATAAACGATATTATTAAGTGTTTTAAAAACTCTAAAGTATTGCTCTATGCTGATGATTTAAAGATTTACAGGCCAATAAAACATTTGCAGGATTGCAGTGTTAAATAGAAATAGATCACCGGGCTCATAGTTCCCAGATTCTTCAACATTCAAAAAACGAACATCTCTAGCAACAATTACTTTCCGATCTTCTGGTAACCATACTCTGTAACCTTTTTGATTCCTAGGATAACCTATAAAAATTCCTCTTTTGCTACGATCTGCAAACTTATCTTTATTTATATCTTTATTCAAAACATATACCTTTGATCCAAAAGATTGTAAATAAGAAATTTGTACAGGTCTATCAAAAAACTTCTCATATGGTATATTACCATTGATCGCGCTAGATGGACATCTATTTCTAATATGGCATGCAGTAACCACTGCGTCAGCCCAAAAACCTGGTGAAAGCCCTGATGATAACAAAATGCACCTTGCCATTGTTATAGAGTGCGGAGTTTTAATGGAATAAAAGAATTAAATATCATAACATGGGAAACGTTTATTCCACACACGGCAGACATTTGAAGTAGACTTGTGTCATTTATAAAAAGAATAACAACGTCCAATTTCAAATTACGTACAATTTATCAACTAAATAGTTTCTATTTAACACACCTCCTTAAATTGTACTCCAGAAGCTTTACTAACTAAACCTATTATAAAACTAAAATAAAAGTAAGATAAAGTAAAAATAACCACTAAAAACATGACTAAAAAATAAGCACATCAAATATTCTAACCTATTCCTAAACCACTTACACATAAATAGTATTTTTGTTTTGGCAGTGGTTTCGTTAAAATATCGGCTAGCATCACATCAGTTGAAATATACTTTAATATGATACTTTTATTATTCCTCAAAGTATCTCTCAAGAAATGATGCTTTATATGAATGTGCTTACTGCGGGCATGAAAAACTGGATCTTTTGCAAGTGTAATAGCTCCCTGATTGTCCGCATGCAACGTCACCCTACTAAAGTTATGTAACTCTATCTCACTTAGTAAACTGTTTAGGTAAATTGCTTCTTTCATGCTTAAAGCTAAGCTAACATATTCAGCTTCGCACGTTGAAGTAGCAACGCACTTTTGCTTCTGCGATTTCCATGAAATAGCAGCACCTGCTAATATAAACGCATTTCCCGAAAAACTTTTTCGATCTATATGACAATTTCCAAAATCACTATCCGAATATCCTATCAAAGACTTACCTGTCTTTTTATAAATGAGACCATATTCCCTGGTTCTTTTTAAATATCGCAGTATCCTTATAGCTGCTTTCCAACATCCTTTATCGGCATTATCTACGTACTGACCCATCTTTGCTACAGCATTGGCAATGTCCGGCCTGGTACCTACAGATAAATAAATTAGGCAACCTATTAATTCCCTATACGGAAAGCTCTTATCGATATTCTGCTGCATGGGTTGTAACTTTAAACCCACCTCCATCGGCGTTGTATGTATTTCTTTACAATTTTCCTGTCCAAATTTGTAAACCATTTTATCAATGTATGAAGTCTGTGACAACTTCAGACTCTTGTCACTTCTGACAATATCTATGCCTAGAATAAACTTTGCAACTCCATAGTCTTTTAATTCGAACTCTTTAGCCAATTCAGATTTAAAATTTTCAATAGAAACTTTTTTCTGGCTAGCGACTAATATATCGTCTGTGTAGACACAAACAAAAAGTTTGTCTCCGCCCTCAAGATTCTTGAAATATAGACAAGGCTCGTTCAAAGATTGTTTTAACTGCATTTTCTTCAGTTTCTCGTCCAACCTTATGTTCCATTGCCTGCCAGATTGTTTTAATCCATATAATGATTTAGATAACTTGCATACGTTACCACCTGCCGCTATGTCACTAAGCATTTGTCTAGCTCTTTCTTTAATCAAGCTATCTTCTTCATTTTTCAATATTTTATTTAAACTGTCTTCTAGGAGCTCTGGAATTTTCATATACACCTCCTCTTCTAGATATCCATTTAGGTAAGCCGTATTGATATCTAATTGATGTATTTCCATATCTAGCTCCATAGACAATGCGGCAAGTAACCTAACTGTACTAAGTCTCATGACCGGAGCAAAAGTTTCACGATAGTCAATACCGTAGCGCTGACTAAAGCCTCTTGCTACTAATCTGGCTTTCTTCTTTTCAGTCTTATCTATGTTAAGCTTCGTGGTGAGTACATAACGACATCCCACTATACCTCTGTTAGAGGGCTTTTTAACAATCTTCCACGTTTCATTTTTTACGAGACTTCGGATTTCCGACATTATCGCATCTTCCCATAACTTTTTATCATTACTGGTAAGAGCTTCTCTTAATGTCACTTCTCCTACAGTACCAACAAAATCCTCACAATCGAGAAATTGTTCACATGACTGTAAATTATCATTGTTTTCCGTTTCAGTATTTTCACCAATTTCAAATCTCTCCTCTTCCACTTCTTGCTCTACTTGCACAGGAGCAATTTCCTCTTCCAATTCTTGCTCTGTACGTACAGGGACCATCTTAAATATTTTCTTCGGTCTACCTACTTGACCTCTTTGGATTCTTGGCCTACCTGGGGCTCTCTTCATTTCCTCATTTAGTTCGGTTAGAGGTTGAGATGGTATTTCTTCATTTGAAGATAGAGGTTGAACTGGTTCTACTGGTGTTTCCACGTTATGTTCGACTTGCGGTAAAGCGGGCTGTGGATTTACCTCCATTTCCACAAACTGCGCCGGCTTCAATGTAGGATTCTCCACCTGAAAAGGATCACCGGGCTCAAAGTTCCCAGATTCTTCAACATTCAAAAAACGAATATCTCTAGCAACAATTACTTTTCGATCTTCTGGTAACCATACTCTGTAACCTTTTTGATTCCTAGGATAACCTATAAAAATTCCTCTTTTGCTACGATCTGCAAACTTATCTTTATTTATATCTTTATTCAAAACATATACCTTTGATCCAAAAGATTGTAAATAAGAAATTTGTACAGGTCTATCAAAAAACTTCTCATATGGTATATTACCATTGATCGCGCTAGATGGACATCTATTTCTTATATGGCATGCAGTAACCACTGCGTCAGCCCAAAAACCTGGTGAAAGCCCTGATGATAACAAAATGCACCTTGCCATTTCGACAAGTGTCCTGTTCATCCTTTCTGCAATCCCGTTCTGTTGTGGGATTCCTGGAATTGTGAGTCGCCTAGTTATTCCTTCCTTTTCTAAGAAATCGTCAAACTCTTTATTGCAATATTCGCCACCGTTATCGGTTTGCAAATATTTTATACGTTTACCAGTTATATTTTCTACATACTGCTTATATATTTTAAAAACAGTAAAAACTGAACTCTTTTTACTTAGTAAGTAAACTTCACACCATCTTGTACAACAGTCTATAAATGTAACAAAATATATTGCACCTCCTAGAGCTGTATTTTTCATTGGTCCTACAACATCAGAATAGACTATTTTTAAAACTTCATCACAAGGTCCACTAGAACTAATGAAGGGGGTAGCACTCATCTTACCGCGAATGCATGTTTCGCAATCATGCAACTTTTTGACAATTGTCTTATCAGTTTTAACCCTTAAGTTACAGTGATTGATGAGTTTGAGTAAATCTTTCACATTCAGATGACCTAAACGCTCGTGCCATACTCGAATATCAACTATGTCGTTGGCAATCGCAAAAGCTCGAGCACATCGTTCCTTAACGTAATATAAATTACCCTGCCGATTTGCAACTAACTTAACATCCCCATTAGAATCTGTTACTACAGCACTGTCGTTTCTAAAAGTTACACAGAAAAGATAAAAATTGTCGATAAACAATTTGAAACGAAAAAACAATTCATTATGAAATGTTTCAAATGCCATCAAACAGGTCACAAAGCCTCGGAGTGTAAATTGAAGAAAGAGAAGAAAGATAGCGTAAAGTATGTTTCTAAATGTGATATGGCTTCTAAGAGCGATGACGAGTTTATAACTTTTAATTGTTTTACAGATGAATGTCTTGCTGCAAACTGCGAGCAGGAAAAATGGATCTTAGATAGCGGCTGTACAAGTCATTTGTGCGGTGAAAAATCATTTTTTGGAAATACTTTAGAACCTACTTTTGGAAAATTGAGTTTGGCTACCAATCAGAGCGCTCTTGTACAGGGTAAGGGTACGGTAAGATTGTACGCATGCAACGATGATTCTAAGTACGTAATTGAACTATCAAATACGTTGTTTGTTCCTGATTTAAGAACTAACTTGATCTCGGTCGCTCGGATCACTGACAAGGGTTTCTGTATAACATGCAGGTTACTGCAGGAAGATTTAGATCGTTTCTCTGATTATTGCTCAAGTAATAAACTACAACTTAGCATATCCAAGTGTTGCTGTATCAGCTTCACAAAAAATAAGAATGTAGTGAACTACTCATACTCGCTGGACAGTTCTACATTATTGAGGGTACGCCTGGTTCGAGATCTCGGAGTTATTCTGGATGAAAAACTTCACCTTGATGCTCACGTAGATCACATCGTAAATAACGCTTTCCGCATGTACGGTTTCGTAATGAGATCTACTAAAGAATTTGTGCGGCCCTCAACTTACTTGTACTTGTATAGATCATTAATTAGATCACAGTTAGAATATGCAGTATGTGTGTGGAATCCCTATTACAATAAATACTCTGAGTTTATAGAAAATGTTCAAAGGAAATTTTTAAAATCCATGCATTTCCGATGCTTTCGAACTTACAGACCTTACGATGCTTTGCTTAAGAAATATAATATGCCAGATTTAAAATCTAGACGATCCTTTCTAGAGACGGTATTCTTGTTCGATCTTTGTAGCAACGTATATGACTGTATTGATACACGTAATAAAATAAATTACATAGTGCCCAGAACCACAGTATGTCGTGGAGTACGCATGCGGCCTATGTTTGCCGTCACCTCCTGCCGCAATAATGCAGGACTACGTGCGCCTCTGCGAAGACTAACTAATAACTACAACGAATACTTTAACCATATTGATATGTTTGCCCTCTCTACTATACAATTTAAAAGAAAAATCTTAGAAACTCTTACCAAATAAGCTTCATTATTGTTTTGTTTTTCACCTTTTATTATTTTTTGGGTACTGTTTAATTTACTGCATGACGCGTTTTAACATATTTTTTTTTAATATTCTGTGGAAAATGCCGTAGGCTACACATTTAACCATTTTTTGTAATTATTTAACTTCTATGTATTATTGTAATGTGTATCTGTTTATTTTCCCCAATAAATAAAATAAAATAAAATAAAAATCTCTTAATAATATGCGTCCCACTCTCCCAATTCTCGCAATTATGTATAAAGTTTTATTTCCCCGAATTGCACTAGCATAGTTTCGTGTTTTGATTAATTAGATCATAGATGTTATGTAATACGTGTTAAATGTTTTGATAATTATATTATTACTCAATGTACCTATATAACGGTAAAGTGGTTAACAGTTTAGTCTTTTATCTGGGGACATTGAATTTTTATGTAATGTTTTTTTTTTTATTAAACGTTGCCCCACATTTAGGTTATCCATTGTCGCGGCTAGCGGGTGCTTTACAAACATAAACTACATACATACACAAACAACCAGACTTACACAATTACCTGTAGGTCATACAAATATTTTTTTCAGGTATTACAGACAGTTATCGCATTTTTGTTTCGGATCTTGGATCCGCTTCTCAATTAACAGATCCGTTCCTAGATCGGATATACATATGTAGTTATGCAAAATGCATCATAATATGTAACTTTATTGATGCAAATAGCTACCGAAGGTTATACCTATTTAATATTTCAAGTCTTGTTGTGACTTCTAACTCGAAATTTCAAAACAAAAGCAGTAACAGTAAAGTCAAGAAAATAGGTCAATGTGACTTTAGTATTTTTGTAAAGAGTTATATCGTTGTGGATTCCAAATATTTCGACAGCATTAAAAAGATACACGCTAACTAACTCTTTGATCTACTATTTTAACGATTTAATATTAAACAGAAATTAAGACCTTTCTTTTGCAAAGCATAGTTTTACGAATACTTGTGCAACACTGATTTTTATGCTCAGTTTATATCATATCGTATCAAATTAAAAATACTCGAATTTAAAGTATCATATTACAACAACATCACAATTTTCATCACCAATTAACCTTTCAACGACCATGCGACCGACGGCTGTCGCGCTGCTATCGTCTTTCTATTGTGTCTCGAAGGTTTAAGGCAGTCAAACTCTTGGGACTCAGTCAAACAAGATGAAAATCACGACTTCCGCTAATATGATCATAACATAACTAGGTATATGAGTATTTTTAAAATATTTCTTATTCCTATAGTTACACCGGCAGCCATTCCAAACAAACTGAAACAGAGCAACATTGCTTTGTGGCAGAAAAAGTTATGGTGTTAATACTTCCTCATTTCAGGATTACCCTAATTATGACCCTTAGGCACGCCACTGCTGCGTATAAACCTCTCCGATCTCACGCCAAACCGCTATTTAATCAAAAAACCCCAAAAAAACCAACAAATTCTCACAAAAACTCATCCAAAAGAAAAACTAGCTCACCAAAAGCCAGAAGCTAAACAGTAACCGGCCAGTATCAAACGGAATAAATTAAAAAGTTTAGAGGTCACGACACACTCCCATACTGCCGATCGTCGATGTGACCAAGCATTGGTGCGTCAGGTGTAGGGTGCGCCTCGCGTGCCATATGTAATGATCGTTAGGAAGTATATTGAGTGGTTATATTAAACAAACGAGGTAAAGGGCTTCGGCGGTGACTTTTTTGTGTAAATGGCTCTATTAAGGAGGGCTGGTTGTTTATTTTGAGGAGCGGACGCGCTTCGGGAATTTAATGACTGATTTGCCAAATGTGTTGTGGAGTTAGATCGTTATTAACTCATTTTTCCTTTAGCCGTAAGGATAGTCATTAACGCATTTTGATTGAAGAAGAAAGAAGGCCTAGTTCACTATTATACATCGCTATTTCACCCATGTTAAATTGCGCCTTTGGTTACTGCTTCGCTCTCGTAAGTCGTAGCCTAATGTTTACAGTCTATAGCTTGCCTCGACTAATGTACCAAATAACGAAAAAAAAAACTCAAATAGGAGCTGTAGTTCTTAAGCTAGTATTGGTTTTGACTAACACACTAATGACTAAGACCAGTAAGATCAATCACCTCCCCGCATTCAATTAAAGAAAAATGTGTGAATAGGTTGCATTTCCACATACTATCTAACTAGACTCCCATCTACCCTCAGCCTTTTACAAAGAAAACTATGACTAATAATTTAGCTTTATCAAAACGCAAAGAATTTAATACAACCAGTGGGAACAGACCACCCATTGCGCTGCGATCACCCGTATCGTACCGATAGAACCTTTATAGGGCGCCCAATATATCTTGGAAGACGGCGGAAACGAGAACTAAGTAGAAATGTATTGAATTAGACCTAATATTGCTTGCTGCTGTGTGAACAGCACTCTCAATGAAGTGCCAGGGTAAACTGGGCAAGTAACTTGATACACACCGGTATGACATATAATCAGTAGTGTCGATTTCATTCCACTAAGTGTCGTTCTGATTATGAATAAATTTGTCTTCAATGTTACGTAAGTACTTGAAGATGTGGGAGGTGGTGCTTGGATCCGAATTTTGGGTTAAAATTTCAAGTCATGTTAAAAATTTTCAAATTCTTTGATTTCATGCTCTGCGATGTTCAAAGCTAATTAATGTTATCATCAGGGCTTGGAAACCGGAAAAAATTTCGAACCGGTTAACGCCTAAGTACATAGAGAACTTATGCTTTCGGTTTCGTTCTACCCTTAACCAAAATTAAACGGTTTGAAGCTAAAAACGTTCGTAAATAGGTTTTGTTCAATTTACCGGTTTTAAACGGTTTTTTTGCCTACCTCCAATGCGCAGACGTGCCTTCTGAAAGCGGACGCCGCGCGTCACTCGGCTCTTGCGGATTAAACCGGTTACTAAGGGTTCTTAATAACGTTCTTTTAACGTTTCGACTCCGAACGAAATAAAAGATAAAACCGATTAATAACGTTTAATAACCGGTTATTTTCAAACCGGTTCCAAGCCCTGGTTATCATTTCTAAGCATACATTTGGAAAACGGGTTTTACTAGTTAATGTTGATGATTTAGCATATTCATTTAGTTTGACGTTATGTATGTAATTATCGAGATATTTTAAGTTGACTTTTTGGTGGTACATAAGACTTGTCTCAATCATCATCACCAAAAATTTTAGCTATATAGTCTGCATCTAGCAAGTAGGTTATCTTGTCTCTAACGAGATTAATGCAGGAACGACTATTTATATTGTTATCAATGCGCAGGTGGCTCCTGTTGTGCATTCAGCTGTACACTGATAACAATAACCTGAACAAACGAACTGGCTACATACATACATACTAGTGGTTCAAAATTTATTGAAATTTTCGTTTTCAATTAACTTTTTGCAGTACTCCGTGTTATGCCTCACAAACTTCCGTAAACGCAACTTGCTTGAAAATAAAACCTCTTCACATACCAACAAAAGATTTATCCTTAATTGGATTACTCAACAAACGAACCCCGGAAATTTTAAAAAAGAAATATAGTGCCGTGATTTATCCAATTTCTTTTTGATTTCTTAATAATATCAAACATAAATTCTAATTAGACAGCCGCAAATTGGCATCACTAACAAGTCAATAAATGAAATCCACTGGTATCAGTGGTATCAAGATACCGAACAGGTTTGTTCTGTGAGTTAAACCGCTTTCTAGGTTTTGTAGCTGTGGCCGCATTCTCAATGTCACTTCACTGCCTTGCCCTTCCGCTGTGCTGTACCGATGAGGCGCCAAGGTCAAGGGAATCGTGAACTTAGGAAATAGCTTAACTTCTTTCATATTAGTTTTATTTGAGAAGCTAAGCTGTGACATCTTCTACATCAGGTCGTTCATTCTGAAAATCTTGATCATATAGGTAGCAATAGATAACTATGTATTTTATCTGTTGCTAGGGACAAACTTCAACCTCTGAAATTTCTATCGTCATCCAAATAACACACTACTTACTATTTAGATATTCGAGTACTTCGTACTTTAAATTTACTCAATTACATTAAAATAACAAATTTTTATTTTCTGTTTCAGGTAAGCATTGACGATCAACACAATACGGTGACGTGAGTATTTCAAAGTTCTGCCCGAGATACATTAAATTGTATTAGAATGACATTGCATACAATCTACTTTTTCCTCCTTTCCAATCCATAATTTCTCCGTTCAATTTGATTGACAGTCGAGAGTAGACACAAAACCATGTAATTCTCGTTAAAGTCGACAAGTAGCATATGTGTAGTTGAAACTGAAGGCAATAGTTGTATGTTGTAGTAGACGACCTTAGCAACTCGTTTTCTTTATCACACTCTTAAATCTTGCGACAGATGGTAAACAGCTGATACTACATCGTGTTTTATTTCAACTCGTGTACTTGCATTGGCGTTTGCTTTAAAGTTTTCATCATTGTGGCTTATTGTATTGCTCTCTTGTTGGATTGAGAGTTCATAATTTTTCTTTGATATTAGTCTAATCTTCCATCCCTTTATTATCTATTAAAGATTGCTGGTTGAATTTGACTTTACACGTTTCTGGAATCGAAGCAAGTTTTTCGAGACCAGCCAAATACTTAAAAACATTCGCAAGCAAGGCCTTATTATGTAAGTGTTGACAAACCTACGGGTTGTTTACTCACCGCAAGCTCCCGAAATAATCAGATAACAATGGAAGCCCAAGCCACTTCAAGTAAAGACACTATTTTAAACATAGTCGGCCTGTCTTTATTTCTAGCTCACGACATAAACACGCATTTAGATTCCTGTTTATTTTAGTCTGTTGACCTACAAAACTCAGGAGTTCTCTGTTTTCAGACCGAAGAGATTCCGATCATATTTGTTCACGTATAAAAGGATATTCACTTTCTCTACATTGGAATTCGGAACTGTTCAATAAAATTATCTAATTTTGGAATTTCTGATAAACTTGTTTTAGTTGGCTGGTCATTGATGAATCTACGATTAGCATATTATGTGTAAGACCCGTTTAAGGTTTGATCCTTAGAAAACTACATAATTTGTACTTATTTAAGTTCCCATAATTTAACATTATCTTACACATTACTTCTTCTTCAGACAGTTTCATTTCTCTTTGCATCCTGCGCTTAATGTCCTATTCATTCCATAGATTGCACTAAGTCACCTTCTTGTGGTCATATTTTCAGCTATACCTTTCCTCTTACTTCATTTAAGTCATCAACTGCTGTATTTTGAATATTTATAACATAACTAAACATCGGCGGGAATGGTCGACAATGGGCCAGCCTTCACCAATATGTATTACTAAACATTCAGTAAGAATGGTCGTCGATGGGCCAGCTCGCCTAGTTTCGTGGCCAGGTAAGCAGTAGTTTCTCAACGCGACAGATGGCATGCTCGCCCACACGGCGCCTGTGACACGCGTGTACTTATAATACGAGTATATATTGTGAGGCTTCACTTGTAGCGGGTTTATGTTACACTAGCTTTTGCCTGTGGCTTCATCTGCGTGAAAGTTAAAGCCAAAATCGTCGTTAGGTGACGTTTTAATCCTAAATCAAGATTTTGCCATGTTCCCTCAGTATTTCTTGTGTTTATGAAGAATTTATTATCCATACTAATATTATAAATGGGAAAGTGTGTCTGTCTGTCTGTCTGTCTGTCTGTTTGTCTTTCTTTCACGGCAAAACGGAGCGACGGATTGACGTGATTTTTTATGTAGAGATAGTTGAAGGGATGGAGAGTAACATAGGCTACTTTTTGTCTCTTTCTAACGCGAGCGAAGCCGCGGGCAGAAGCTAGTTTATTATAATTACTTCTTAGTCTTGAATAGCTTGACGTTCGTATCACAAGTACTTTTAAAGTAAAAAATGTAAAATTCTTTAAGGATTATAAAAGATTTCAGTATTATTTTAATTAATTTCGCAACGCCAATTTACTTCATAAAGATAAACGACCAACGGACAGTCTAAACACCAGCGCCTAATGAGTTATTTTTGTACCAAATAGAATTCAAGTCTTGAAAGACTGTTTAATGCGTATTAATTTTTGTACTTCAATATTTCCTTAATAAGACAAAATTTGTATATCAACAATCGAATTCCGATTACGGGGATATCTTTATAATATCTAGGATTAAAAGATATGAACGGTGCATAATTTTGAAATCTTTATTATATCAAATTTATGTATAGTATCAATTCTTTTAAGTATAGATAGGCCGCCCGAAAAACTATTACTACATCAGCTGTTTATGGTTATTATTATCATTTGAATAGATAGTTGTATCTATGAAGGATAAGTGAACACGTTTGTAGAAAATGTGACACATGACGGACGGAAATAGAAACGGACTTGAAGAACTAAAAAACTAGTTGTTATTAGTCGCGTATAATGTTTTAGTAAAAAGTGCCCGGCTTGCTATAGAAATCGCGCTTTAAGCTCTTGTCATCTCGCAATATGTGGATTATGATTATGTTGTAAAAGTGCGTCCATAAGAGCTGCTTTAGAGTTCCGTACGTCCCAATGATTATTGGAAATCTTTGGCGGAGGCCTTTGTCCAGCAGTGGACGTCTATTGGCTGATGATGACGTCCCAATGAACCCTTTTAGGATCACTTGTTACTCTAAATAGTTTTTACTTAGACTACCATATAACAATTTCGGATTCGGTATTCGATATCGGAGTCTTTGACTTAGTTTTACTCGCACCATTCGGAGTTCTTTCCTGAAATTTTAGAACACATTTATTTATTTATTTATTTGCTATCTATAATTTTCATGTACGCCGTTTTCCTCATCAAAGATTCGATAAAGCGAAGCATGTTTACCAAAACATCGAGTGATGAAGTGAAACAGTGTATGATATCTCATCTCTGTACTTCTATTCTCATATCTGGGTATGACGCTAAGATTAAAGTACAAATTCCTACGTCTGAGGAAATCGGGGTAGGAGGAACGAGTATGCATTGTCGCGCCAAAAAACGTCACTCACAAAAATAAGCCTTAGCACCTCTTTAAAGTGACAACAGTGTTACTTTTTTATGCCAAATAATGTAATATCTTGCAAAATTAGTTCTTCACGATTTAGTTTTTTAAGCGACTGATAACATTGTATAACACAATTTTGGCAACAATGAAATAACTTCATTTAAGTAACATTCAGGAAGTATTGTAAAGCGTTTAAATTACTCAATGTTTTCGGAATTTTACTGTTTGCTGTTTTGGTCATTATTATAATGTAAGTAGGCACTTACTGATGTTTCATAAATTTTATTATTGTTCTAATTATAATTTTCATATATTGTTTACTTAACTTTTTTCCTGATTATTTCGAACAGTTGAGTAATTAGGAGGATAAATAATGTATTATTATATTTATTTTTCCATTTTGGGAGCAAAGCAGCCTAATTTTATTATTTTACCCAGCTGATACCGCGGAAACTTCTAGAATATTATGTGTAGGGGTGACAGAGAGAGATACCCCTACACATAGTAACTATTTATCGACAGATTTAAGTTGAAATTAGAATAAAATCATACCTAACTGTTACTTTACTGATATTTTTTGTGGAATTTGTTTACAATAATATTAATGTATTTATAAATCATATAAGTACTTATATTAGTCGTCTGGTTTTTATTGGCTCTGCCTAGTTTGACCATTAAAATAAATGTTTGTTTGTTATGAATAAATGTTTTTCTACATTTATCAACATAGGTAAAAAACAGGCATTTTTGCCTAATTGAAGAATGCAATCGTACTTAACCGTTCAACAGTTTTTTCCACCTGCATAATCGCCAACACTGTGACCACACCTCGACTGCACGATCGAGGCCGAGTTTTTTACAACGGGTGTCGGTTTCACGCGTGTAGGCTGTTTACTCATACCTACGTGTAACATCTTTGATCGTGTGCACTCACTCTAATAGCACTCGTTTGTTGTGTAAACGGTGACTGCCCCTTACTTAGTCTAGTCATCTTGTGGTCTTGGGTACTACGTACACTTAGCCAGCTCTAGCCTATGTCTATAGAAAACTACGATTTTGTATGAAAGCTGAACGTACACGTCTTTATACAAATTCGCTGTTTTCTACAAGCGAATGAAGTTGAATAAATGTGCGTAGTGTAGTCCTTTAGCTCGCCTCCTGTAGTGTCGGATTGCAGACTTGTCCCGTCGGACTTTGAAAGTAAAGCCTTCTCTCCTGTCATGTCGATGCAGTGTGTGATTCGGACTATGACAATGAAGAAAGAGGGAGTGCACCTGTTTACTGGCGTACCTGGACACTAATATCTGATACTGCCTACTGCCTGACTTGTCTCTTTTATTGGTGTAGCTAGGGATTCTGTCTAGAGGGGCAGCTGTCCTCTTTAACTAACTAAAGATTTTTAATGAGAGATCATTATTAATGACGCATAAGATTGCCGTTCCGCTGGATTGTGAGAGTGAAGGTCTAATGTCCCCCCTGTCATGTCGGATTCCTGCTTCTTCTGACCATAAGATTAGGGGAAGAGGGATTGTACCAACAGACTTGAGCAGTAATCTGGCGTCTCTTTAATTGTTGTACTTAGGAGTAGAGTTTTAAACGAATATACTGCCTTGCGGCAGTGGGTATATGCTTTAAAAACTCTAGTACAGATCCTCGCGAAACACGCTTTTTAATTGTTTCTTTAATTACGGAATTCAATTGGTTAAATGAAAGACGCCTAGTAAATAATAATAATGTCCTTCATTCATTCTCTTCTACCATAATTCGTACTATCCGTACTAATATTATAAATGCGAAAGTAACGCTGTCTGTCTGTCTCTTCTTCACGCCTAAACCACTGAACCGATTTGAATGAAATTTGGTACAGATATAGTCTTGGACCCGAGAAAGGACATAGGATAGTTTTCATCCCGGAAATCCCCCGGGAACGGGTTTTTTTTTGTAAATAGATTATGTCTGACTCACGCAAAAACGATAAAATTTGGCAAGAGGATTAATAGCATTCTAAGGAACCTAGTTTTTACCACCGGAAAATGTCGTAATCCGAAGCGAATGTAATAGTTTGACTTTTTTATTTAATTAGATTGTTGTATATTATTATATATAAAAAATCTACTTACTTCAATACCATTTTGTTTTTCAATTTAGAGTAAATGACCGTGATTCAGTCTTCAGAATATTTATTATACAATGACATGATTCGATGGTTAATAAGTTCCAATAGTAGAACACAAAACTCGTTTACAAAAACGACAAAAGACAACCCACATTCGCGTCATTAAGATGAACTGAAACTCATTTGTCCATATCAGTTCAATTAATTAAGATACCAAAGACAAATTGTGGAGTGAATAGGCTCTTGTGACCGTTTCATTGTCGTAATAGCTCTTTGGTAAGATAAACAGGGGTTTGTTACACGATATTGCTAAGGGTCGTGACCCCTTGACCAAGTAGCGCCCTCGAGCTATGAGAAGCCATTTGCTGCCGACAGAGCTGCAGCCTTTGACACCGATTGGTGCTCGTCGTTACTGACGAAGATTGTATTCTTTATTTGGCCTTCGGAAAGTAACTGCCGTGTTCAAAAACCATTTATATAGGCATTTTTTGGGTTACAGAAAGTATTGAGTGTACCAAAATTCAATGATTCAGAGATTCTCTGCAAATCGACTGTAACAGACGTCTTTAAAGTTCAGGTTTGCTCAACAAGTTTTTTTCTCAGTGTCGGTGATAAACTATGTAAAATGAAAAAGTCACAGTAAAGTACTTAGCGGGCATCACAATCATAATCTCAAGCATGAGGGCGGGGACATGAATCACTGAGCCATGACCAAACAAATCAATTATATACAAAACTAGCTGTCACCTGCGGTTTCATTTTTCGTTACTGCTCCGCTCCCGTGGGTCGTAGGGTAATGGAATATAGCCTATAGCATTCCCCGATAAATGGACTATCTAACACTGAAAGATTTTTTTAAATCGGACCAGTAGTTCCAGAGATTACCCCCTACATACAAACTTACAAACCTACAAACTTACAAATTTTACCTCTTTATAATATTAGTATAGATAACTAAATGTCAAGCAAACTGTCTAAATTTCAAAAAACATTAAACCTAAAAAATACAATGTAAATCGACGCCATCATTGAATTTTCAGCAGCACTCGACCTTGCACAGAATAACAAGCTTCGAACACATTTGAAATATTCAGACTGAAAATCTACGTGAACGTAAATCCCCGAAGGCGGGCTTTAAAACAGGTTACACGACTCTCTTAGGAAAACAGAACCTTAACTTTACACAGGCTTTCAGTTTAAACACGTGTTTACCGAGCCTTAGCTGTCTAAATCCCGAAATTAACTTGTAAAGAATCTTAAACATTCAACATTTAAGTAAGATTGCTGTCTTCTTCAATTAAAGTAGCAAAGTTACACATGGCTTTTCCATTTACATCATCTGATTAGGTACTAGAGCAAAATGTATTAAAAGTATTGTTTGTTGAAGCATCAAGCCGGTACTAAGGTCAGGTCAGTCTGTGGCATAGACTCTTGAGCTATAAATTAACACGAATTCGGTGTGTGCGTAAATCATTTTTCAAAGTTATTCACTGGTATGCATATCTTTAAAATTTAAGGCTTTAATTCTCCCCTATACCATGCGTAAGTATATCACACTTTAGGACTTTTATAATACTCGTATGTAAGGATAAGTATAATTATTTCCAGACCTCTGAGTTTATTTCGGATGTTTCTTCTCAGACTAATCAGCTAGGAAATACCATCGTTTGCTTGCAATAAGAAAATTATAATATTCACGTGTTATCGTTTTATCTAAGGCAAATGTAAGTGAAGCCACGGTTACTGCTAGTTAATATGAAATAAAAAGGCTCTTTTTGAACGCCTATACAGACCCGGATTTTAGGCATTTTTTACAAGCTCTGGCCGAAATTCATTAAAAACCTTTTAGAGAGGCTTACAATTGCGCGATCGTATAAATTCAAAGCGGATTTTAGTCCAAATTGGATTTGATGTCAGCTTTTGTTGAAAATAATGGAATTAGGATCAGAGTGTCCTACGGAACATGAATGCCTACCTTAATTGACGAAGACAATGAGGTTCAGGATTTAGGTGCCTTCATAACTCTTCTTGGGAAATTGATGGTGTAAGTTTGACAATTAGAAGGTATTTTATGGTTATACCTCTACAAATTCTGAAGACTCTAGATTACGTACGATAAATCACCGTGAACATGTACACACAACAGTACTCCACTGACTGCATAGCGGTTGTATCTCATGAAACGGAATAGATAGTGTTGACATCATTTAACAAAGCGTGCCGCGGGATGGACGTAAGGTCCAAAAGGTATCTTCGACAGTCGTTACGAGTCTACAAATCATTTTACCAAGGGTTGTGGAGATTTACCAGCAACGTTGTGGAGATCTGATAGACAGTAGCTATGACAGTGTCTTATAAACGGTGGTATTCGAATAGATCAGGCTAGACTGGAAGACGAGGAAAAGAGGCACACTGCACCAAGAGGAGTATTCTGTATTGTTTCGCAACACAGACAAGAGTCTTTATCGCGACCTGATAACGAGAAAGCCATGCACTTGTTTACTGTTCCTTATCGCTGTGGTATCGCTACACGATGTAAATTATATGTAAGCGAGAATTTTTATGGAGATATTATGTCACTAAGTATTAAACTAATACCGGAGGATATTTTGATAATGTAATCTTATTAGAATACAGTCATCGTTACTTTGCTTTATAATTAGTTTTAGTTGGTAAAAGTTAGAGTCCGAAGAAGAAAGAAGAAGAGGGTTTGAAAAGTAGGGTGTTATTATAGGCACAAGGCATTACTTATTGTCTTTATCCCTGAATTTAAAAGCGTGGTTTCTTGTATTGCAGATTTCCATACATTCTTGTTTGCCATACAATTTCGTGATAGTTTCAAAGTGCATTTTTGGGCCTAATGAAAATAAATGATTTGACTATTGGCTATTAATAAAATCTTTTAAATAAAAAATCCAACCACTAGCATCGGTGCTGAAAAGACATCTTGAGGAAACCTGGAAATATAATTTCTAGGACTTTGAAATCGCCAATCCGCCTTGAGCAAACGTCGTACGTTCTTTCTTTGGGTCTTTACTTAGGTATTATTGTATTAAATAAGCTTGAGACGATCTGATGCCGATAGCCCTAACATCTGATAGGATGGATGACTGCTCACCTTCACACTTCATTAAAACACAAGTAAATATTTCCAGAAAAGTACAGCTGAACACAATTCACAATTAAACAAATTCGTACCGTTTACACTCGTTTGTGAATAACGTGCGTAATTCAGTTTCAATGCCGATACGGAGGAAGAATTTTTATCAAAATCAAAGGCATTTATTTCACTTAGACCATTTACTTATAAATAGTCAAAGGGTCGGTCAGTTAGTCAGAAAAGTGACGCTAGTTGCCTGTTCCAAAACGTAGGTAGATATCTATGGAGAAGAACAGGCAAGAAACTCCACGGACACTCTCAACTTCATGTTTTACAAAAACTTGGTTACATCAGTCGGGTAAAATTATAATGGTAGGAATGCTAGGTATGGTGCAAACGGTGAATGGTACGTTGTAAATCAATGGATAAAGCAACAGGTGGTGGCCATTTGACCATGGTATTCAGATTGCTGTTGGTTCGGAAGAAGTGATTTATAGGTTACACTTAGGCATGAGCTGTATCCCAAAATGGCGCATTGGCTGTGCGATTGACTTATGCACTGCGTGACTAGAGTTTGACTCTTGGTCGGAACACATATTTGTGCAGTAGTCAGAGTCTGGTTGTTGTTGCGGAATGTTTATAATAGTTACCGTGACCCTGGAACATAAAGGGTAACCGAAGGAACATGAGTGGGTTTTAGTCAGTAAAAGTTTGACACGCCCTCCCGCCGCACCCAGGACGGGAGCAGTCATTTGATAATTTCCCACTCACAAAAAAAAAAGAGTGGTTGTTTGTGTATGTGAGTCTATATGTTCGCCACTTTGCATTATACCTATAAGAAAATATATTTACAACAAATCCAAGATTATAAGGATCGGTCTAGTCGTTCTTGGAGTTTAAATAGTCTAACTATACCGACTTTAAAGGATTTCAAGATTAATTTTATATCTAAACAACAACAAAGAAAAAGATCTGATTTCGGTAAACACTAAAAACTATTCTCAATACTAAAATCTAAGCTCAGACTCCGACAAAAAATAACAAAAGCCACCAAAGCGGAAACAAATCATAAAGAAAAATTTCTTTTCGGCTCTTCGAAACCGCATGAATGTTCATAATGAAAGACAAAATTGAATTTTCATAGTGTAGTATATCAATTACTATTGCAACCACAGTCCATTAAGTCCAGAGGATTCGCACGGCTGATTTTATTACTCGAATTATTTAAGGTCGGCCGAAAGTTGTTTTACTGATCTTGGGGAATCTGTGTATCTGATGTTAGATGTCCCGTGTTAATGTAAGATTTCGTGTACCTTTATGTACACAAAATCTACTGGATTTTGCATCATATGGTCGCATTTTGTTGATTATTAAGAGTGTTCATGGAGTTCCACCGTGTTAAAAAACACATTCCAATTTTGTCTGCGCCGGTGACTAACATCATTAAGTAGAACATTAGCTTGATTGCTATAATATGATTTAAAAAACTTCACCCACCTATGAGCATAAGTTGAATAGACCTGAATGAATGTGCGTGGTCTCAGGCTTGACTACTTTTTTCATTCTTACGACGCTGAACCTGAACGCGGCTGATAAAGGTAGAACTATATAAATATAACCAAAATTGTTCTGAGAAACGCGAATGGACCTGAATGTGTGTCTGTAACAGAACGTCAAACATAAGGTATCAAAGAGTGCGTCTTGAGTAATTCTCTTCCTTATAGCGATCCTCATCATACGTCACTTGCCACCCTTTTTCACTCGAAATGCGGGCTAAGGACCGAGCATAGTCCCGCAAGGAATAAAAGCCAATCTAATTTTGTCGGAACCTTTTATTTGCGGAACCGAGATCGGAAGTCGTTGACATTATATGATTTTACTGCCTTACCCGACTCGGATCATTCCAGATATGGATTTTATTTGCATTTCTTTTCACATTCCCTCTGAACTGAGGGAGGCTGCCAGGTTCCACAGGCATTACCTACTTATTAACTGAACTAAGCCCTAATCTAATTAGCTCAGGAAAGCGTAATAAATACAATTTTTCGCTCTAAAATATGGACATACGAGGTTACGCTTTAGCTAAAATATTACGTTCTATTTTATATTTTATAGATATTATGGCAACTCTTTAGGAAGCACGTCAGGCTAATCCATCAAAATATTAGTGCGTTGAACTGACAGCTTATATTAGAATAGGGGCACACTGAATATTGGTAGTGTGCTGTACAAAAATAAAATTGATATCCGTCCAAATACTGACAACCTATAGATAGGCACAATATTTTACTTAGGTAATTTTTCAACAACTCAATTCAGGTCTTCTATAAGCATAAACAAGTTTCAGACTATTCCAGACATTTTAAAGCACACACTACAATCATTCTTCTATTGCGTCTTGCCCTATCACTGTCATGTAAGTGTCATGAAATGATATTGATGGTGCCATGGTCTAGCCTACATAGAATTACTTACAGATTACGGTGATTGAATGCTTTAAAATATTAACATAGCCTGTTGCTAGGCAGTCGTCTTTATTATGTAAGGTCTCACTGAAGCACAATTATTATTATATTGTAGCACAAATATCATTTTACGCCAGAAGTATGGGTCACCAAATTTGTTTATCAAAGATTGGCGATTTCAGACTTAGTTATAAATCTACGTTTTTAACGATGCCAAAAAATATCAGTTCATGCCCGCATTAAACTTAAGTCCACAAAATTGGCCAATATAGAACCCGCAGTCTCATAATTCATGACGTGGAAAGCCAAAATATCCAAAAACATTTCTTTAGCAAAGAAACCTTAACAAATGTTCAGCAAAATGCAAAAACCAGCGACCTTCACGTGTTTCGGGACTTTTAGCATATTATTATTCCGCAGTTATTTCGATACAAAACGCCGCTGTTTACCGTTATGACAGTTATTACAAGGACAGTAGATTCTTACACAAACAGTTTTTCTTTTTGGCACAAGATAACAACAAAACATTGCACCATTTCTTTCTTGTCACTAAGATAAAGCAAACTGAGGAGCGAGTGTAACAGTATCTGTAAAAATAAAAGATCTCGTTGTATCAGACTATCAAGTAAAGTACGATTGATCATAGCATGACTCATGACACATTGTCGGGAAGTATCGTTTGACATTGAGCGACCAACCGTGGCTTTGAAAAGGCCTAATCTGGTGCGAGGCGCCTACTAAGTACTTACGGGACTATGTTTTGGTTTCTATCTTCTATATGTTTAATTAAATCGTAAGGAAGTAATGTATATTGAAGCATAACACAAATACTACCGAACAGATTCTGTTCAAAATAGGTATACATAAATATTTCATAACAGATCGGGTTAGTTTACTCCATTCGCTCTGGGGGATGAGCAATGCTGTATGATGTATTATTCATATTTATATTTACGTTCAGGTATCTTTGCTGAAGCCCGCGGCACTACAAGTGAAACAATAGGTACAGAAATCCATATAACTGGTATTAAAAAACTATTATGTCCATCAAGATGATGTTTTTGGTCTAGCGCACCGTGAATTAGTCGCTTCATGTACTAAATACGTTGGCAAGGTCAAACGGTAGTCGGAAGCCGAACCTAGTAGACTAAGGAAAAGGCTAGGCTTATGACAACATTAACGTGCTATTGTCTATGAGGAGCTGGATACAGGATTGACGTTAACCTATAACCAATTACTATAACCTAAGCGGAATTCAACTTTAATATGGTAAAGATGAAGGCAGACGAAGTCACAAATGCCGTATAAACGTAAGTAGGTAATAACATATGGAATTAAATGGACAATCACAACAGTGAGTAACGCAAATGACTGGCTAATGACGCTAGAAAATTTTCCGAGTTGGGAATAAACAACGGCTTTCCTTGTATTTTTACATACAAATAACACAATGTTTTAACATTTGATTCTCCGAGATAAAAGCTTCTCACAAATTTAAACTCTACTAAGTGAAAAACCTGACTTTCACACCAGTGTTATAGGCATCAGAAGGACGACGAAGTATATTCGCACGATATCCAAGTTAGACACAACGTGCTTATCGAACCGAGAATAAACAATAGTGACATTAATTAATCATAACAACCGAATCTATCATTAGTAAACATTAAAAGCGTCACCAGGCGCCATTCAGTCGACATATGGAGGCATTGCCGACGTATTTATTAAGACAATGACGCCAAATTACGACACAGCACGTTAATTGACGACAGACTTTACGTCGTTTTAAGTGACCCTAAGGACATATCAATGTTAATAGTAATAGCTTTGTTTTTGAATAAAATTATTAATAGAATTAACATTACAACTTGCTTCAGTGCCTTCAATTGTGTCTGTTTATCGTTATTATACTATTGTTCTCCAGTCTGAGTTTCGTCACTTTTATTATTGTCTGCTCTTAATACTGCACAAACAATTATTTCATTCTCTCCGATCACGATAACCACAAAATGGTCAGTGAAAGTTCCATAAATATTCGTCCAGTAGTTGAGAGTGATGCGCGCGTAAATATCTACAATGGTTGTTTGAACTATATTTACCTTGCAATTATTGCCATTAGAATTTTTACCCAACTCGTGCACCTGACTAAATTTTCCCTAATAGAAAGCTTCGTTAAGCAAGCGTGCCAGACTAATAAAGGGTTGAGTAAACAAAAATTTAGAAACAAGGTGTAAAGACCGTGAACTATAACATTCCTTTCATCCCTCAAAATATTGAGCGTTCATTAACATAAAATACTAGACCCAGCACACGTCAGATTTACTATCGCAATAATAACTAGTGATATAGAAAAGCAAAGTCGTAAATAGACAGATTGGACAGACGCAAAGCCAATGAATTAACTGTACTGGACTGACTGTACCCAAAACCGCTACATAAAGATATATTACCGATTTATATGCACGTTAACTGAAGACATAAATGTTAAAAACTCATAATTTTTTCACGAGTGTCAATTGGCAATGGACATTTTGCAATGCCAATTAGAAATGTTAGCCTACAAAATGTATGAGGAAGTAGATATGGCACGCAGAGAGTATCGAGTACAGTTCACTTTTATGATGTGGATAATTTCTATCGATCTTTTCAATTTTAATCGACATGGAATGAATGAACGCAGATATAAAATTTTTGATTTACAGCAGTAACTGTAAATTGCAGATAGATATCTATCAATCAAAACATATAAACCACGAATAAAAGTCACGTTATGTTTACAACAAGTTGAATAAAATAAATCCGATGCCTTTGACCCAGTCACAAGCTCTTCTAAGGTTTCACAATACCCTGTAATCCGATTGAAAAACATTCTGTATCGTTTTATTGGATATGTTCCATAAGACATCACATTGCTCGCAGTACGCATCAGATTTGGAAGATCGTTCCCTAAGCTCCGAACGATGGCGAATATCTATCGCCGAATCTATTTCCTGTGTTTTATGTTGTTGTTTTTCCTTACAAATATTCCGTTGCTGTTTTAATATTTGTCCTCAGGCAAGGTTACACGCTCAATTTCGCGATGGTTCCATATTGATAGCTCCTATATTTGCCTCTTGCTCTGTGATCCATTTGCTTTCAAGGCACGTCCACTTCTTGACTTCCGAGGTCTTGCAAACTGTCCTCTTTCACTGTCCGCATGCTCGATCACATTTATTGAGGAAGCAGCCCTTTATTTCTTGGTTACTACAATGTCAAGTGCGATGTACAGTAATTTTATATTGTTATTCCTCACACACAATTATTATTGTGTTCCTGATAACAATAACCTTCGCACGTAGTATTATGCACATTAAAATATCAAAGAGAAAAACGTGAAAACGCGAGCTCATTCCGCCAGGGGCCCCTTATCTCAGGCTCACAAAGAAGAGTAGATATTTCACTTTCATAGTTTAGATCAAGATAACAAGCAAGCAGTATGACGGATGGGCGAGCCAAGAGGCGCGTGATTACATAAACGTGAAAGTATTATGTCGACCAATTGAAAAGATCATGATTTAAATACGCATTTCACTATCGCAGCAGTGACTTTGATCTGGCAAGGTGTAATTGTTAACGTCAATGATAGTATTACTACGTGTCCATGAAGGAGCATGGAAAAGAAAGTTATTTGGATTTAGACCAACATTCCTTCAAATCGTCCATCACTGTAATCGAAAGAGCTTTGTTGTTCAAGTGGCTTGTTGCCAGGACGACTCAGATAGTATCAGACAAAATCTTTCAGGATCAATGATATTGATAACGGACAAGGATATCGGAACAAACATTATTTCTCACAGCTTGTGTACAATTCGTTGACATTATACAATAAGCCAGTAAGATGAACATTATTTATGCTCAGTTGATTTCCTCATTACAGTACACAATAACTTTCATATATTACGTAGTTGAATTTATATCATTTAAATTAGTAAAACACAGCATGACTTTATAATTTCTTTGTTTTCATTGTTTGCACTGCTCTTTAATGTGCCTACGGCAACATTTTGTTCCATTCCTTTCGAATGGTAAGCCACAGTATGTCAGTCTCTTTGTTTACCAGTACATTTATTTAAAAATACTGAGGTAAACAATTATTTCATGTGCATAACCCCAATTTAATATTTTTAAATGGCTTGCATGGTTGTATTTATTAACATATTAAATTGTGTTAACTGACTTTTAAGAATACTTACTAATTAATTCTAACAAAGTCAATGGCTATTTCAAGTTATTGCTAAATGATTTTATTTTGACTCATCAACAGTATGAAAGACATCACTGACATTAAAATTTAATATCGAAATCACTGGCAAATCATTCATATATAAAAGATAACTCCTACACGAATGAATTAGCAATTGAGGTCCTAACAAGTGTCACTTGTCACACTGACACTCTTTTTATAATATCATAACAATACGTGACTTTAAATGATACGAGTACGATAATCGATAATCACTTGTGTATAATACTACTCACACTCAATAGTACTTCTGAAGAAAACACAATTTAAAACAACAATCGTGACCATGATACATTGCTTTTTCTCCCCTTCAATGTTGCTAGAATATTAAGCAGAGGGGGTAATGAACACAAAACAAGCTGATAATACCAGATACCACATTGGTTTCATCGCGTCCTCGGGCCCGCAGCGTGAAACTAATCGCAAACGCAATGGAATCTGTAACGAAAACTTTAACTTATCTATATCGATATCGGTATGCGAGTGCGTTGCGTGTGCACTTAATATAATATGCAATTCAAATGGCACGTAAACAAGCGAATGTAGCAATTTGAGATTTTGGTGCAAGATATACTTGATATAATGTTAAAGTAAATGCTAATTGTATAGACACATACACGTGTCTCGTTGCCGTTAATTACACTAATGATTTCATTTGGACGATAAGTAGAGTAAATGTGGTTTTTGATAAAATCCTTGAACTAAATTATTATGTTTAGAGAACACAAGATCATCAACGTAAACCTAAAAACACAGATCTCAAATCTCAATCAACTAAAAATTGATTAATGACATCATTCAATCATTTACTAATATAACACAGATGGAAAAGGCAATTTATAGTAACAAAATAAACAAATCACGAAACATTTCAAAGAACCATATCCATCGACAAAATGGAGCAATTCAATCGAAACGCAGGAAACAAAGTCAATTTTGCTTGTGAAACAACCGTGAATTATTCTAAAAAGAGAATCTTTAATTAGGATATGTTTACCGACCACGTCTTGATTAGCAAAACTTCCTCAGCTAAATGACGTTCCAAATTCTATCATAATGAAAATTGCTTTCGACTTAATTTTAGTTCCTTTGGTATGCCACCCAGAACATCTTCGAGAGCAGTCAAAAGCAGTACTGTTTGACTGTTATTTATTGAGATAAAGCGAGTTATTTCGTCTGGGTGAATTTCTTGTCTTGCTCCCGGCGGTTTAATAATGATAAATTCCAATAAAACATTAAACATGGCCCATTCCAAGCCAGTATCTTAACCACTCTAGAGTTGATCAAAATTCTGAACGGACGATGAATATAACTTTACTCTTATTTGATAAAAGTAAACGAAATGACCAAGTAAACCTGATCAATGGTGCAGCACCGAAAAAAAGTAAACAAACAATCTATTACTTCATAATGTCTATTATCAAACAGCCAATGACCTTGCCACAGTTTGGCCCAACACCAAGTGCCGATGACTTCTCTGGCACTTTCTACTATTTTTTATTACCCACCGACTATCAAAACAACTCAACTAACTATCCCAAATTGGCTCTTATACATCGATTGTTTTATACTTGAAATTGTTGTAGCTTTAAATTTGAAATCAGCAGTGTATGCTGAATTGGAAATATCGTCGAGTTATGTTCGAGTATTATGGTTTTATTAATGGGTTTCGTTATCGGCTGTCGTAACAGTTCATCATATTGTTTTCAATACTTCATGTCCTTATCACACGGGTTTTCCATGGCATATAACAGATAATCTATTTTGGATTCTCAGATATGTTGATTACTATAGCAGTATCGTTCTGTTTTAGTTACATTGACAAGTGGGTGTTTGTTATTATTTCGAACTTCAAGGCAACTTTCTATTTTGATTCAGTCCAGATTTCTTCCAATTGAATGCCGTATCAGAAAGTATTTACATTTATATCAACCTCCGTATATTATGGCTTTTACTACTTTCCTACGTATATTTATCTTGAGGGAGATAGTTGATTAAGTTGTTTGAGTGAAATATAACTAAAATAAGTTCCCTATAAAAACTGTACACAATGTCCAAAGCATTAGCAAATTCCTTTGTAATTTTAGCGCAAATGCAACTTTGTTGTCATCTTAATTAATTACATACATTTGAGTGACGGATTCTATCTATATCTACACTTAATTATATGCTATTATTTCTCTGGGCTAATTATGTACAGTCTATATTCAGAAAAGATTAAACAGATATGGCTCACGTGCACTGAGAACCATTTTTATCGTTCATCCTATCCCGCAGCTAAATCTAAAAGTATAAAGCTGGTTTTCATCCCACGTTTTATTCAAATTCTTACCAAACACACCTGGAAAGTTCTCAAATAAATATAGGAACATCTAATTCCGTAGCAGATGTTAACGAAAATGAATGCTCTGGCGCACCTGCCTCTCGTTTGCAATATCAACGTTTCATTTGATACGTAGACGTGAGACGACGTGAAGTATTCGGACATATCTTCACGCTAATTTCCCTCGCAATGTTGGGCAGTACTCCAACTGCATATGAGAGCATTGGCATCTTTCGACCGTGGGCTAAAGGTCGTAATCTTCGCGGTAGGTTATTATTCAGAAAGTTCTTATTCAAACAAATAACGTCACTTTCAGTCAATCACTGAGTCCCACGTTAATTGGCGTTGACTTAGGCAATGCTTCATCTTTAGTACCTACTGAAAGGCCTAGTTCTAATTATATTAGCCAAATTTCGCAGTCAAACCCATCCTCGGAAAGTTCCAGATATGTTGCTGCTAGACTAATTAAACTATTTATAATAATACCATCTCCGATGACATTCAGACGTCTGTTTTGTTTGTTGTTGATATTCTTAGTTCTAAATATATCTCGCTTAATAATTTGTCGTCCTACATTGTATTATTTCATAATTACCTCGGCGTGCCAGATAGTCGTGTGAAATGCTCGCGTTTATCTCAGGAGACAGTTATATCACAGTAATAACATTGTCGCAATGTCTTACATGTATGCTAGTCTTGTTTGATGAGTCTGATTGTGGATCTTGCTGTTTTAGTCTTTTTTTTTTAATGCTTGTTTGGACTATGTCTAGAAATAAACTTCTATCTCGTGAAGGGTGTTCAAATGATATTTTGTTTTCGAAGTCAGGTGGAAAGTCAACAAGAATCGTCTTACTTGAACTTTTTGGTCACCTATTTGACCTGTTAAATTCTAATCTAAACAAATTAGGTGTATCCCAAGTTTCAATAGTTAGTACAAATCTAACACAATCGTGATGAATGATAGTGTTTGGTGACTTCTCATATTCACAAGGGTTCAGTCTGATGTCAATTTAGCTACCCTTGAGCCGATTCACTGCCTTCGCACTTTCAAAGCAAATTAATCGAAATTACATTGAGCACTAATAGTTTCTTGATAGCATAATAATACCTTTAAATGTACAATAAAAATAAAATATCCTACATTAAAAATTTTATTATTATTGTTTACTAAAATTATTTGACGTTATAATTCCTTTTCAATGCACATTTATAAATTAATTGCTATTAGAAAATACGGGTGCGTGATTAGAAATCTTTAATAACTCTTCAAGTTCGTTTACAGCCTTACCTTTTAATCGATTAATAGATTTTATAGATACAAGAACAACCATCGTGATAATACAATAAAATGTTTCATATTCATAAAATCTACCAAGAATAATAAAGTTGTAGGTCATAACAGATCTAACAAAAACAGCAATGATAATTGGGATTGTAAATTAAACGATCGAACTTTGAATATTGAAATTGTTACTGTGATATGAACAGACCTGTTTACCAATACTCTTCAGAATTTATTGACAGCACCAGTAATTGTAACGCAATTTGTTCTTAGCCCACTGTTACGTAAAATACGACCAACTGATACCAATGTCCAATAAAAACTGCTAACTCATTCATTCAATTCCCGATCAAAGCTGGGCTGCAGAATTAGTTAACAAAAAATTTATTTGAAATAACATCCACTGAGACTGATAATTATTACACTACTAGCTTTTGCCCGCGGCTTTGCTCGCGTTAGAAAGAGACAAAAAGTAGCCTATGTTACTCTCCATCCCTTCATCTATCTCCACTTAAAAAATCACGTCAATTCGTCGCTCCGTTTTGCCGTGAAAGAAAGACAAACATACAGACAGACAGACAGACACACTTTCCCATTTATAATATTAGTATGGATTGATTTTATTATATAATGATTTTATTATATGTATTGATGTATTGATTAAATAATGGTGCTTTTAATATTTTTTTTGTTTTTGTATGGCCATCCTGGACTTTTTTTAAAACTAAAAGCCCATTTCATAACATTTCCTTTCAACGATCTTTTCTTCAAAAGTTAGGTGACACTTGACAGCGACAATGACAGTATTGCCAGATTACTAAACAACTATTAGGCCACTCATATACACGTGAATCTAGATTGTGATAATGTGGGGGGGGGGGGGGGAAATCGATACAAATCTTTTATGAATAAAGGTGATATGGTTTAAATAAATTTTGTTTACATTAATAGGTAAGTGATACGAAGTTCACCGGGTCATCTAGTATGTATATAATAGTAAACTCACTGCCTGATATCAACGTGTTTGTTAATATATAACAATAACTAACTAAATACATTAAACTTGGAGGGTTTATTCTTTGTGAAGAATATAAAAAATAGCCCTAAAGGGTTAAAATAGTAGGTAGAAGTTCGACATCCACGCGGGCGAAGCCGCGGGCGAAGGCTAGTAAATATTTTAAATCTAGATATTTTTTTTATCTTAATATTATTTTTGTACGTTGGAAATAAGAAAAGCTGTTACAGTATTATTTTTTACAGCATATTACACGCCTTTTTGTTATTTCAAACCGTATTAAATGGCTTTTATTTGCATGATTTGGATTTATGAAAATGATTCCATTCGTATTTTGAAAACAATTAAACATTACTTATTTGTGTCAGGTTGACGGGTTGTAACCTCTATGGTTGTAACTGTTTTGACACTTGATTTGCCGGTTACTATGACAACGACATCCAACAGAACATGGACAACTTTTATATGGGAAAATGGAATTGTTGTTTTACTCTATCTTTCTCGCAATTTTAGAGACAAAAAGTAGCCTATGTTACTCTCTATCCCTTCAACTATCTCCATTTAAAAAATCACGTCAATCCGTCGCTCCGTTTTGCCGTGAAAGAAAGACAAACAGACAGACAGACAGACAGACACACTTTCCCATTTATAATATTAGTATGGATTTGTAAACGCCCGTAAAACTAACAATGTACACACACCGGCAAAATTAGGGGAACACAAAAAAATGGTCGTTTTTCTGGTTACGGTCTCGTGTCTCCCCTGACGGCTCCCCTAGGGGAGACATCAGGATTTTTTAAATCCTATTGTCTCCCCTGGGCGGGGGAGACATCAGAACTTGCTAATAAATTATAATTGGAGTACTCGTATATCCCCTGTCAAGCATTACATAATAACGTAAGTAGGTACCCATATTCGTAAAAGCTCATTTCATCAATTAATCTTTTACGTAGCTTTTCCAAAAAATGTCCAACACTGATTTCTTCGTGAAATAATTGTAATTGTGCGTTTAATATAAACTTGTCTCTTTCGATCTGAACTTTCCTCCTTTTACTGGAATGTAACTACTGCTAAGAAAAGCTATCTCACTTTGGTAGCTTCGTTTGAGGAGACAAAAGTGAATAGGTAGACATAGCATATGTATGTAATGTTTGACAGGGATATACGAGTACTCCAATTATAATTTATTAGCAAGTTCTGATGTCTCCCCCGCCCAGGGGAGACAATAGGATTTAAAAAATCCTGATGTCTCCCCTAGGGGAGCCGTCAGGGGAGACACGAGACCGTAACCGTTTTTCTTAACAAATTTATGTAGCACATATTTTTTTTAGTTAATCAATAATTAATTGCACTCAAACTAACTGAAATAAACGCTAAAGTGACTCACACAATACTTCTACGTGAAGAAATAAACAAAAATGTCAAAAAATGAGAATTGAACGTTTTTTCCTTAAAAGTGAAATCTGTAAACATTTTCAAAAATGACAAAAAAAAAGGAGTTTTAGTATCGGGTATTGCCGCCACAGGCTCTAATTAAAGCCTGTACACGATTTTCCATGCTTTGGATAACGTTATCAATGAGTTCTTGGGACAAATTGTTCCACTCTACCTCTAACGCTAATTTAAGTTCCTCCACATTATTAGGGGCTGGATTTCTTTGTCGAACCTTTCTTCCCAGGTAGTCCCAGACATGTTCTATCGGGTTCATATCCGGTGATCGCGCTGGCCAGTTCATCTGAGTGATGCCTATTTCATTAAGGTATACGCGCAGTGTGAGGGCGTGCGTTATCATGCATGAAAATGAAATTTTCGCCTATGAATGGGGCAAAAGGCATGACATGGGGTTCTAAGATTTCTGTATTGTACCGCTGTGCAGTTAGCGATCCATTACTGATGATCACTAGCTCCGTGCGGGCTCCCAAACATATGCCACCCCATACCATAACTGACCCTCCACCATACGACACAGTTCCAGTGAAATTTGCTTGGTGATAACGTTCCCCTCGATGTCTCCACATTCTTTCCCTCCCATCCACGAAATTTACACAAAATCGGCTTTCGTAACTGAACAAGACACGGCCCCACTCATTAGTCCAATCTTGGTGCTCTCGAGCGAATTCTAATCTTGCTACACGATGAGCTACCTCGAGTTTTGGGGCCTTTGCTGGCACGTACGAGTTTAAGCCAACTTCATTCAACCGTCTTCTAACAGTCCTTTCACTCACGTTGACGTTACGGACTTCTGCTAAACGATTTCGGATCTGGAGAGCTGTTTGAGGACGATTTCGTAAAGTCTGCATAACCAAGAAACGGTCATCCAAGGCGCTAGTTGCTCGATTTCTGCCCTGTCCTCGTCTGCGCACGAACGATCCAGTCTCCCTATAACGTTGGACGACGCGATGAATCACCGATGTCGATACAGCCAGTGCGCGACTGACTGAGCGATAGGTGTGCCCTTCCTCGATCATGGTTACAGCCCTAGCCACAGAAGTTGCTGGTAAATCACTAATTTTGTATCAGAACAATGTGCACTATTCAAATGTATACAGTTAAATGACCCACAGTCCCTATTCGCAGCATCCACTAAAGTTCTTATCAGAATGAGTACAGAACGTTAAGTGAGCAAATTCTTAAACAACCATAAATTCTTGTCAAAACACTTAAAATTAAAGTTGGGGGTACTGAAAACAATCTGTTATGAAGTTATTAACACTTAAACAAAAACTGCTTATAAAAATACTCGACAATGTTAAAAAAATCAACCTTTTTTTTGTGTTCCCCTAATTATGCCGGTGAGTGTATCAGTTCAAATAACGAGAAATGTTGCAAAACTCAAGAACTGACATTAGCACCTACGCCTAGAAAATAATCCAGGTGTTATTAACTTTGCTCTATCCAAATAGGCCGTTTATTTATTAAAGTAATAAAGTTGTTCTTGAAATTGTATCAAGTGGAATAAATTGAATTGGCTGTTTACGTCTAAGGTTTTAATAGAATGTTAGAAATTCACTGACGTACTGAAGTTAGGCAAATGTTCTGCGCCGAAGCTGAAAATATGTAAAAGGTGATGTAGAACATACTTAAAGACTAAACAGATGTAAAAACATCTGTCAGAAGTTAGTTAGAACTGATAGATAAAGAGGTAGAAGTTCAATAAAATACTGTCATTGATAAGGTAAAGAATGCATTGTAAAAACAAAAAACAACAAACCAATGCAAAATGAATTTCTATCAGATTCATTGATGACTCCACAAAGGAAGTTTATTAAAATGCAATTTTACGAAAATTAAGTTTTGCAGATTACAGGTCTAGTTTACTGTTCAAGCAACTTTACATAGTCAGTTTTGTGAGTCGTGTTACTGAAATTAGTTAATGCATTTTAAACAGAAATGTTAGTAGGTATTTCATGTACTAAAACTATATTTCACATTTTTCCAATCTGTTTCAAGACTAACTATTAAGTTTTAGTAATAACAAATTATTATTTACGATCATCTCGTGTGTTTTTTTTAATAGCTAACATAAAGCGTTGCTATTATCTTCCCCCAAAGCATTTAAACATGTGATTGTGGTTTTTTTTTTTGGTGAGTGGGACATCATCCAATGACTGCTCCCGTCCTGGGTGCGGCGGGAGGGCGTGTCAGACTCTTACTGACTAAAACCCACTCGTGTTCCTTTGATTGCCCTTTATGTTCCAGGGTCACGGTAACTATTATAAACATTCCGCAACCCCGGCAGGCGTTGATGACGGTCAATATACCGTGATCTAATTTCTAAGGACGTGATCTAATTCTTTATGTGTCATGTCAACGATTAACGATTCTACATAACTGTCATTCGTGATAAAAAGGATTGCATCATTAAAGTAAATTCCTTGCTATTTGAAACGAATACGTACCGATTTGATGTTTCCTCCTTTTCATTTCCTTGAAACGTTATGAAACTGTTTGCGGAAGAACCGAATTCTTTCAACTCACGACATATAACGAATTTGTAAGATCGGCTCGCCTAAACAAGCAAACAAATGAAATGATTGCTCCATGTTAGTCAAACAGTTGTCCTGACGTAACGAGGCGTCTCGAATTTCATCGCGTATCAATGTTAATCCGCTCCGTGGTACTTTAATGAAATGCTCTATTGATCGTTTGTAACGAGAAAAAGCATTGCTGAGATTCAATTACTCTGTAATTGCATGTGTTGAAAGTAAAATCGCATACGTCGATACGAAGAGCGTTATTAACTTTCCTGTGAAGACGAAGTTGTGTTTTTGTAATGATCGTTTGTATTTACTTCCTAGTTGGTTAGTGCCTTGCTAGAATTATTTTATTAAAAAATCTTTCGATCTGCGATTTTGCATCATTTTCATTGATCTGTATAATGTGAAACTGAATAAGGCAAAGTTCATTGTAAACCACTGGTGAATTGCGTAATAAAGGTATATGATAATAGGTGTAACTTAACATATCCAGTCTCCGATTGCTAAATGGTTAACTTATTACATCTTCTTCTAAGGGCATAATAAAGTTAACAAAGGGCATCCTACTGTTGGGCCGAAAATTAAGTCTTTACTGATCAATTCTTTTAAGCGATTTATCAATCCTACTCATTTCTTCCCACATAACTTTACTAATAACGATCAAAAGAGTTACAACAGTACCCGAAGTATTCTTTCGTCAAGTAGGCGCAAAGGAAGTTGCATCAACAGCACCTTGCCAGCATTGCCCACGTATTGTCCCAGTTCGGAGTACTTCGGAATACTTCGGACCTCGCCACGATTGGCCCTTAGTGGAGTTTTTGCTTCAACTGCAAAAGGAGCCATCGAGAGGCGCTTTTCATTCATACACTGTTAGGTCAGATGCTATTGTTTCATCAAGTTATTGTTCAAAATCCCATTTGAGATGAACGCTGTTTTGCGAATGTGTTCGAGCATATTAACGTTTTCGTAAACTG
Organism: Athetis lepigone; assembly: GCA_033675125.1. Taxonomy (NCBI): domain Eukaryota; kingdom Metazoa; phylum Arthropoda; class Insecta; order Lepidoptera; family Noctuidae; genus Athetis; species Athetis lepigone. The sequence continues at coordinate 19,779,924 of CM066229.1, read as the reverse complement.
GGAGTGCAAAAGCTAGATATTGTTGTGTTTGCTAAGTATTCATTTTGTTTTCTTTTACAGGTAAGTCCTGATATGTATTGCAGAGCTGGAGGTGTCAGTGAGTGAAAATTATTTTGGAACAATGAACTAACGTTAATTACATTTACTTTTACTTATTAATTGTTTCATCATCATCTTTCAACTCTTATAATAATTTAAGGGTGGACTCAGCACGTTTTCTTATTTAATTCTGCGTTGTTAATTACTTATTTACTCTCTGTGGCCTCGTCCAATATAACTTAATTCTATAAACCATATTTTTTCTGCAATTGCTCAAATCTTATAAATACCCAATTAAGGATTGCACGCCGCGCATTTTTCTCTTGCACTGTCACGCTCCCATAACCGTAACAAATGGCTTTACGCATTCCACCAAGACAAAACGTGTCTAATTATAACCGTGCATTAACAGGCGAAGGACGAGAGTCCTGGACGCAGATGATCTGACGCATCAGCCCAATTCGTTCCACTTCACACGCCTGCACCTCGGGTTATGTAGCACCGTATTTTAAGACCTCCGGTATTTAGACTACGTGTGATATTCAGTTGGCACTTGATCCTATTTATTTTGGTACACGCATCTCTAAATGTTCTAGAGAATTTCGCACTGGAGATTTGCAATAGGGAAGATGCAATATTTTTATTTTTGTTTTGATTTTAAAGAATTCCATGTAAAATAGACCACAAATATATTAAAAAGTTAAAATGTTGTAATTTATTGTAAAAAAAAGCGGTTTTAAGTTGACAGTAAACGTCCGCGCGAAAACGGACCAATAGCTCCGATGACGTCACTGCAGTGACATTGTATCTCTGGTTGTATTGTTCTTCTCTAATTTTTATAACTTTTTATTATTTTTCGCCATTCCAGATACTTTTATTGCTAAAATTTGAAAATAAACTATCAATCAACATCTCGTGGTCATAATAATACCGCATGAAAGCATGTATGCAATGTATGCAATGCTTTTTTATGCAAAAAAGCATGTTGACTCATGTTGATATCTCCAACACCAGACGGGGTTACAAACTTTGTATCAGATAGTTTTGATGTATATATGATATGAAGAATCTGGATTTAAGGAATCTTTATTTATTTATTTAAATAAAGATTCCTTAAATCCAGATTATTTACCTCCTGGACCTTGTATCATGGCAGACAGAGGCTTCAAGCCTCTTCAAGCCTTCTTCAAGCATATCGAAGGTGTGTGTTATTTCAGTTGATTGTCCATAAGTGAACAACACTAAGAAAAGTTCAAAAGATGAAGTACTACAGTCGAAGAAAATTGCATGCCTTCGAAATCATAATAAAAGAGTCATTAGAAGACTGCGCGAATTTACTTTTCTAAAGCTAATTTTATTCCTACAAAACTATTTCTGTTTACTTTGACAACTAACTGCGGGTGTGCGTTCCAAAAAGGGTAAGAATTACACGGAGTAGCGCGAAAGTTACTCTAAAGCGTTCCGCTGGCTTATTACCTATGAAACAGCAATCAGCAATATTTGCGCAGTGATCGCGGGTTTAATCGCTTAACGATGACGATAAAGTAGCAATCGCAGACATTTAGTCATGCTTTGTTTTATTAGGTACCAAAGCGTTTTATTAATGTAAATATTGAATACATACCATCATAAATAAAACAATTTTAGAAATCTGGACCTTACCAAAAACAAATAATATAACAGTGTTTTATGTAAAATTAAATTACCTACCGTGTATGTCTTCTATTTAATAACCGTAAATTACATGTAATATTTTTGTTATATAATCAAAAGATATTGAATTTAAAAAAATCTCGATTAAGATTTCATTGTAAAAACTCGATTGTATCTCATCACTATTTAAGTATTTGGAACTAAAAACCTGCAACACTGGAAATGTAATTCTTCTGACTCGATTTAAAAATCGTACTAAAACCTCTTTTTAATTTTCGAGTGAATTCCTCGCACGTTTTGGAACGTGCCAGTGACGTCATTCCAGTCGCTTAGCGCTGATTGGTGTTTTAAATTACGTTTCATTTCATGTAATTTTAACCCAACTAAACCACCAACTGCTCTAAAGCAAATAGGGGATCAAAAAAGTATTACATCTGACATGGCACCTACAAACTAATTTACTGCGTGATGTGTGAAATCCGTAGCTTTTATAGAGTAATCCACTTCGCTAACTCTCGGCTTTATAACTTAATATATCGGGTTTACGAGCCTTTGTAAGCTTTTTAATATTTTTTGTGGTTTTAATATTTTCGTTGTTTAAGCCTTGGCGTCATAACAGTAAAAATTGTTTAATTGATCTATTTTCAATGCATTCAAAATAGTGTTGAAAATGTTAGATATTTAATGAAATTCACATTCATCTTGGAAAATTTTGTTCTCACTATTTCTTTTGGATTTTAGTACATTATCAAAATTAATCAATAAAAACTGTTCAAGCATGTTTTGTAAGACGAGCCTTACTAATCAAATATTGTCGTCTACTTGAGTGCCAATATCGGGATATTAAATAGGGACTTCCACTCAAACTAGGTGAAGGCTAAAAATCTTCAAGGAAAGAAAAGCTTCAAGGAAAAATGTGAAATTGTTATATATGAAAGGAATAGCATAACACTGCTCTGCACATGCAATTTTAGGGATAGTGAAATGTTTTTGTTTATTGCTATCACGGCTAAATCACTAGACCGTATTTTGAACGAAGGAAGTACGGGATAAACTTAAACCTCAATAAAAAAAATATTAAAGGATGATGGCTACATTTTTATCTTCATTAACGATAGCTGATATTCATTCCAACGACTCACGGTGAAAAGCATGTATTTAGTTTAGAATTAATTTCATTTCATCATTTGCTTCAGTTGTTTTAAACATAAAACAACGTACCACTTCCAATGACATTGTATGATTTAATAAAACATGCGGACATTAGATAGCTGTCACTTTACGTAAAACCAGATATCCGCAATAACTATCAAGAATCGAGTAAACTGTCAGACGCACTTTATAGCAAACGCACTCTCGAGGGAACGAACATAACTTGTAAAGTAAGAGAATGCTGTTAAACATGTAATACCTAAGAAAATGATGGACCTCTTCCGACATATGTCGATGATATAATGGTAACAAACGTAGAGAATGTTCAGACAATGATTACTCAAAAAAATATTGTAATGTCACGGAACTGCCAATGTCTGAAATTGTGAATCATGATGTCTCCCACGGCGAGAGACAAACAAACTATTCATTCAAATCATTACATAAACAAAAAAGTTTCATTTCTACACAAGAATATTTATGTAACGAATCAATCAATGCATCGCTATCAGAAAGCACTTAGTCGACAATAATTGTACACTCCAAGAGCATTCTCAAATCTGTCAATACAGATATTGTTTGCAGGCCTTTGGATACAATCCGACGGGGGTCTTAACAAACAACATGATAATATATACAATAGAAAATCGTCCGCTATGAAACAACTAACGTTGAATAGTTTGAATGCTTTCATATTGAATTCGACGATAATCGTTGGGATTTCGCGAATCCTGACTGTTTCGTCTGCTTGGGAAGGGGTAAGCACGTTGCTTTCCAGTTCTATCATTAATTTAAAACAATTTGATTAGTTTTCGTCGACGCCGGCTACAGTTGAAATTGCATATTTTTTTGTGAAACTATTATCCACTCTGTCACTATTTTGGATCAACCTTTTGTTTATAAGCTTTAAGCTATTTAGTCCAGGTCTATAAATCGCATTTACATGTAATTAGTCTGAATAAAAAGCCGATACATTCACGCCCACTTAAACAAAAATGTATGTACTTAGCAGTGTATTTTAACGAGACAACAACATTTAAAAATATTTTAAGAATCCCCCTGTCATCTATTTGTCATTGTTAACCCACTTTCCAAATAGTACTTTTAGACCCAGCTGACATGCTTAATGATTCAAAATGTCATGACACTTTTCGTGACTATATTGTTGCCAAAAATTGTGTTTAGATCATTAAGGTGTGTTTGTTCGCTTTCTATGTTGTGTTCGGATTCTCTGATGAGTAACTGATTTCGGTTCTCATGCTGTATTTCCGTTTTAATCAAGCTCACTTGATTTTGATTACTTCGTCATAAGGTAGATGGAAAGTTATGCACTGAGGGCACGTATTTGATTTCAGTGCCTCCCACGTCGTCCATCGACGCCTATATTAAGAACATTACAAAGGTCCACCACGTTTTAAATATGTCAATTTATGTTTACTGGACATTATGCGGAAATACATGAGGAATTTCACAGAGCTCATCCATGTATGACGCTTGAGAATGTTTGAAGGCGCTTTAGGGTGACTGGCCCCGTTTTAGTTCTACAAGTTTCGCCAAATTGGATGCGACATTGATACTTTCAGCACCCACACATCTTGCCATCTGTTGTAAACATATTTACGCGTATCGACGTTTATCTTGAAACGGTCGGCCTTGGTACAGATTCCGGGACAGTTAGTGTTACCGCACGTTCTCTATTAAACTGTCGTGTTACCGTTTCTACTGAAATTAGCCGCGGATGCGACTCGATGCGACTAACGGACGCTGCATTTGGACGATTGCGCTTTGCGTTTCTTGGCGTGTTGTGCGTTAACACAACACATCATAAATAACTCTACTAATTGTCGTCGTGCATCATTACACTCTAATTCAGATCGCTAACACTTTTTTGTTCATTGAAAGTAACCCAGCGTTAAGTTTGCATGGCTTAGGTACTTGACGCGAATTTAAAAGTAGGCTGGTATTTGGCTGAAAGTCGGTCATCTATTTCAGCGATTTAATGGTGCTGATTCTCTTGTTCACAAACTTAACTAAATTTAAGTTAAATGCATCTTTCTCGTTTCATTCCTTAAAGAAAAGGACAGAAGCTACATTTTAGTTTTATCCTGTCAAATTAGACAGCGCCTGAAGAAAATTGAAGTATATATAGACGCCATGTTTTTAAATCGCGTCTAAATTATCTATGGAGTGTCAAAATTTGACAGGACTTAACTAATATTTTATCTTCTTTCCTTTTCTTAATTAAATGGAAAGAGAAAGATGCACTTAACTTAAAATTACGTTAGTTTGTGAATAAGAGAATCGGCACCAATATCAATCTAGTGAAAAGGATAATTTATATGAATTTTAATTTTTTTGTTAGGAACTTACACAACTTCTATGCTTCTATATATGTATTGTTAACAATTAAACATAAGGTATTCAAGAACAACCTTTTTTATTTTCTCAGAATTGCAAAATTCTTCGGATTCAAAGTCCATTCCGTTTGAGCCAATACCTGAGTTTAGATAAAGCATCCGATTTTCAGATACCTATTCATTACTTACACGTTGAGATGTTTGTAGCTTCAACACAAATAATAAAAACACCTTTGCACAAGGGGTTTGGAGATCAATATTATATTAACACTTCACATTATAAAGCCAAAGAAATGAAAATTTATTTTAGTGTTGCCCATGTTTCGAGGAAGGCTTTAGACTATATAACACCACGCTAGACCTGCGGAAGCTGGGTAATAACTAAATACGCGGATAAAACCGCGGAGAATAACGGCTAGTAAATTATAAGTCCTGGTTTCTTTGCAGTTTTTTCAGTTATCAATGTGTTTGCTGTTCATTAATTAATTTTACAGTAAAAGTCGACTTCTGAACACAATTTACTAAATATCAGACGATAGAAAGACTAAGGTTTTGCTGAAAGTCCAAGAATCTACTAGAACAAAACAAGTTTTAAAATACTGCTAGTATCAACACACCGTCTTCAATTTTTACTACTACTACAACTACATGTTTTACGCAACCGGAAAAATGTTCAACCATTTCTCTGTCGAGTGTTATTACAGACTATAATTTCACTTCTCACATTTTACGTTTAACACCATCAATATTTCACCGGGACACATTTGCCATCTGCATCTCTTTTCATCCAACACGATCACCTTGGGATAAGAGAGATAGAAGAATTGTAGCGGTTACTCAAATAGTCTAAATTCCGACTGTCATTTAGGAACTTTACATAATAGTTTTAACGTTCTGTTGAACCTTAGAATTGATGTTTACACGTGAAACAGGAAATCCATACCCCTATTCTAATAAATTACATGCTTCTGTCTTCAAGTCTGGCCTATTTAGTGTCGTGAATAATCTTTATTTATATCAAGGCGTCATTAAAGGAGACAGTCGTTGTCTAGCACTCACTTTATTTAATTCAATCACAACATCTAGGCTTAGCACTTCTACTGAATAAACAAGAATCTTAAATCGTCTTTAAGCCCTGTTTGTATGTTTGGAACGTGGGAGAGTAAATACTTGGCAAGAATTAGAGAAAAGGTTTTCGTACTAATCCAAACTAATACAAAAGCTTTTGTTTCAGTGTTTATCGGAATCTCTAAAGATTTTGTTGTAACAGAATTGTATCTTAGACACAGGATAGAATGATAGTGTATACTATATTTCCCTCACATTTTCCAAACTATGCCAAAGAAAATTTCTTCTTCATCAAAAAACGACGAACGCACCCGCGCTCTCAACTAATATACAACCGCAATTTCGCAGCAAGACGAATGGATTACGCACGATGCGAACGCTTCCCTCTTAAAGACGGAATGCGTGTCTATTGATGGCGGGTCGCGTGCCACCAGAATTGTGATTGTACAACGGTACCTGAATGAGAACGATACTCCAATACGGTTTCTTTTACCCAGTTCATACCAAAATAAAATAGTTTTGTTTCCTCATCCAAGATTGTTCTGCATTAGTTGATGCAGTCAGTAAATTGGTTTTGTAGTAAATGCCTTTTACAATTGTGAGCATTCTACCTTCTGGTTGAAGTAAAAGAATTGCGTGATGGTACGTGACACTGCTATACTGAGCCTAGAGAAAGGCCCAAATCTAGAGTTTTGCAATATTTGTCGTCGTAACATCCGTAACTCTTAGTACGTTGGCTAGCCGTACTAACCTCATTTATTTCCTCGATGGCCTTCTTTCCAAGAAACTTAGGGTCTGCTTTCAATAATCGTATTAAAATATCTTGCATTTAAGATTTATACGTTGGCTTACATTGCTCAGTAGGCAGGCGAGAACATCAGTTTCATTAGTTGCTAAAAGAGCGTGTTGAGTGGTGAAGTTGATCTTAAGCTTATTTCAGTAATGACTATTAAGATTAAACATGTCACGACACGCCCCAATGCGGGGGCTGCCGCAACATTTAGAAACACTATCACCGATGCAATAAACTCACAAGGCAACATATTTATAGTTCTTTCTCTTTTATGTAACGGTGCAAGAGACTTGCATAACGAGATGCATCAAGATATCGCCCCATTAAAGCTTCGTTTCAATTATGTATCGTATTAACTTTTGCATATTTTGTTCCTATTATTCCACATGAGGGTCATATTATAAAGATCAATGTTTATCAATGAACTTTTTGATTACTGTTCGACTAATTAGAAGCGTTTTTATAGCTTTAAATGCCAAACACTTTATCGTTAATAAATAACTTGGTCATCAATAAGTCTTGGACACTGTTACGACCCAAACACTCTGCACAATTAAGGCGATTCGCACACTGCCCCGCATGATGCAGCGTAGCGCGTGGATGCGTGTTCTTCCGTTGCTTGTAAGTATCTCCGTTTGTATGGAAAACACGCACAGTCTAACACACCGAAAATGCATCCACGCGCGTTCATGCGGATCACGCGCATACACGCGGAGAAACATGCACCCCCGCGCGTAGGTGCGGGGCGAGACGCAAGGTATGGCACACCGAATCCCGCAGTGCCGCGCGTGATTTTGAATGGGCGTGACGTGTGAATCAATGAGAACGAGAGAACGGCGAATAAATGAGAGCCGCCGTGCGTGATTCTACAAAACGCACCTACGCGCGTGAGTGCGCAAAAAACCCGCACGATGATGCAGATCTGCACTCCCGCAGAAACGCGCGTAGGTGCGTTGACACGCAACATGCAGCGTGGTCCGGGGCAGTGTGATAATCGCCTAACCACCGCTTACCCCAAATAGTACAACTATGTTGAAACCGCGATGATCAAGTTAATTAAGTCTTCGATCACGAACTACAAATCCGAGAGTTGTGTCGAATGTGAGATTTCTAGGCCACACTAAAGCAGCATTGCAAATTTTTAACTACCTTTTTGTAGGATAAAGAATGCATGCTATGTGTACCGTTTACTTCTACGGCCTTCGGTAAAGTTTCGAAACATTTAATGGGAAAAAGAAAAAAGAAAAACAGCTATTAGAACCATTTTTTCTGGTATTGTTTGTATTGATTCAAAAGTTGATTTCTTTATCCAAAGTCAACGATAATTATCGTTGACTTTCAACATTTCAAAATATTTAATATAGAACGAAAACACGTAACTCGGAACTAATGTAAAAAAAAATGACAGAAGCCGATGGTGGCTCAAAGCATTGACGTAAAAACAAAGGTACGCCGCAAAACGCATACGATCCCTTCTTGTTTAGCACGGTGCATAAAAACTGCATTCACGACGGCGCTAAGCCGTCCACCATTATTTTTAGCTGGCCACAAATAGATGTGTGTCGCACCGTACACATTCGTTTCGCCTTTATAATCGGCGGAAGGGTACCACTCAAAATTAAAACGGGAAGAGGATTCTATTTCGGAGACCAGTTTGATATGATGTCCAGTTCGTGAGGAAATCTTATGGTTTTCTTTATTTAGGTTGTTTTCTTTTCTTTGCTCGAATTTGATTCACCGATGTTTCGAGTTATTTATTTTAACAATAAGAAAAATCTGGTAATTTTGTCAGTATTAAGTTTTGCTGTGACATACAGGGTAATTGTCTAGTTTGAGATTTACAGGAAATAATTTATTGAAATTTTTGGTAATATATTCAGTAGCAGGATATCTGATGATAACTGTACTACCTACTGCCTGTATAATAAACAACGTTTTATATTATATGTGTGTCAATCTTGGCCTTAAACGTTGCCTTTCATTTCACATCTAAATATTGATACAAAATGTTTTATTGTCCTTGTTAAGTATTTTGAGAACTGCTCTTTATCATTTCGTCATCCGTTTAAATATTGACACTTGATATTAAGATAATATAATCAGCGGCTCAAAGAGAAATGTTGCCAAATATTACAACAAAATATTCAAATTCTTTAGATCGCCTGCTGAGATTTCGTCCATAACATAAATGTTTAATATACTGCATTGATTTAGTAATGAAACGTGTTCGCTGCTGTATCATAATAAAAACAGCTGATAGGCACTTCTTTCTACTGCTTATGTACGTCTGCTATCTTTGGTATTTTTTCGAAGGTCTTCATTTCATCATAATGTTAAACATCACCCTCAAGGTTTTCCTAACGAGCCAATCGAAGTGACTTCCTGCAACTCTCTCTAGGTTATTGGTCCTCGAATTTTCCAGTGCGTCGCTGCCACTCTAAGACCTTAAAACCCTAACGTTTATAATCTCTAGTTCTTCAATATCTTTTAAGAAATACTATTTCAATCGAAATAATAGTCCAATCCAAATCCCTGTAACATTGCAACGATTTCCAAGATTAATCCCATGGGGTTCAAAGTAATTTCTCAACGTGCCACCTCGGTGTGGTTTTGAAAAATGCGCTCTCTTGTAATTTGCGAGGGGAAGCTTATCGTACATCGACCGTCCGTTACTCGTTTGCAATACCGACGTCCGACGGTACTGGTGCCCAATGCGGAAGGGAGCATAGTAAACTAACTTCCAAATGTGATTTTGCTTCAACTTTTCCTGTTATTCTACTGCTATTTGTGATTTGTGAAATGATAGCGCTCCAAGAATGGTCTTTAAAATTTTTGCCTGGAAACATAAATTGTTTTATTGAAATTGATTCAGGAAATGTATTTGATTGTCCATACAGAGCATGTAAGTAAAACTGTTTTGAAATTCTGATTAAACTAAGTACATTCTTAGAGCTATAACCAGTACAGAATTCTGTTTCCTTGAATCTCTAACCCAAAGTTGCATCGTGTATCCGATTAGTTACGAATTTCAGAGTTTGATCAGTCAGTTCATTTAATTTAAAAGCATTGAACTAAGTTTCATGAGATTTGCGGGTTGAATTAGTGTTTTAGCTGTAATCACAAGGTTAAACAATTCCAAGTTGAAAATATTTTATGTTGATTTTAAATTTTTTCTTTAAATAATTATAAAGAAATTAATTTCCATCTAAATGGCAGACCATGCATAATTTAAAGTTGCTTTAATTTACATATTTCCCTATTCTTCATATTTTACGAACAAAATACTTCCAGTAATTTCGAGTTTAGACTTTAAAAATTGCACGTATGTAAATAGTTTCCTTAGTAACCTATCAGTCTGGTAATATATGGTAACGATCCAGGCGTGCAAATCTGGAGTTCATCTTCTCCCCTATATGGTCGAGACATGCCTGCAACGAACGTGCATAAGTGTCTTCAAGACCACCACTTATTATATCTTCGTCTTCGTGTTAAAACTGTGACTCATTCACGTTTTATTTTTTCGAGAAATATTTGTAAAACCATAATAAACACGACAGTGTCAACACATCAGAGAAAACTTGTTAGTCAAATGTGTCACTTTGAATAAAAATGTACGAAGATAACAATATCGTGCAACTGCCGTAATACAACTATAAAAAACTCAACGATAAGTGTCAAAGAAAACAATGCCTGTGCGCCGATAGACGCAAAGTAGGTATCTGTCAAGACGTCCGTCACGACTGCGCAGTTCAAACATCCGAAACGTGTCTACCCATAGCCGTGAGCTGAATTACTTCACATTGTTTCCTAAAATATTCCTCCATTTTCATAAAAGTTTCCTATACTAATCATATAACTGCTCAAGGCAAAATCCCAACATGGGATCTGGTATAACCCCAATTACTTAATTAAGCCACGATTGTAATACAAGTTCGTGAATCCATTTTCTCCGATCAATAAAACAATCTGAACATTCAAGAACAGCCTTCACGTGTTTACTTAATATGTTCTCATAATTTTCGATGCCTATGCGCGAATAATTTTCGCATGCAGCAATTGAGCGTTGTTAACAAACGATTTCAAAACAAGTCTTCTAGCAACATGTCCAATTTGAGAGGACTCTTCAAATTGCAGCTGTAAATCCGTGCTTGATACTCGACCGTGCGAAACACGAGATAGAATCTCCATTGTCCATATTTGTACAGGGCACGGCCAGTTTGGGGTCAAAGTGAGCCCTTATTATGTACGGCACTAGCTTGTTGCTTTTCAAGCGGTCGCAATTATGGAAATTTTCTCTGGAAACGTGGCTGGATTAAATATACTTTTGGATGCTGTCGCAGTTTAGGCTAGTGGGAAATGTACAGAGACTCAACACATTAAGTTGGCAAGTTGAGTGCCAATTGGAGTTCTTTATGCCACATTGTTGTGACTCCAAACTGTTGGTTGTTATGTTTAATATGTATGTACCCCTTATTTTATATAGCCTTTTTCAAGGAATTAAAGCTTCCAACATTATGCATGCTGTTGCAGATCAAGCTTTTTGCAACACTTTAATATTCTGGTTGTGATTGCAGTGTGTGGGCAGTTGGGCACTGTGCCAACTGATATTAGAATAGGATTTTTCATTAGTTTCTCTTCTATTTAGTACTTCCCCGTCATGTTGATGTACTCAATTTATTCCCCGATCAAGAGTATTATTTAAATTAACTTAAAATTGGGTTAAGTGTTCCAATAAATCTTAACGCAAACAAACCAGTTCTATCTGTAATTGTTCAGATATTCGGCACAAACGGAATCTTAACTGGAACAATTTATTGGCTCCAAATCTCAAGGCGTCCATTACAAAATGCAGTAGCATTATGAAATTTATTGGAACATATCCAATTAATTGTTGTAGAAAATGTTTATGGCAAATAAGATTCTGACAGTCGACTCGAAAAAAAAAGTCACTCCATCATACTTTATGATTAGTAATGAGAGTTTGAAAATAAATGGTATTGTGGTAAACAATGTAATCTGGAACTTTATGTCCTCGATTAAAAAATCTGATCAACATCGTGAAATAGAAAAATAGTCTCTAATAGATAACTACGAACAGGTTGTTGGAAAAGTATTATAATTTGGTTAAAAAAAAAATATTAAACATGTTTTCAAATGCGTAGTCACGTATTAGATCCTCTTACATTATAATATGGGCCAAGCTACTACTCTTTTGCATACCTGTAAAACAACGTCTAAAAGTAAATAAATATTTCGTAAGAAGGTGTTAATGTAGCTTCTGTCAACACGCTGCTAAAAATTAAGTATCGTTTTCACCGGTTGTCAAAGATCAAAATGACTACCATAGCCGTCGTATCGTAAATTCGTAAGACGTTTCGCACAGCTTCCATAAAATTTTACCTTTCAAATGTCTTACCTCACCAATTTGATTAATATCCTATATAAAAAAGTCTGGTTTATGTCCTGTAAGTTTTCATTGCTTACCTTTATTAGCAAACGATATTGCCTATATATTATGAAGTTTCATTTTCAATACAAAACTTTCCTCAGTTCTGATTACACCTTTTACTTTTGTTAAAATATTCATGTCTTTTAAAATCTTCGTTTTCCAAGTTCCGAATTTCGATGCTTCATTTACAATTATTTTTATCGGAGTTGTCTTACCAGATTCTTTGTTGTTGCGTAATCAAAGTCAAATGAATTCGCATTCCACTCTTCTACATCGGTGAGCTTGTCTGAAGTGAACAAGTATAAAAAGGAGTTTCGATTTACAATGAAACCTGGTGCTTGCGACAAGTTAGATGTAAAAATACCAAACCCTTTTTAGGTGTTGGAATGTGTAAACACTGCTCAGAAACTATTGTTTACTTTGCCTGTATGTGCACAGTGCTAAGTATAAGTAATGCTACTCCAGTTCTGATTTCATTTGTGGTCAGAATAATCGCTTTATTGAAATTCTTTTGGAGAGTTTTTATAATGATAAGGGTTTCTTGGAAGTGTGGTCTTTCAGGGTCTTGTACAGTTACCAAGCTTTGAACCCACTTCCATTCGGATTGTCTACTGATTCAATGATCATCATTTCACCTTAATAAATTTTATGTAGAGGATCATGTCTTGAAAGAAAGACTATGTGACCCTCTAAAGTTCATTACCATCTTTTTTAAACGCTTACATTACTCACACTGCGCCATTTAATCCTCAATAAAATGAAAAATTAATTTCACTACATTATAATGCCCTCCAACAATATCATTACATTTTACAACTTCGTTCTCAGTATCGGCTGGCTCTCTTATTGTACGATAAGCTTATTTTTAGTCGCCCATATGTCATATAGTTTGACGTCGTGCATTGCGGATTTTTATCTTATCGCTGTTACTTGCAAACATTGGCTTAATGTCGCGTTCTGTACGGCATTGCTGTTGTAAAGAAGCCGACGGGCAAACATGGAGTATTTTGATTTAGTGTACAGGTTTTACTATATTGTTCACTTGCGAGCAAGGTTTTAAGAATTATTCTTTTGAAAACAATGCTTGTATATATCCTTATCCATATCATTCTTGACTAGAGTAATAAATTCGAAAGTAAGGAGTATTTCAATGAAGTTTATTTTTATGCCTAAGTCGTTGAATTTTTTGTACAGAGTAAGATGGACTTTGGAAAACGACATAGGCTACTTTTCCAACCGTGCCTTTCTCTGCGTCTTTTAAAGAAAACGTATTCTTGAGGAAACGCTAGCTTTTAATATTTCATGTTTTTGATACGACGTATATATTCCATCAGTCTGATACTCTCTTTGCCTTAATGTAATTAAAATGTTTGAATAAATTAAACCATAAGGTTTTGAAATATTCCATACCACGCACGGTTTCATTCACATAACCTGTGCAATTTTCACATCATCACTATTTGAGGCCATAAAAATTATGTGCATGTTCAGAAAACTGTTATTACTTGTAACACCCTCTGAACATGACGCCCCGATCCCGTTTCCCATCGCTTCAATATCACTGGCATAATAACTTTATTTTTATAACCGGCTGTACGCACATGCCTTTGCCTTTACTTCTTCTTTTTCATTGCATGTTTTACTTGCGCGATGCAACGGGCGTGCTCCACGAAGAATTTTCAACATTCTTGCATGCCAGGATTACGTGTTATCTTCAAGTCATGTAATAAAGACGAGATTAAGTTTTTTTTTATTATTTCTTCGGAAATTGTGGGCGATTTTCGAACACCATGATCTCGCTCGTGAACGCAACGTGTTAGCATTTTCTTACTTGTTGCAGAATAAAATAGAATTTGCATTGGAATTTCTTAAGCCTCTATATCTATGTTAAATTAGATGCGCGAGCCAATATCACGTGCATTCTCTTACATTAACAACGACATTTAAGACCATTGAGAAATGCTCATTAAAATTGATTGAACAGTTTATAAGCACCCATTATATTAAGTATCATTACCTACTTATGCACTATTGCAATAGTCAACATGGTCACAGATGTGTGTCTCAACTCTTACTTATGTGGCTTACTGTTATATGTCGTCTTACGGTATACGACCATCTAAAACTAAGAAATCTTGCAAGTGGTGATTACTGGATTAGTATTATTATAATTTGAAACAACTTGTGACCAAATTGGAGCAATCTCTTATCTACCCTTTGCTCTAATGTCAATTTTACCATTTTCTAATCTTCTCTAAACGTTTGTATATCAGTTAGCATGCAGTAGGTTTCACTAAAATGAAACTCTTCTAAACACTACCGCACTTTTGCTTTCATTGGATAAAAAAAATCTTCAGGCTCACTCAAAACACTGGTTATCCCCTCAAAGTAGTTATTCGTAAAGCGTCATCATCAGTTCGTTAGCAAGGCTGTGTCAAGTGTCCCGACGAGACCTGCACTGATGGACAACCGCATAAATCGATCTTATTCATGCCAGATAACCAACCAACTTCCACTCTTCTCTTAAAAGCTACAAGGCTGGAAATCCAGTGCGTTTTTCTTTCATTTAAGGGACTGCTGCTGACAGTATCAGAGTCAATATGAGTGGGTGTCTAGTACTGTTAGTAGGTGCCACTCGGGATAAAAAAAAACTGTTTATGCTTCTTATTAGACAGGTATTTGCTTTGGTTTATGGTACCGTGGGAGTGAAAATGTGGCGCTATCAATACAATATTTTATTGCTTTGCGATCGTATTGGGAAGTTTATTACGGAATTATTTGAATGGGCAGTTTCCATGACGATAATAATGTGATATTATATGGGAAGATATTACTTGTCCTGCTGTTTTTTTTACTCCCTAATTAAAATTGATATGGAGTTATAATGTAAAAGTCAGAGACAGCTGGCTAGCTTTTTGACTACAATTTCTTAGAAATCTACAGAGACTCGCAGTTTACGTTTTTAATAATTTATAGATGCTCTCCATTTCCCCCTTCTAGCTACTTGTATCACATCACTCAGACGGTTTACGGATCCGGAAATAGAATCCGCCTTCCGAGTTTTCCGGCTGGGACTCCGCCACGTAACTTCTGCATTTCCTTATTCTAAGCTAAACTTAAAGTTAGTCGAATTTACTAAGAGCCAATTTGGAATGTAATAATAATTAAAATACTTTACATACTAAGCCGTCTTTAATAAGGGATGTTACGACGTCATATCGAATCAGAATTTGACGCGGAATTATATATGCAAAATCCCGACAGGAACAGTCGCTCAGCAGCGTTACCAGTCGCTTACCAGGTCCAACACCCGTCTGGTTGAAGAATTACTGGGTTAATTGCAATATTTAGCCAATCTATTTCAGTTATATCTCAATATAATTGTCATAAGTATTTGATCACGAACCCCATACTTACACAAGACTTTTCGAAACATTTATAAAATCGCTGCCAATACAAAGCCTGACAATAAAACATAGATAAGTACCTCTTCGCATACCACTAAGTGCAGACGAGATATTTCGAAACGAACCGGCGTGAACAAACATTGCCGTGACACTAGGACCTCTCATGACACCTTGACGAAATAATAAGCCTCACAAGATGTCTCAGATATGTTGACCATTTTTCTTTGGCTTCGTCCGCGTGATTTTCGGACTAAATAGTAGCATGTTCTTCTTCAAAGTTCAATCTCAATCTTCAAAATGTCTGTATATCAAAATTCATCAAAACCGGTCCAGTGGTTAAAGCAAATAAACAGACTTTCAGACGGACATTGGTAAGGATTATCAAAACAGAAGTTTTTTCACATGATGGGCAATCATCAAATGACTTCTCCCGCCCTGGGCGAGAGGGAGTGTTAGACTTTTACTGACTAAAACCCACCCATGTTCCTTTGGTTGTCCTTTATGTTCCGGGGCCGCAGTAACTATTAGAACTGTTCCGCAACCCTCAACAGAAGATTACTCTCAGCCTGAACACAAAATCTCTTAAATCTATGAAGCTAAAATTTTAATTTGCCGTAAATGTACTTTATACCTGGGAGACAACAGCTGAAAATAAGATTTCTACACATGCAGAGCTGCGTTAAAAGCTAATAGTGTTAAAGACGTACATTACGATGACAGTTTGCACATTATAATCATGTTGGTGGACTTAGTATTATTGTAAAACTAGCTTTTGCCCGCGACTTCGTCCGCGTGGATTAATAGTTCCCGTTCCCGAGGAATTTCCGAGATGAAAACTATCCTATGTCCTTTCTCGGGTCTCAGACTATATCTGTACCAAATTTCATTCAAATCGGTTCAGTGGTTTAGGCGTGAAGAAGAGACAGACAGACAGAGTTACTTTCGCATTTATAATATTAG
This sequence comes from Athetis lepigone, assembly GCA_033675125.1. Lineage (NCBI taxonomy): Eukaryota > Metazoa > Arthropoda > Insecta > Lepidoptera > Noctuidae > Athetis > Athetis lepigone. The sequence goes on along the minus strand of CM066229.1, from coordinate 19,763,046 downwards.
TATGGATGTGCAATATATTTGGCAACAAACTAATTGACGCACCCTACAGAAGTGCTGTTAAAAATATGTAGAGAAACAAAATTACTATCCACTGAAGAGAATTTATCTATTCTGTGTTACTATCAATAAATATTTTTTAAATGTGGTTTCCCTTTTCAAATCGCAAATGTTTGTGAGGTTGGAGAGACATATATTTGCTAATCTTTCAAATTTTTACAGCGGTATTGAACTAGCTATAATTAAGTACACATAACATATTAATCTAGCTTAAGACATAATTTTAAGACTCCATAATAAAAGACTTAATTAAGGCAATTACCAGGATTACTAAAATAAAACTGTCTTAACGACATAGCGGCTTCATAGAAACCAGTTGCATCAGTTCTCCATATTGTACGACCACTTTAATGTTCACCTTTATTTGTTTTGTTCAATAACTGGTCGTGGTGTTGACACGGCGAAAGGTCGTGTCAGATGGTCAATTGAACTTTCGCGTTGACCATTCTTAGAAATAATATATTTAGCCTATCGACAGCTGTATAGTTTTAGTATTACTTCGATGGGAACTCTTGTTTATAAATTACCGTACACTGCTTCTTCTTCTTCTTTTTTTGCTTAATGGGTTAATCCATTCCTATTGAAGAATGAACTAGTCTATTCCTTTACTATCCTGATTTAAGATTTTGTAAGTCCATAAGCATGCCGTCCAAGTCATCCCATTATCTATCCTAAAACTCTTATTAGGTCAATCCCAATTCACCTCGAGGTGAATTGGGATTGACCAAATAAGAGTGACGGCAAAGGTGGAGAATAATCGTCATCCCTTCTCCATATGAGAAGTGGTCTTTGCCCTGTAGTGGGATTATGATAAGCTGGTATAATTCTTATTCAGTGTGAAACGTGCTTATTGTGAAAATAGGTATTTTTAACCTAATTTATAAGATATTAAGCAAAGTCGCAGCAAAGACGTAATTGAGAAGGTTTCTTAGAATTCCGTCTATGACCTAAATTAATCCTTAGTTTATCAAAAAATCCTACGTAGAGCCTACTTATTATAAATAAGCTTATAGCCAAACAGAAATATTCTGAGAAATGTCTTAATAATCTTTTTTCTGATCCTAATAATAATGTATTTAATAAAAGACTTCAGTTATAATCCTATAACAAACATGCTACTAGATTAACAGATCATGTAGAAGTAAATATACGTAGATATACTCAACCTTAAAGGCCAAACATGACAATATTGTAACAAGCTTAATTAACTTCGAGATCAGACTATTTGGAGCCCTGTCAGAAGCCATTTACAGTCAAAGGGCTCCAAGTACAAGTAATACAACTAAACAGGGAACACAAACTCATTGAGAAAGGTAAATAAGTAATAAAGCAAAGTTAAAGAGGTTATACGGGACTTAAAATTGAAGTATGCAGGATATACATACTTCAAAATTCAATAACTCCAAAATTCGCCACAACCACTGGTACTCTTGAAAGCCGAGAAACTAATGATACGGCAAAAAGTAGAAATTGTTGTTACTTAGCAACTACTCCGTTATTTTCTTTTTTCGTTGCAGAAAGAAAAACAGTTTAATCGTTCCTTCAAGATCGATCGAGCTTCATTATACATACCATCATGCGTACAATTCTCTTCAGTTCAATAACTGAGGCTCAGGAAAACTTAAATATGTGTAACCCAACTATAGAAATCGATTTTAGAAGTAAACCCGTCATGCCAAAACATCAAATACGCTCCACGAAACTACGATTCCAATCATAAATATCTAAAAGCATAGAAAAGTTGGAAATAGACACATATATCGTTATAGTTGACACGAAATAAATGGTTATTTAATGCGTCTTACCGTTACTTCGCCATAACCGAAGGGGACGTTAAATGATGATGCGTTTTCTTGCTGTAACGTGAAAACGTGGCGGAAGTTTTCCTTGTTTCGGGAGAAATAGCATTCGGGTTGAAAAACTATGAGGTTCCCGTTAGGCTAACTGGGAAATTTGGGAAATGTGTTACAAAGGTTCCACAGTAAATCCTCATAAACATAATCACACTGATGATGATTATAATGATGACGACATTAGCAGGCATACTTAAGTGATAACCAGTGATCGTAATTTGGTTGCTATTACTATCAAACATAATGGACACGACCTTATTATTAATTATCTTAAAAACCCTGATATGCAACATTTATAAAAAACTTATCCCTAAGAATCATTCAGATTTTTAATCACGGGAAATTTTTGATTAAAGTTTTAGGTCGGGAATTTGAGGTCATATCCATATTTTTGATACAAAATTTCGTTCACTAGCGATAACAGTTATTACTTTATCCCTAACTTCAGACAATTTGTTGGTAGGTTTTTGGTTTTCTTTTTATTCAAATTATTCTTGGTTAAACAAAACAGCCTGAAATGCACACGAGCAATTTGAAAAAGTCATTATTAACCTATATTTTTTATTTAATCTATCGCAAAAAAGTCTCGAATCTCGATTCGCATAAATAATTTAAAGTCTCATATCAGATTCGTGTTATACCAATAGGAGGGGATGGCTTGCTTTGCCAAGAACTTCTTCATACTTAAACTTTTGTCTTACTCAGCTGATAGAATTTGTGTGTTTCATTCAAAGTTCTATTTACTCTCAAACTCAACATCCGCTTGGTAAAGCAATATTATAACTTAAATCATCTTCTTTTCTACAAAATAATTATACTTGTAGTTATCTTCCTTCGGTTTGAAGTATTGTTTTGTTCTGAGTCAACATAATTATCCGCTTATTACCTTCGCGTGTCGGTCACGTCACCTTGGGTTCACATCTAGGTTTATTTCTAGTAAACTCTTTATACTTATCATAACTCTTTCCATTTATAAAGATATATATTTTAATTAGGACGTCGATTCCATTAATGTTCAAATTTATTTATTTATTTATTTATTTAATTATTACATGGAGGACTTACAGCTAATAAAACCAATACAGAAAGAAAACAATAGTCATTACAAAGCCAATAACAAGTCCTCACGTATAGAAAATTTTAATTATTTCAAAACGAAATCGTCAAAGGAATTATCTTTCACCTTGAAATTCTTTGATATTGGTTAGAACAAACAGCTTCTATTGATTTACTTGTGACCGCTATCTAGATCACTACATGTACACAAAGATAATGATAACTGTTATTTTAAATACTTGGTATGCATTAAGTAAAGAAACTGGAGATATTCAATTAAAATTGTAATGAAGAAATTGTACATTACAATGTTAATTCAAAATTGTTCACCTAATTTTATTCAATCTAAGACTGACGTCAAAGCGAAATGTATCCTCAATTTGGCACTGATGAAGAAAAAATCTCCTTTACCAAAATATGAAAACAAAATATTTATTTATTCTAATACCTTTGTACTGTTAGGATAACAGTTTGGCAGTATTTTTCTTTGGAAAATAAATGAAATGGCTGTAGGCAATCTAGGCTTGTATTTCGGTTAACAACCTCAATTCCCTAGAATTTTATACAATAATAATATAAAGTTACTTGGTTTTGCTTTCATCAATTTACAACAAGTCGAATAAATATAAAAAAACAAGCCTACTTTCTTGTTTTTATGGATGTATACGGATTTTGGAGGTTCGTAGCATCTACGCCGATTACCTAACCATCTACTCCTGGAATGAAATCAGGTACAGAGCACCTATTTCTGCAGTCATCTATAGAATCTTGGTGTCCAGTGGAGGCAGTTCTCACTTCAATTTTCAGTACAAGAAGATCACCATTTTATTCTTAGACAGCATCGTAACGCACACGATACAGTTAATTCGAACGGCAGTCTAGAAAACTAGAAATCCAATCTAGCCTGGAGCACGAAGCGGCATAACCTACATACAAACACTTGCATTGTTTACGATATGCTCGGTAACTGATGCTGGAAACGTATCTTGATATAATGAGTGAAAGCGGGAAGATAGCAATAGCCTCTTATTGGTTTATTGGTGATCATCTTGGCTTTGATTAGCAATTGAGTCCAAATACTCCTGTGAATGAGCGCGGCATTGTCGGCTCTTTGATTTTGATTTCTTCAAACACTAGTTTCAAAACTTCTATGATTTTCTTCGTGCTTTCAAAGTATTCTTGAAACCATTTAGCTTTTGTTTCCTTCAGCTAACTATTTTTAACGGCTCCATAGCGATAACGCGAAACTTATTAGTGTCATTCTATTGATAGAAAGGAGATCATCATCGAGAGTATCTTAGCCTTAAAAAAAACAATCCACACTTATTGACACTCCTAAATCCCCCTAACGAGGAACATAAAATCTAATCAGCTCCTAATTTCACTTAAAGACTTGATGGTTTTCGCAAACGATGTCACGTGGGTCGACGTCGTGGACCAGGTTAATTGGCGTAAGACGTAATGACGTCATAAATGTGCTGCCGGGATTACGGGAGATACAAAATTTATGGTCTGTTGGTGGAGACGGTACGGGATGGGCCTTTGATGATAAGTTATGGGTTCTACTTACTGATACGTACTATGTTGTTGTGGAGTAATTGGTACTGTTAGAATCTGTTTTTGATGCAGCTCTTTATGGTGGTATTGCTGTATCTAAAATTCAATTCAGATTTGATATTGAAGCATCATTGATTATTTTAAAAGTGGAACCACTGTCTTGTGACTACCATTTAAAAAAATAACATCCTGAAAGACGAAACATCAAGGGAAAAAAGAGTCAACCCTTTTCCACTGTAGATGAACTAATAATAATTTCTTTGTTACAGGTGACGAACAAGACGTCCGGCAAAGTGATGGTGCTCAAGATGAACCAGCAGCGCGCCAACAGGCCAAACATGTTGCGAGAAGTGCAGCTCATGAACAAACTCAAACATCCTAACATACTTGGGTAAGTCTCATCATACATCCATCATTCGTAGTCATATTGTCTGTAAAAAAATTACCCGCTATTCGCCGCAAGATATTGATGATAATAATAATAGAATTAACATTTTGGAACTTCGAACATGTAGATAATTATACTATGTGGGTCTATAATAAGGCTGGCACAAAAGTAACTAAATATGTGTTATGAATAATTTACCATATTATGTCAATGTAAATGACACTTAAATACACATTTCAATGTTGGTAGGGGCAGCTTATGAAACGAAATAAGTTATAATTTGTACACAAATAGAAGAAAATCATTTGTAAACAGTAAGTACAGTCGCGGTCTGAAAGTGGTTACCACCATAAGGATCACAATTGCATGCACACATTAAGGCCACAAGTTCTAAATGTCTGTTTCATGATAATTTGATTGATCATAGATTATTTTTTTCTAATAATATGACAATCAATCGCTTTAGGTGATGGACTGACTACTAAAAAGGTTTGAAATACAGAAAACCTACTTTGAAAAATATTTTTGAAGTGAAAACTTCTTTAGCGGCGTTGAGCACTTTTTCTGTAATGGGTATAAAATCTTAAACTCGCGTCAGGACACGTGACCTGATCGAAAAAGCGTAGGACGGATGGATAGTGGACAGCTATAATCAAGTTTTCACTTCTGCCAGCACTCCCGGAGTGCAACCCGTCTTTTATTTTTTAAATAAGAATATGAGAAGAAATAATAAATAAAAGTTTAAAAAAATCTTTATTCAATATCTGGTATAACATCACTCCGCAGCTATGACTAATTTAGTTTTTTTAATAAGAATATGAAGAAAAAAAGCACTGAATAAAATCTTTGGTAAATACTATCTGACCCCCGCGGTTTTACCCGCGGTTTTACCCGCGTTCCCTTGGAATTAAATAAAAGGCTTTCCTATGCCCTTGCTCAGGCTATAGACTAACTCTGTACCAAATTTCATTTAAATCGTTTCGGTAGTTTTGGCGCGAAAGCGAGACAGACAGACAGTTACTTTCGCAATTATAATAGTAGTACGGATCCACAGCTTCGACCAATTTAGTTTTTTTAAATAAGAATATAAGGAAATAATAAATCAAATCTTAAAAAATCTTTATTCAATATCAAGTATAACATTACTCCGCAGTCACGACCAGTGCATAGATGCAACAAGACACGCGCATAGATCAGTATTTCTGGGATCATTTTCTGGTATCACTCGAGCACAGCGTGATCTATCTCGTAGTAGGCATCATCATTTCTTCCTGAATCATTTCCATGATCTATTATTTGGTCTTCTTCGCCGTGACATATTATTTAAACCTCACAGTAAATCACAAAAATTGTCCCTTGCTCCAGGGTTAAACTTGCCATTTTATTTCGATATGTAAAAATATTTCGTAAAATTTTACTCTTGTCTAAACGACGTTCAAACAATATTTTTTGACAAATGTCAATTCAACAAATTAAGAAAAGAGTTTCAAAGCACTGACTTTGGCACTATACCTGTCACTGTCACACAACTGCCAAACGTCAAGTGCACGATAGAGACGAAACATGGCTAAGCCGACGCCGTTGCTTAGTAACGTCTTTGTTATTCTCGTTGTCTCATTTTGCATAATAACTTCTAAAAGGTAACAAGTAACATGATATGGCATTTTAGATTTTAATGAAAAAAGTGTGATATAGAATGTACTTTCAAAATTGGTTAACCTTTTCAGACCGCGACTTTACAATATCTAAATCAATCTATCTGTAACGTGGATACCACCAAATTCCAACTTGATCAAACTCTAGTTATGTTATCCCGGTCCCTAATACGACTAAATTAATGTTATATGTTGCCAAGCACGCATAAGCTAAACTTGCTAAATTAAAGCTAAATTCGTTGATTAAACTTGAGTAACTTGACGATTATGTCTATGTACTTTTAGTTGATTTTCGATTAAAATCCGTATTAGTTCAAAAACGACTAGTAATCCTAAGCTTAAACTTGCCTTTATGCTGGCCAAGTTATAGGTTCATAACGTGCGCAACTGCACAGTTAACGGTTGAAAAGGATGTCATGTGCTTCCCCTTTCAGAAAACCGTTGACACGCCGGTAATAGGATTTTATACACTGACATGGATAATACAATCACGTAGACGAAGCTTAATAATCTATATTATCCATACTTTAATCAAAATAAGAAAAATTCTAGTCTTGTCAAAAATTTCGCACGCGGCGCCTCAAGTCAAGGCCATCAAGTCACTTTTTGGATCGATCAAATCCATTGAGCGTTCCAAGAATGCGATCGAAATATGAAATAGTAGATAAACGTAATTACAGAGTGTCACCGGAAACAATTTGGACATAAATCTGAAGCAGATATCAAATTATAAAATGCCAAACACTATATTGTGAGACGACAAAGTGTTTGTGAGTTTGTTGAAGTTGGTTGTAACGGGAAACTTCGAACAAATATTTGGGATCCTAAAGAATATAAAATGTAACGGTCAAAATGTCAGAGGGTGGCAGGCAGCGAAGCGAAACCAAAGCTACATGTTGGAGGAGTTCTTTGTCTAAGACATGTTTTGGCCCACTGCACTACTCCAATTTACTGTATTATTTAAATGTGCAGTGTATGAAGCAGATACTATTTTATTTTCTTGAGGATCCAAAGATTAAAGTAATTTTATTCAGTGACCTTTGTGCATTCAATCGAAGAGGTGTGTGCATTAAATCGAATCATGGTGTAAAATAAAAACGCGTCGTTTTCCTATCTGTCTGTACGATGAGATTTTTTGAACTTGGGAACAGATTTTAATGCGGTTTTCATCAATAGATAGTGATTCAAGTAGAAGGTTTATATGGATAATAAAAAAGCCGAGATTTTCAAAGCTTGGTAACAGCTTCTAGTTGATAATAATACCTCTTTTGGCCCGTAAAAGCGCGACCCATTAGATCTTCCATCTTCCAAGTGCTAAATCCTATTTGCCCGTCAATAAATCATTCTCCAATAAACTGCCCTAGATGTTTAAACCAGTAAATACATATACCCAAGCAGAACCAAATAATAGAAGACTAGCGTAGCATTCAAGTGATTTATGATATTTGCCACATTAAACTTTAAATGAAATCGAACGAAAATGATAACGATAGAACACATTTGCATACGTTAAATTATTTAATTATGTTTTAATATCCTATTCTATACTGCGCAGTAGCAACACGTGGCTTCAAGGAGATAAAAGTAATGAACTGGAAAGATATTTTTTTAATCCTTTTGGCTTAAGAAATCCTTGTCCATTGGGTCAAGAGTCAAGACTCCCTGTTATAGGGATGGGTGCACATTGCAAGTCTGACGAACCTAAGACAGATTGTCCTTAGTGCTCGTCGCCCTAACGCATTAATGGTAACCACTTATTTGACTGTTCTTTCATTACGTGACCGATGCGTAGCGTATCTTCCATGAAACCCTTATGGCAATGATGAGGTACGTTCGCTCGCACTTTGCCTTAACTATTCTGTCTAATATCTTGCCATATTGATAGTTCAGCAGTAATGCAACGGTGAATGTAATTATACTTTGATAAAGTACTAGCTACGTGCAGCGAGCAGAAGTCACTAAAAGTAGAACTTCGTCAAACTTAAAAAGCAAGTAATAAATCTTTCTTCATCTCCAACTAAAATAACCCTTCTTTGGGATTCGGCGCCCAATTTCCGCTAACTTTAAAAAACTTCGAAAAAATATACCTAAAGAATCATCAATCTTGTTCGTTAATTGAAACAAAGCTAAAAAACCGTTAAGATACTTAAACTTCAAGAATTTCTAAAGACTATTTTTTTTTCAATAATGGAATGGTTTCAAGCTTAAATTCTGGAGTAGTAAATACAAAAAAATATAAAATATAAAAATATTTATTTCATCTTAAAAACACTGTGTCATACATAAATTGAGGCAGCCCCAGTAAGTTACAAAAGTACTTGTGTCGGAGCTGTCTCGCTCTTCCCTTAGGTGCTAGCAATTACAATGCAAGTGAAAATAAAAAAATATTTTTTTAAATTAAATTGATTAAAATAAATTAATTTGATAAAATTAATTTTATATATTATTAGCTTTTAGCGATCGGAGCGATCGGAGCACATCAAACCTTTTTTATTTATAAATTGAAGATGATCCAATTTTGATTGTGAGAGAGATTATTTGATACGAAATATTTAATACCTTCTAACCTTACCATATAATTTGTAAAGGTTAATAGCACCTACTACACACAATACAAATGGAGAGCAAGGTCGGAAAGATCAGTGATCATTAAATACATCATTAGCATCTACTTAGGAACCTTCGCTTTTACAAACTAGCGAAGACCGGAGCTAATTGATTGTTAGAGTTCCGTAACCAACCTGCAAAACTACACAAAAGATAGACAAGATCAAATAAAAAATACCATAAGACTCCTTTCGCGTCAGGTGTGTGAATTCGTGCTTCTATAGGTAATACCAATCGCAACTCTATTACGAAAGCTGCTGACTGGTCGGTCGTCCGTCTGTGACACGGTGCTGTGCATGTGCTTTGAAAGCATAAATAGGTAGTTAGTTGAAATTTTTACAGTGGGGATTTATATGGCCGGCAGCTATAACAACAAACAATACAAATAAATTAAGTTCATATTAAGGAGACCCAACATATGCATTGGTGGGATTTTTTGCGCTCGATCTTAATATTGAACGATTACTAAACCATTCATGTAAGAGTCCAACTCGTACTTGGTCGAGTTTTTTCTATAAAGGCGGAAATAATTCGATTCCTAAAACTGCTCTTTCCAAGTTATCGTTTAGCTCCAAATACTAAATACGAACCATGTAGTAAAGCCAAATTAAGCATTTCAACCAATCAAATATTCATTAACTTCCTAAATCATCGTTTTATAGTAAAATCCAATTTTGGTTCAAGGTTGAGCCCGTACTTCAAGCCCATATCGTGACGTATGCAGCTAACAAGGAACATCGTTGTAACTAATTATACCCATGACGTCAGCAGATCATATGTCTGACTGCAGGATTATTGAGACGCAGCTATATTTAACTGATTTCTCTTAGGACTATTATGTGGGTCTTTGTCTGTATCACCTTTGACATGCCTTTTATTTTTAGGCTGCTAGACGTTGATACCTTAGTTGACTGTAAGACTGGGATCGGTTTCGGAAAGCTCCTTAGCAACTCCTAAAAAAATTGGTGATTCGACTCCCCCTGCCACAAAACCTTTCGTCCTAAGTCTTGATCCCTCAGTCTTATCAGTTTAGTCTTCCACCGAACTAGGAAAGGGAGGAAAAAGGGAGCGCAAATTCTTTTGCACTAAATAATATCTCGTGCGTTCTTGAACAGTCTTCATTGAGATTGGCCGAAATTGGAAACGAGAATATTATTAAGCTTATTAGTTTAGTACATTGTCGGAGAAGTCGTGCCGTCTGGGAATGCGTGGTCAACGAGCACATACTTCATCTGTTTATAATATCTTGGAAGTTATGTCTAGCTTCATTCAGCGGAGAAATACACAAGGAAATTGTTATGCATACAATACGGTGAAACTATTTTATACTGGCGTATTGTTTTCTTTGAGATTATTTTTATTTTAGAAATGGGATTCCTTGAGCTCATTTTCAGATGTTTTGTTTGACGTAAGATGACTATAACTACCATTATTTACACGGAAGAAGTGACTGTTTACTAGATAACCATGCTTGGTTTGGAAAATTTATAATCCTAAAGTTCCGAGACAACCCTCTAACTCTCATGTAATACGATCACTTTGTCCTGCCAAGAAAGATAATCTTAAAAGACATAAGATAAATACAAGATGTTGTAAAAATCGTAAGGAATCACACGTCCAGACAGATAAAGCCGGATCACCTTGATTTTAAGCATTCTGGCAAGGAAGCGCAAACGTAATAAGTATGAATCTTTTGTACCATCAGTGTTTTTATTCACGTCTTTGTAACCACAACAATCGTGACTGTTTACGATTATTTTCTTAAGACAAATTTATTTGCTAAAATATTCGTATATTCTCCCCGGTTAATTACTCGGTTCTACATAAAGTTATGTTTTTACGGTAATACCTACGTGTACGTATAATCTATACGTACACGTAGTTGTTTCATTAGTTTTATGATGAGCGTTAATTTAATTTGTTGGCAGATTAATTATTTCCATCATTTCCGACGTTGAGACGATATTACATAAATTTATTCCCACTTGTAAAAGTCAAACAGAAGCATTTACAGCTTCCTCGGCAGTTGTTCTTTTAATTTAGTAACACTTACTTGTTCGGCTATATTTTTTTCATCCCATAAATCTACCAACCAACCAACAAGCGTATAAAACCAGATAAAGTCAAGAATAAACAAACAGCTTATATCCTTCTCCTGATTTTGAGCAAATTAGATTCTTAAAATCGGTCTAGTGGACAAGTAATGTCAGCGTTTAAAATAGACTGGCAGCCAGATAAATACTGACTTGGTGACGATATCATACAGGACGAACGGCCCGACGTTCACCAACAAATCCCATAATTTTCCGGCTACAGAGACCTGATCGTCGACTTCAGGTCGCCTTAACACCCTAAGCGACTTACTAATAATCGCTGCATAAAGTTATGACAGGTTTATACGTCAAAAAATGTATGGATACACAGGCTTTATTCATGACATTACTTTACACAGTGATTATTAGTAAGGGCATAAGTCTTTAACCATCGATAATATCAGAGTTTTTAACGATTTTTCATCATTGTAATAATGGCAATATACAGTTTGAATTATTATAATTATATAAATGGAATTATTGGCAGTACCGTATTGCGGTTGGCACACTATCGATTCTTTAAGCCTTAAAAGACAAGTGTGAATTGCATTAAAGGACCTATCGAGGGAATTACCACTTTTAAAAATTTCTCCTCATAAGTGTGAACCATGAATCATGTCGGAAATATTATCAAAAAGGTCAAAAAAGTGTTATTAAGTATATGTTTTTAGTTGTCTGAGTAATACCTGCGTGTAATGTATGTGTTCACAATATTTAAAGATTTAAAAGAATGGCGCCAGATCTTTGTGCTAACATTCCGAATTCCAGTTTGCCAAATTGTTGTAAACTGCTGTCAAAATAGCAACTTTCGATGTCTGGAACACTACTTTGCGCTTCGGTTTTTGTCCTAGCCTGCGTCAGTCCATTCCTGGACATAAGGCTCTCCTTAATCCAATTTCAGCTACACGCATCCAGTTGCTACCAGCTACCCTTTGCAGTTCGGGCACCCCACAGTACTCTTGCGTAATCATGTTCTTCTTCACTGAAGAACATGCTTACTCAAACAAATGTTGGTTCTGCGAAAGATTTGACCAACTGCCACTTTCTTTTTTTTTTGGTGAGTGGGAAATCAAATGATTTCGGGCGAGCGTGTCAGACTTTTAGGTCCTAGTCGGGCGACGAGCTACCCATAGCTCGCCGTCCGCAGACCCGCACCTACGGTGGACCAACTGCCACTTCAGTTTACTGATTCGAGTGGCTATTTCGGAGACTTTAGTTCTCTACCGGATAACTTCGTTCCGTATTATATTTTATAACAATGTTTAATCTGTAAAAAATCTGTTTTACAAAACAAAACACGATATTTTTCAAATAGCACATTAGCTATTGTTTGTAGATGGTGCGAAAACCCCGTGGCGCGGGTCGCTGTCGGCACACAAATTCGTTGGTCGTCCCTTTGTTCCGATGTTTGTTGATCAAACAATCGGAGCCGGTTGACGTTACGTCATCCACAGGGAGCTACGTGAAGTTTTATTGTGTTTACAGAACCTTTTTTATTGCTATAAGTAAAATTGAAAAATATTTTTCAAGTAGAATCGTTGTTTTTTTGTAACTTCTACGCAGAAAATCCTGAAATGAAGTCTTGTTACTTTACTTACGTCCCGCGCTGATCGTAAAATAAGGCTGATGGGATGTTTGACTTTGCAATTACTGTTCCTTATATCACTTCACTACCCGTATTTATTGAAGTTGCAGTAAATTATATTCGTAAAAAAACGAATCAAAATGTATAGGATGAAAAAAATAATTGTCACGGTGCAACCGATTGTCTGTCACAGTTTAATTCTGATCTGATTCAGTGTAGTATACTGAATATCTTTAGAAAGCTTCAAGTGTGACTAACTACAGTGAATGAATTCCCTTTTTTCCTAAATAGGACTAATAAAATTGTTAATGTTGTGAATGGACTAATAAAAGTGTTATATCTTCAAATACCACATCATAACTTCCAAAAACTATTATGAACGACATTGTCACTTGTAAGTTCCTAGTTCGCATACTAAATATCTGATATTCGACGTAATTCACCTGTTAGTATGTCCAACACGTTTTATTTTCAGAATTCACACAATACATTAAATTCACACGTACTTTGTCACTTCCTGATCTCGTACTCACAGAGTCTGGCCATTTTTTCGGTTTTCATTGTTTCGTTTTATATCGCATTTCGCGAACGGCATTTCTTATTTGTTCTTACCCTGAATTCTGTTTGCATAATATGTTACGAAATGGAAACGATAAACCAAACAATGGCACCCACTGTCCCCCATTTCGCCCATTTCCTGCTCGCTTATCTTCGGAAATAAAAACAATGCTTGCACTGTTCCGATTGTTTGTCTCGCATTTTTTTCTCATCCATCTAGCGCAGCTGTGTTTTCGTTTGCTCTTTTTAGTTTCGCATGAGCTAATGTGGCACACGTTTAAAATCCAAATGATTTAAATATTAAAACTTAGTTCACAAAACTAAGTACCTCTAGAAATCTCTAAAGAAGATCCAACGTCGAATTATACAAATGCATTAAAATCCACATGATTAACGGTTGAGCAACGTGCGCCGCGGCCGCGCCAGCGCTGATCATCTATAATTTACGGCGATAACCGACATTAAACAAACTAAAAGTGTCAATTAACCTTACTCTTGTGTTCTTATTGCGTGCCTGTAAACACCGCTTCCTAGGAGTAATAGACTAGCTTTCTCCTCGATTGTTGCTGTTTTTTGACCTTATCTTATTATCAATGGGAGTTTCATTATAATTAAGCCCTCGTTGATATCTCTGCACGCCAGGTTTTTAATTGGCAATTTGCATTGATCAAAAGATGATTACTCGAAGAAGCCTTGACATCTGTCTCATTGCGTGATCAATACGATAACCACTTCGTAACAGTGAGATTTTTGTGTTTTTGTTGTGCAACTGCCTTTTATGCTCTTCACTACTGATCTTCTTGAGTTTCGAAATTAACGTCACAGTGGAGGTAAAATTGTACAGAGCATAGTTTAAAATATCAGGAGCGTGGCTCTGCATTTTGATGAGTGTTTTTGTCTGGTAACGTATCGCCGGTCACGTCACTCTGTTAATGTAACACTCAATCAGCATAATAATGATGTATACATATGAGCTGAGGAAAAATTTTGTCATGGCTGTCGTGCTCATGAATATATTTCAACAATGTTTCAAGTTCAAGTGCCTTGTCTATCTGGTCTACCATATTTGTGCAGACCATTCCAAATGAGATCATATCTATTTGTTCAGTTGAATGTACGACAGGTTGATCGGTGCGTCAATGAGGCCATCTTTTGTGATCATATCACTGGGAATCATTTTTGTGGCATCACTGGGAATCATTACTGGCGTGGCATCTCCAATCTTTTCCCAATTACTTTCAAGACCATAATCGAACGACACTCATTGTGTACACACTTCATTATGGTAATCGGATTTCTAATCATCTGTGTGCATCGACCTTGATATTTCGCGTGGGAGAGAATTAACGGAATGCATCTTGTATTCAGATTACAAAATTAAAACTAGATTACACATCGGGTTAAAAGGCAAATCATGCATTCATCGGGAGGCCTTGAATGAAGTGTATAATTAATGCAAGATCATTTTTTGTAATGCCCTCATTTGTAAACATAACAATGGTGCAATCAATCGTCAGTTGATTACGGGTGCACTTCAATGGGTGCTTCTCCGGTGCTAAGTAGTACATTCTCTACGCTTTCCACGGTTTTTCATGCCACACATCTCTTTTTGTATTTGTATGAATAAGTTCACTTTCCCTCATTGAATGTGGTTTTCACATTTGTCGGCAATAATCATGTCTGCCTATCGAGTGATTTAAATCAATACAATTAATAACGTTCATTTTCTATAGCTACGTGGTGAAATTTAAGCGAATAGATACTGAAATTAATGGGATTAGATACGTATTCTCACTTACAGATATATTATCTTTCCTCTCTAATTGCTGATTTATAGCTGAAGAAACTATGTGAGACTAGGCCACAACGCTCGCTGTTATATATTTTCACCTACTTACACCGTTCGATTATTTAAAATGTATTTCTTTTCTCTTATTGGGCGAAAAACTCATCTACTTATTAATCAACTTGACGATTGCTAATATTTGGTAATTTATTAGTTCTAGTACATTCTGACATTTAAATTCTCAATTGTTTTCAGTTTCATGGGCGTATGTGTGCATGAGGGTCAGTTACACGCTCTCACGGAGTACATGGAGGGCGGTTCTCTCGAGCAGTTGATCCTCAGCGTACCTCCGGAGCCTCTGCCGCAGCCTCTCAGGGTGTCCCTTGCAGCTGATGTAGCAGAAGGCATGATGTACCTACACTCCCTCGGTGTCTTCCATAGGGATCTTACTACTAAGGTGAGGAATATGGATCTTTATGAGGGATTTGAAGCTCATGCGTGCGGGTGCTAGTGTTGAAATTGTTTATAGGCAGCGTGTTTACCGCCACGACCAGCAAATGGGCCGGGTCTTCAGCTTTTTTCCCGGCCATCGACATAAAAATATATAAAAATCTTTATTGTCGAGATAAAAGTATATACTGTTAATTGCGAAAACGCTGCCTCTTATTGATTTAAGGGTGCTTCATCTATGTAAGATCTTGTAATTCAACCGCCAATTACATTTAGTTATAAACTGGAGAAGTTTGTGAGATACTTGCTTTGTTTAACAAAAGATTTTACCGAAGTTTCTTCATAACTCATCATGAATTGTTATCTGTTTTCAGAATGTATTATTAAGAAAGTATGGAGAAGGCGATTATATGGCTGTTGTTGCTGACTTCGGCCTTGCAGCCAGAATACCTCATCCTGTGTAAGTAGTGAACTTTATATTACAACAGTCTCTTAGCATAACACCATTAATTTTTTACGACTCCGAAGCCAATAACACTTGGAATTCTAAAGGGGTTGACCAATTTTTACGTCCAAACTTTTAAGCAGTACGAATCAATAGCATTTCGTGTTCACAAATCATAAACTGGTTTCACCTCGACAATTGAGTGATTAAGAAAATCATGGGGGTCTTTAATTAGATACAGTACTTCGATTTGCAGTCACGGCATACTCTATTAAGGATTAGCGGTACATCTGAGATGGCCGTATTAAATCGATTACCACATTGAGGGTATCGGCTTACGTGATCTTTACAAAACCATTACAATACCAATAGAAGTTTACGAGTGACAGTTGCTTCAGTCACTTCTATGCTTATGTAAAGGCGGCCATTGGTTGTAATGTAGATTACGAAATGGTACAGAGCTCTCTGAATAATACTCGTTTAGATAATTTCTATAAAATACTAGATTATTTATGAGTATATACACTAAAAC
This sequence comes from Athetis lepigone, assembly GCA_033675125.1. Taxonomy (NCBI): domain Eukaryota; kingdom Metazoa; phylum Arthropoda; class Insecta; order Lepidoptera; family Noctuidae; genus Athetis; species Athetis lepigone. The sequence goes on along the minus strand of CM066229.1, from coordinate 19,746,424 downwards.
TTACCCAAACTTGTTTCTGTTTGAAGTTTGAAGGGTACTTCATATTACTGTTCATTTTTAGGGTTCCGTACCTCAAAAGGTAAAAACGGAACCCTTATAGGATCACTTTGTTGTCCGTCTGTCCGTCCGTCCGTCCGTCTGTCAAGACCCTTTTTCTCAGAAACGCGTCGAGATATCAAGCTGAAATTAATATCACATACTCAGGTCTGCTATCTCTCAAAGCAGTGAAAATATCAAGTTTCTAAATCAACGTAATAAAAAGATACGGCGGTTTACATTGCATATTTAGACATTTGCAAGAGAATCAAAACCTATAGGGTACTTCTAATTGGCCAAGAATCATGAAATTTGGCAAGAAGCAAGGTTATGTAGCACAAGTAAAGGGAAAACTCCGAAAACCGTAAATTTGTAGTTAGTTCACATCAGGTGTCTGTCTGTTCGTCTGTCTGTCAAGAACCTTTTTCTCAGGAACGCGTCGAGATATCAAGCTGAAACTAATATCACATACTCAAGTCTGCTATCTCCCAAAGCAGTTAAAAAAACAAGTTTCTAAATCAACACAATAAAAAGATACGGCGGTTTATATTGCATAATTAAACATTTTCAAGGGAATCAAAACTCAAAACCTATAGGGTACTTCCCATTGACCTAGAATCGTGAAATTTGGCAAGAGGCAAGCTCATGTAGCACAAGTAAAGGGAAAACTCCGAAAACCGTAAATTTGTAGTTAGTTCACATCAGGCGTCCGTCTGTCCGTCTGTCTGTCAAGAACCTTTTTCTCAAGAACGCATCGAGATATCAAGCTGAAATTAATATCACATACTCAAATCTGCTATCTCCCAAAGCAGTGAAGAAATCAAGTTTCTAAATCAACGCAATAAATATATACGGCGGTTTATATTGCATATTTAGACATTTTCAAGGAAATCAGAACTCAAAACCTATAGGGTACTTCCCATTGACCTAGAATCATGAAATTTGGCAAGAAGCAAGGTCATGTAGCACAAGTAAAGGAAAAACTCTGAAAACCGTAAAGGACATTGACCGAGTTTGGGCCATATGCTGCCCAGACATGGGAGTACTTCCAAATGATTACTTGCATTAACATACAATTTTAAAAATTAATAAAAAAAAAATCGGTCCCTGGGCTTGTTTTTAAGATTTTCGGGACGATTTTAGTTAAAAGTATTAAACGATTTTAGTTAATATAACTATTTTCGATATTGACCGCTGAAGAATTGACCCTTTTCGCTGTAGGCACCTACCAAAAAATAACTTGCGCCCAGTTATTACAGTGAACATGTACGCAGCAGTGGAACATTTCTTATCCAACAATATAACGGAGATCTTAACGATCTGTCAGCATTTACTATGCCTTCCAATAATGTCCAACTCATACGAGCACACATAAAGAGTAGACATGTTTCGTCGAAAAAGTACCACTGCTACATCTGGACAATCGTGGAATAGAGTGCATAAGAAAATGGTAATGGTATTGCTGAGTGCTCATGTAGATAGAAAATACATTTATTTGGTACATTCTCACAAGACATACACAACACTAAAAAAAGAAACAATTAATAAAAAACAATTAACAAACTACGTACAAAAACCCAAATGCCACAGCGAAATAATAACAAAAAATAAAAATAAAGAAGGAAATAGAAGTACAAAATGAAAATGATGAACATGTTTCACAGAACAATTAGCAGTTGTGCCCACATTATGTGCTTAGTTTGGTTTTTAAGATGGGCTAGGTACCAAGACGGTATTAAGTTAATTGACTTATTGATTAAAGGAATTGACATTAAGAAAGAAAGAAAAACTGTTAATTCGTGCTGTAGACATAAGCTTTCGCTAAACAATTTGACATTTCCATACATTTGACAATCGATTCGTTTTCGCTATATCTATTCTACAATGCCAATGCTTGTCTAGGGGGGCTGATCATACGATGTAAACGAATAATGTAATATTATCAATGTTAGTAATTCATTGTTTAATGTCAAGTAGATAACTGTGAATATTATTAATGTAAATCAATTCTGAATGTCAGAAACCATGAAATACTTGATTGTTATTATAATGTGAGCAATTGTTTAAAATAATTACTGCGGTACGTACCATTGGATGTCATTCTTCACCAATAAAAAATCTTGATAAAAACATTTTTTTCTCAAATCTCCTCGAATAGATTTTGATGTGCTTTCGTTTACAGAGTAGTGTTAGCCTAAGGTACATAATGCACTATGTGTTCATGCTGGGCAACACTTGGCCCAACTCCCATACATGAATGGTCAATGTCCTTTGTAGTTATTTCACTAAAAAACAAATTAACGGATCCCTCGTTGCGCGAGTCCAACTTGCACTTGACCGGTTTTTAATTAATAGTAAATTATAGAGTTAAAAATTTTTATATCTAAAAAAGATTTTATAACAAATAATTCCAAAAATAAAAACCTTGTATGGCGTTAAGTAGCAGAAGTATTATGATTACATCACTTGCTTTTTTGCCATTTTCTCCAAAACAGTTTTTGGGCTTAACGGCTTTCTAGTAAAGGCTGCAGCACAGCTGCCAGTGTAAAAATCTTAAACATTACTACGATTTTGTCTTTGGACTGGTTACACACCGTAGTAATCTGTGATATTTCAGATGCTCTTAGACCATACCTTATAACTACATCCAAAAGCTTTACACAATCAGACCCGATACCAATCTGAACTGACAAACTATTAACCTTGATGTCAGGTACTATTTTTGCTCTTTGGTCACTAGCCCTATAAGAATCAGAAGATCCCTCTACTATCCTTACCCTTTTCATAGTCCATATTGTTGGTAGAATAATCAGTATCACTTAAGACGAATGCCAACAGGGGGACCTCTGTCGGCATTCGGCTTAAGTGATACACAACCCAACCCAATTAGTGAAGATTCCACTGAGACTGGATCCAGGATTTCACCAATTAGCTTCCCTAAAGCTTACAGGCGATAAGCTACTCTGATTGGCAGATCATATTGTCCGAAATCGTTGAACTGAGGGTGATTCCAAAATCGTGTATTTTATGGGGCCTTGTTGTTGGAACTAAAACTGAATCTCGTCAATTTTATGATTACCCAATCAATCATAAAATTGTCAAGATTCAGGTTTAGTAGGTTAAGAATTATCAGAAGTAACCCTGAACATATCGAATCATTTTCAGTTCATAGCAATAATCGTCCTCGAATGTAGCGTAGTACTGATATAACTAGCAAAAAATTGACTTATACTACTGCTACCTACTGTTGCCTATTTTTCTTATAATAAATTCGAACTTTTGCAATTACTAACCTGACTTACCACCAGCTAGCCTTTAGTTAAAATAAATGCGTAAAATAATGACGTAAGTTGACGAATCACGCAAACGCATACTGACATTATTCACTGCTTATTTCCATTACACTTATGTCCAATTAAGCGAAGCCGTGGGCATAGCTAGTTGAGTTATCAATGCTATTAAATGCTATTATCTCCGTTAAATATATTGGCGAAGATAGCAGACACGCGATTTTTTTCTTTGATATATTTCTTTCGTTTGAGGAAGACGATGAATTCGTGTGTAATTGTGCCTTGTAAGCGTACATTGTGAGCGTATGATTGCGCACACGCATCCTAATGTATGCGGACACGCACGTTCACCATGTGAATACATTGTTCGTTAAGAAGTTACGTATGTATTTTACAGCATATTTTTATTAATAGCTGTAGGAGAGAATTGTGAAGGATCACCGCCGTGGAAGAACTACCACCATTTCTACTTCTGCCGTAAAGCAACGTTATTAGTTCAGCATAACTGGATCCCATCAAACTGACAGTGGATCCAAATATAATTGGTACAAAAGAAGGCTGGTCGTGGTAGATTAAGAGAATGCTAAAGCTATTTCCGCCACTTAAAAAATGTTACCATCTCCCTATCCCTTTCTCAACTATGTTAGAGTTGTCTTCCAGTCTGGCTAAATGCATCCTATCAACCTAACTTAAAATCGATATCTATACAAGGTGAATTTTTGTCCTGCACAAAAAATATCAGCTGTTTCATATATTACGGTCGGAGGGCATTGAATATGATACTTTTTTTCGCGATTTCAGAGTTGGTTCCATAATAAAAGTTGTTTGTTTTCATGGGTAGAATTATCTCCTAGCGGGTGGTGCAGGACTAAAAATTCACCTTGTATAATAGTAAACTGATTGACTGACTTATTGATATGTCCATGCATAGCCTAAGCCGCTGGTCCTAGAAACATGAATCTTGGATGATGTGCTTTGTGAAGAGTAGGTAGTCACTAAGAAAGGGTTTTTGGAAATTGAACCCCTAAAGCCTAAGGGTTAAAATACTGGATGGAAGTTCGTCATCCACGCGGGCGAAAGCTAGTTTCTCATAAAACTGAGCGTAATATTGCAACATATATGTAAATGTAAATTAGTAAGAGTAGCTACAACGTAATGGCATTGTTAACAGCAAACTACGTAAATAAATGCCAATCAAGTCATCTTATTTATTTATTTATTTGTAAAGAACAATACAAGCTAACAGTTACCCAAAACGCTTATATGTTATGCTACAATTCAATAAGAAAATGAAATAGAATTATACATAAATTAAAACACAATTAAATAAAAATAAGTCATACAATACAATACTAGATTAGATTAAATATTTGAATTAAATTATCATAAATTATAACATGTCAACACTAATATTAATAATAATAACAAAAAAACCAAACATGTCAACACTAATATTAATAATAATAATAAAAAAAAAACAAAACATGTCAACAATAAAATTAATAAACAAAAACAAGTCAAGACTATCATAATTATTTTAATTCAGTCAACATTTATTTAAAAATAGTAACACCTTTTTTGCTATTTCGTTTATTTTGTCATAGAATATGTCAGCATCCAGACCTGAATTTAGTAATTTATTAATTAGCTCGACAGCTCTTCCAGTAGGACTACTAGCGGCCTGAGGCAAGCGCCATGATGGTGGACAAGCAAGGAGTGGATGTTGCCGTCGTCCAGTGGCGCGTATATACTTGTCCGGCACAAATAAATGAATACATTCTCGTACCGATGGGTTATCTACTTTATTTGCCAGTAACAAGTAATAATGCATTATGTGCATGAAATTGCGTCTAAGCGTCAACGTATCTAGACCTATCATCCCAGAGACAAACATGGAAGGGTAGAGGAATGGGTAGTACCCATATACAAGCTTGTAGAGGTATCGGGCAAACTTGCGCTGTACTCTCTCAATCATTAGGGTGTAAAGTTTTTCTTGTGGGCCCCAGACTATTGAGTTGTACTCCAATTTACTGCGTACGTACGCATTGTAGAGCAACTTTAGTACAAGGACACTATTGAATTGGTACGATGTTCTTATTACAAACCCTAATGATTTATTTGCAGCTTTGCATGTGTTTTTAATGTGCTCGCGAAAGTTCAGTTGAGAGTCTAGCGTTAACCCAAGATCCCGTATTGTAGTAACTCGTTCAAGGGGTTCTCCTGCCAACTCGTATGTGACGGTAATAGGACAACGTGATCGGGTGAAGGATATTGCTTTGCATTTGGAAACATTGAAGGATAATTTATTAGTTTTGCTCCATTCAACGACCGCATCAATATCACGTTGCAATCCTTCACAGTCTTTAGGATCACTGATAGAGACAAACAACTTCAGGTCGTCTGCGAACATAAGACATTCAGCCTTGGAAAGGGCGCTAGGCAAATCGTTAATCATAATGAGGAATAATGTCGGCCCCAAGGTGCTGCCCTGACTTACTCCAGAGCGTGTAAAATAATATTGTGATCTGTAATTTCCCACTTTTACATATTGTTTTCGATCCTTGAGATAACTCGCTGTAAATTTTAATAGGTTTGTGTCAAATCCTAATGACGAAAGCTTTGATAAAAGCACATCATTATCCACTAGATCAAAGGCTTTTTTGAAGTCAAAATATGCCGCATCAACTTGACATCCTGCCCTCATCTTAGTCTTCACATAATCAGTGAACCTGATGTGATTGGTTAAGGTAGAGCGTGCGGGTCGAAAACCATGTTGGGAATCACTTAGAAGGGTATGGATTTGAAGAGAAATATGGTTATTTAAAACAGTTTCAAATACTTTCCCAAAAACTGATAACACTGCAATAGGTCTGAAATTAGTTATGTCAGTGGATGATCCAGCTTTTGGTACAGGTGTTACCCTTGAGATCTTCCACCTGCTAGGATATGAACAGCATTGAAGGGAAAGATTGAAAATATATAGAAGAGGTTTCTCGAGAGCAGAAAGACAGTCCTTAACTAAAAATGCTGGTATATTATCTGGCCCATAAGCAGATGATACTTTGAGATGTTGCACAGCTCGTCTCAATTGCGTAGAATTAATACGCGCAATGCTTATTTGGTTCACCCAGTGTTGTTGGACAGTATCTCGCTTTGCTATTTCCGGGTCCAGAATTGGAATATTACTGTGGAAAACAGAACTAAAGTATTGTGCAAATGCATCGATAGCTTCTTGTCCTTCAACACTCTCATTTTTATAGTCGAAAACTCTGCTCTGCTGTCTATTTTTTCGTTTATCCCTTACAAACTTCCAAAACATTGAAGGGTCACTAGTTATTTTATTTCTTGCTGTGTTTAGATAATTTTGAAAAGCGTTGTCAATAAGCTCTTTAACTTTAGTCCTATAATATTTGAAAAGCTCTTTGTTAAATTGAAGGTTATGCTTTTTAAACATTGTCAAATTATAATATTTTAATTTTATATAATGTATGATTTCTCCTGTAAACCATGACGGATATATATATTTTTGAGCTAGTGGTGTTCTTTTAAGCGGGACGTTGTTATTTAAAGCTGCACTTAAAGAATTATACAAAATATCAACGGCGATACTAATGTCCTGCTGTTGCAGAAGGTCTGACCAGTCTATTTTTGAAATTTCTAGATATAATTCTTGAAAATTAGCTTTTCGAAAATTCCACTCACAGTTATGATTCTTTGACTCTAAATATTTTTTTGGTTGAGCTTGTTTTTCTATTGTTGTACCCCTTGGCAATGTGAAAAATATGTCTAGGGGAGGGTGATAGGCGTCGGAGGACACAAGCGCTTCAGTTGCGGAAGTCACATCAATGTCACCGGGGTCAAAAGTCGTTAGAATCAAGTCTAAGATGCATCCATATTCATTGCAAATATTATTACACTGTCGAAGCTTACAAAATTCTAAAAACATGTCAAATTGCAACCTAGTAGAATTACTACAAGACTTAAGATTAAAATCTCCTACTATTAAGAACTGATATTCTGAGTACGTGCTGATGGCATTCTCCATACACATTAGTACATCGAAATATTGCTTATGGTTATAGTTTGGTGGTAGATATACAACGCAAACAAACAATCTAACATTTTTCCATGTTACGATGGCAAATAGTAATTCCTTGTCATTGGTTAGGCCGTCTACATCAGTAATTACTTTGACTGTGTAGCAATTTTTCACTGCCAAAAGTACACCACCCCATCCGACATCACCTGTTCTATCTCTTCGTAATACAACATAGTTCGGCGGAAATAATTCTGCATCGTTTACAGTGCTGTTAAGAAATGTTTCTGTGAGAGCAATAAAATCACACGAAACTGAAATGACATTATTGTAAAAAACAGTTGTTTTAGAACGAAGACCCCTTACATTCTGATAGTACATCGACAGTTTCTTTTTTTTTATGTTATTAATAGATTTTTGCTTTTTTGTTTCAAGTATAATTTTATTTTTGTTAGCCTTTGGCACATTGTTATTATTATTCAAGAAAAAACTGGGTATTATTGGTGTAGACTTTATCAATATTAGGTATGATTTCGGATGGGAAGTAATTACGTAAATCTATTTTTATATTATCCATAACTTTCTTGTACATATTTTTGATTCCATTAGTATTTATTACACCTGTTTTATACGAGAACATGTCGAAAGAAAGATAGGAATTTGTATCAAAGAAATAGCCATAATTAAAGTTTTGAAGATTCTCATACAATAGGTTATTAAATAATTCAATTTTATAATTGTATATCGGAGCCCCACAGATATACGTCGGGGCACATATTATAATATTTGTGTAATTTATATGCTGTAAGGATTCCCTAATAGAATTCACCAACTCCACAAAGTCTCGTGCAGTAGCACAGTCATTACCTCCTAATATAATGATGCAGTAGTCACTCAAGCTAAAATTCACTAATTTACCATCAATATTATTTAAAAGGCGTTTTGTATTACAATCACGTAAGATATAACGACAGTAGTCAAAATGAGAGCTAAAAGTGTCTTCAATATATTTTTGCGTACCACATGAGTTAACGTTTGTCAGGATACATAATTTATTCTTTACGTGATTCCAATGGGCGCCAGAGGGCGTGGTGGTGGTTTCCACGATATTTGAAGCCGTGCCACTACTATTAGATATGGTTTGCATTGACTGTTGTAGGGTGCAGATTTGTTTATTAAGTAAATCTATTTCCATTTTGGCTTCATACAATTGTTGTTCTAAGTCGGCGAGATTCTCTTGCATCAACATCACAGTCCCATCGATGTCCTCTGTCTGGTGGGAGGAACATTTTCTAGATGGTGTAGATAAATTACTTATGTCCGCCTGGTGTAAGGATTTCCTGTTCTTTTTCTTAGTGCTACAACTCGGTGATTGTGTTAATAGGCATTTCAATGTGTTATTATCCTTAGTTAATTTAGTTATTTGTTCACGAAAACCATTATTTTCTAATACAACTACTTCAAATTCATGTTGCAAAGTACTAAGCTCGGATTTTAGTTTTTCCATCGATCCCTGCATTTCCTGGACTGAGATCAAGTCTGCAGTAGCGTAATCCATACTTCTTGACAAGGCTTGGTCAGTAGTACAAAGATTATTAGACCCATCCAATGAATTATTATGTACCAAGTATTCTGATAAACAACACTCGTAGTTGTCGCGCAATTGACACACAGTGTTACTTGCATCATAGCAAGACGTGGATTCCTGTGTCTCACTACTCGTAGATGGCTGTGCAGAGGTTATTTCTTCTATCGGTGAGCTTTGTTTCTTCCTTTTTGTAACATAACACTGTTCTGCAATAGGTGTACCTTGTTCTTTAGCTTTAACTTTTTGTTCACAGGTATTGCAGGACCACTTCTCCATTTTCGAGTCGTTTTTGTGCTTTTTTCCCTCGCTAATACAGTCTCGATCATAGTTATTTTTGCATACAGTACATTTTACTGTGTTTTTACGATCAACTTGTTTTTTGCATTTGTGGCATATAACAAGTGGTGCCACCTTGCGGCTAGTAGTTTTGGCTTTTGGTGTCATGATGAACTTTATTGATCAATTAGCTAATTGTTGTCAAAGTGCCACTACACTCCGCTAGATGTCGCTGTTTGCAGTTCTGACTTGTTGACTGTTGACTGTTTAAATTTAAGAAAAATAACGGTGACAGATTGCAAAGTTTTGGGAATAATAGATTTGTAGCACTTTTATGATGCTTTTTGTGTAGTTCCGTGCAGCTACAGTGCAGAGCTCACTTACATTAAGGTCCAAAGTTTATGTCACTGGGTTAAAATTGATTAATTTGCACTTCACTTTGACTTCACTTTAAATGTTTACATTTGCATTATACACTTAGTTTTTTTTTGAGATAATAGTATATGACGACTATTGTCACATAATAAGCACAATTATATTATAATTTGTACTAATTGCTCACAATAACTATTTATTTACACTTCGGATATACGGACTTTTATAGGCAAAAGTAAGTGGAAAATAATAATTATATTTTACAATCAACCTGTCACATACTGTCTTGTATACGCTTCGGTACTGCACGCTATTTCGCGTGCGAACACCGATATAGTCATACATTCATTACTCACTTACAATACTTAGCCATGGACATTGCGATACAAGCAATGGCCTAAATGACATGTGCTTCCCTTGACACGTTGAAAACACATTAAATTAATCACCATGTTACATTTTTAGGTTCAATAAAAGTAATATTGGTCGTTATTACGTATTTTGACGTTTCACTTTTGTATCTCGTGAATTTTAAGTCTGTCTTTAGTTTGCGAAAGCATTTGTTGAATCCATTGATTTGACCAAGTCTGTCTGGATGCGATTGAGATCAATACATACTGTACAAGTTTAAAATTATTTTCTCTTCACCGAATTTCGCCAACAGGAGTCAAACTCGAGACTTCCCAAGTACGCAGAAGATATTATAATGCATAAGCGAGTGCGTAAACAAAGATGCACTCTGTTTACCCTCATAGCCCGATGGGATGGAACGGCTACTCGGCACAAGCAGAGAGAAAACAGTCATATAAAACCTATGAGAATACGTAATACACAGGTATACAACCAAGACAACAACCGATACAACATATTAATTACGAGCAATTTAAAAGCATACATTAACTGTTCATTGTTATATTTTTAAGATTGTCTGTGTGTGTCTTAGTTGGTAAGCCTTAATAAATAAATAAATATAAGCGATTCCTCGAACCTCAAACTCACCCAATACGGAATCTCGGTCCCAAAAAAGCTTTTTTAAAAAAAAGATAACCGACTTCAAAAACTAAAAGCTCAAAAATAACTATTTCGGAAGTCGGTGGCAACACAAATCGACCGGCAGAAGAGAAGCCACCGACTTCCGAAATAGTTATTTTTGAGCTTTTAGTTTTTGAAGTCGGTTATCTTTTTTTTAAAAAAGCTTTTTTTTTTACTTTTCAGTTAGAGTCTCAGTGTCTGACTACGTTTTAGGGTAGCTCTCAAAATAAACTTATAATCTTATAAAAATCTACAATCCAAGAAAGCAAAACGCGATCTATGCGGGCAACGTCACGGGATATCTATTAGTGTTATAACACTAGTATATATACTAAAACCTTCCCCAGAATGTAACAAACACTTTGCTGAAAACCGCATCAAAATCGGTTCAGCCAAACGCGAGATAATCGCGGACAAACATACATACATACATACATACATACATACAGGTCGAACAGAGAACCTACTTTTTTTTTGAAGTCGGTTAAAAAGACCCAAAATCTTAAGTACTCTTTTAGTGACCTTTAAGTATTGTTTCCAGGAACGGCTACAGACTGCCAAGCGTGGGTTCGCCGTGGTGGATGTCCCCCGAGTGCCTCCGCGGCCGGTGGTACGACCATCGCTCCGATATATTCTCCTATGGGATCATATTGTGCCAACTTATCGCCAGGGTAAGTACATTTAATAAGGTTCTAGGACTGAAGTGTCAAAATTTACGTATAAAGTGGCAAATCGGCAGAAAACAATTACAAGGTAGACATTTACCTCACGGGTCCTTTGTATGATTCGTTTTATCAGCGATGAACGGATTAATGAGAATGCTTCCAACATTTGATACAACGCACACGACCTTAATGTTGCTGCTCTTCTCTACCTAAATCTACCAAAGATGTTCTTAAAAAAAAGCTGCCTTTGAAGGCTGTAAGCTAATCTATTACTCATTGGTGATAATTCTCTTGTTGGATCGATTTTGATCTATCAAAGCCTCTTTCCTAGTCTCACAATTAAAATCCCATGAATACTTGGCAAACCAGGGAATACGCGAACGGTTCTTGATGATGAATACAAGAATCTGGTCTTGTTGCTAGGTGGACGCCGACCCGGACGTGCTGCCTCGCACGGACAACTTCGGCCTCAACTACATGGCGTTCGTGGAACTGTGCGACGAGGACACCGTGCCTGACTTCCTGCGACTCACCTTCAACTGCTGCATCGTGAGTTACTGCATATCTTGATGGACCTGTCCTTCTTTAGAAAAAAGATCGTAATCCCCTATGGCACGAAGACCTCTTACTCCTAATTGTGGAGGTCGTAACCACTTACTATTATAATATTTTTTCTTATTTTCGCTCCTTACGTGTATGTAAAGCTGTCAAGGTGCTTAAGAGGATAAAACCTTCCTAAAAAGTATTGGTCTAGCCTGAATCTTTAATGTTCTGAATGTCCAAACCCAAAATAGCCTTTTAAGAAGCTGTTTTCTTGAACTTATTTGCCGTTAATTTATTCGGAAACGTTTTTCTATTTCAGTATGAGCCAAAAGCTCGTCCACTATTCCCGGAAATAGTGAACAAGCTGGCTGAAGTGAAGGAGAGCCTCGACGACGCAGCTTGGGGCTCGCTCACCACCAGCAACTATGAGAGGTACGTACACTGCGATAGCGGCATATGTTAGAGTGGGACAGCGAATAAGATGGCTGTCTTAACGTATCAGCTCGAGTTTACGGAAACTTATTGGCATGAGATCCAAGAGACTGTTAAAGAGCAAGTCCTGTTTATATTTTTGCCGTGGTTCTTATAAATCGACGAACGCCGGCTGCACGTTCGAAAGAGTGTCACGTTTCGATTATCGTCCGTAAACCGATTTTACAGACAACTATTTTTGTCGGAAACTGATTTAAATTAACTGTATTAGCAATAATATTTTTATGGATGTACTGCAATCTTGAAGAATGAAGTTTTCTTTTTTAAGTTTGTCGTTTCGTCGTTGTTACTAACAGTGTGTATTTGCATCGTTTGTAGCGAGGACGCGGACTCGTCGGGTCCGCGCTCGTGTCCCGGACTGTACGCGTGGCGCCGCCCGCAACGCTTCCGCTCCGAGGGCTCGCCCCGCCATCACGACAATGAACAACGTGAGTGTCCACATCATACATTTTGTTACGTTAACTTTCTGTTTTCCATTTTCATGTGTCGTGTTTGTATAAAATATGTGTGTGTGTGCGTGTGCAGCCCCGCACCGGCGCTCGCTGTCGGAGCTGGAGTGGTGCGCGGGCGGCTGGGCGGGCGCGCGGCGCTCGGCGCAGGCGCGCTCGGCCTGGGCGCTCGGCGCCGCGCCGCCCGCGCCCGCGCGCCTGTCGCGCCTGCACCGCCTGGCGCACATCATGCTGCTGCGCGACGCGCACGCCGCGCCCGCGCCCGCGCGCCGCGCGCTCGACACCTTCCGCGGCGTCAAGAAGATCCTCGAGCCGCACCCCGGCTCCGCGTCGTGCGCCGAGCTGGCCTCGCCGCCGCGCGCGCACTCCCGCGCGCTCGACCTGTCGGACGACGCGCGCGCCGCCTCGCTGCCGTCCTCGCCCGCGCTGTCGCGGCGCGGCTCGCTGGACGCGCGGCCGGCGCGCACGCCCGAGACCGCCGAGCTGCGGCGCCGCGGCTCGTGCGAGTCGGGCATCTTCTCCGTGGCCAACGAGGAGCTGTGCCCGGCGCGCCTGGCGGGCCGCCCGCGCGCCGCCGTGTGTCCCTGCTCGCTGGTGGGCTGCCACCGCTGCTGGTGGTGGCGGCGCGACGAGCCCGAGCGCGACGACGCGGCCGAGCCGCCGGCGGGCGAGGCGCGCGCGCGGCTGTGCGGCGACTGCCTCGTGCAGTACGACCGCGCGCTGGACGCGCGCACGCCGCGACCGCGCGCGCCGCTGGACGACTCGGCGCTGGCGGCGGGTGCAGGCTCGCTGGACGAGGAGGCGCGCGCCGGCTCGCCCTTCCTGTGCGGGCGGCCAGACGCAGACTCGGGCGACTCGGCCGAGCGCCTGTGCGAGTACCACATCCTGGCGCGCTGCTGCTGCGTGCGCGGCGCGGAGGCGCGCGAGCCGCGGCGCGCGGCCGCCGTGCGCTCGTCCAGCGTGTACACGGACAGCTCGGAGGACGTGGCGTCGCTGGCGGGCTCGGACAGCCTGTACATGGACGCGCCGCGGCTCGTGCGCTCGGCGCAGATCAGCAAGATCGTGGAGTACTTCGAGCGCAAGGGCGCGGACTGGACGTGCGAGCGCTCGCGCGGCCGCTGTCGGCTCGTGAAGTGTCCGCAGCGGCTGCTGGTGTGCGAGGGCGCGGTGCGCTCCAAGCTGCCGCTGTTCGACAAGAAGTCATAGCGCTAGGCCCACGCTCACTGCCCGGGGACGCAGCTAACGGCAACAACGCGGGCAAAAACTCTCGCACCAGTTATCAGATGATATTATCGAAGTGTACTGCAGCCGAGAGCTGGACGAGCCGTGCCGTGATTGTGACCGATAAGTGCGGTGTTATCCCAACAGTTCGTGACTTCGCAGACTTCTGACTTCCATAGTGTTTACTGAATAAATATTTTTGTGGTATCGAGCGCACAGCCGCGGACTATGTTAAGAATCTAAATATTTGATCACAATTATAATAAAATCAGTATTTTTCAAGGCTAGTGCCAATATGTCTGCCGAGGACGGAGCCTATCGGACGAGCCGTGTCTTGTTGCGGTGAGTCTATCGACACAAATTCACATTTGTTTGACTGATTGCAACTTCGTACTTTATTTATATTGTTAATAAAGGCGAAAATTGAGATTACAAAGGTTGTAGAGAAGATTAGTCGAAATTATCGGTGATATAGTCAATGTGTGGTTGAATAGTCCTTAATAACGTGGCCTATCCGTATATTATGAAGGCCTTTTAGTCGTTTTTAGTCTAAATATTATCGACGGCATCGTGTTCTGAACTTTGGTTCCACTGACACATCAGATGCAGTGTTGCAACCTGTAAATAATAATTCATTTTAGGTTATGTTTCAATAACTTGATAATTTATGTTTATGTTTCCAGTATTAAATATTACTTGCCAGTTTACAGCTATTTTAAGTTTGTATATAATTTAAAGTTAAGTTGTCATAATAAAACAAATGTTGGCTACGGTAGTACTGAACTTAATATTTTACGTTAGCAGTGAAATACTGATTGCGTTAAGGACCTTATTTATAATTTAACTTTACAAAGATTCAATTGCTATATTTCGTTAAACTTCGACAAAGTCATATAATTATTTAAAAATTATTATTTACCTTTGAAAGAACATTTCTTTATTTATCTTTACTTTACATCATATAATATATGTATACTCATAATATACGGGCAAAATACGTCCTAAAATTATATAAAAATACAAATTAAACTTAGTGTCGCGTTGCTAGTCTTTTAAAACGCGACATTTTTTTGTCGAAATCCGTCGTAATTAATTAAAAATAAAGGATGGTAAACTACTTACTTAAAATTAATATAATATAATAATATATAAAATAATATAATTGAGAACGAACGTACCTACTTTAAAAGTGCGTGCATTTTGAACGAAAGTCTTAATATAAAATTAATTATATGTCATCTTTCACTAGTATGCGTGCAAGTGTACGCACATTTAAAAATTTTAGAAGATTCATAGATCAATTTCGAGATTTAAAACCATACATTTTCCAGTAAAATAATATCTGTTGTCGAACGGGTGAATTATTTTCAATTCTCTAGTTCAGTGGAAGTAAAAGAATGATTGCATATAGATAATACATTTTTCTCGATATTAATCTATGAACCCCGTTCATTTCACCTTCCAGTTTCCTCTAAACAAAATATAATGTACAAATATGTGTCAAAAATCAGACCGAACTATATAAAAATGTTGCGTGTTGCCCGTCGTTTTGCTTTCTACTAAATTGGTAGAAATATACGCAAAATAGCAATGGTGGAAATTCGGTATTACGATTGCAAGTTTTTAGAATAGATTGTTCTAAAACATGTCATATGTAAAGATTTTCTTCGACCGTCAGCTGATATTTTTTTTGGCGAAATAACGGGCAACACTGCAAATTAATATCATATTTTTGTAAATACAGTATTAACGTGGTGTATTTAAATATCATCGTCATCTTATAGTATATTTTACTTTAAAATCATGGTTATATTGTTAAATTCAGGGTATACATGGTGTAAATATTTAATGTTGAGATGAAATTGTGGAATACTTGATCCGCGACAGCGGTTAGATGTCAGTGCCAAAAAATATTATTTCCATAAACAAATTATAAATTCATATGCTTGATTCACTGTGTTTTTTCGTTCAGAATAATCAATTAAAGGGCGAATAGCCTTAGGATTCTGATATTGGCAGAATATATTGAGGAAAGTACCCTCAAATTCCAATAAAATAAAATATTATACCCTACATTCTATAAACACTTATTAATGGTTTCTTACCCAGAGCACACTGTATAAAGTATTCAAAAACTCGCTGAACGAGAAGACATCGTCAGTCAAGGCAAACAACGTCGGGATGTCGAATTAGTGTTGAAACTCCTTAACTTATATTTGAAAGAGCAATTACGTGTCCGTCCATAATTAGGCGAAGAAATGCTTTGTATCCGCGGTAGCTGTACCATCTCTCAATACACACAGTTTTAAACTCTATTGCAATAAAAACAAAGACGCATTTCGTGTAATATTGACAGATGGAACAAATTCTGATGTGTTGCTAATATACCTATTAGATTTGAATGCATTTCTACCGATACTTCGCCTGTTGGTTCCTATCATGTACTGGTTGTCCTAAAAAGTACCAATTGTACTTATTTCCCGGTACCTGTTAGTGACCAATTGGCACTAATTGGACACTAAGACTGATAGTGGAACTACTTAGCAGCTTTTTGCAGCCAAACTGTCAGAGACAGTGTACAGAAAGGCATAAGACAGTAGTTATTAATTATTATTATTAGAACCACAAAGAACCATCTGGGTTGCCTACGTTAGCTGATTTTTATTTTGCTCATTACTATTTGAAAATAGCTTCTGCCGTCTCATCTGTCAAAAGTACTTCCAAAAATTACCTACAATTAAAAAAAAACTATAATGTCAGTACACAAAAAATTACATGAAAAATTTCATAACACTGTCTTTTGCCTTAGTACTTAGCTTTCATTGTAGTTTATTACAAATATTTTGTTGTTCTATATATTCAAATCGTTGCTGTAAATATATACCATTGTTTTCCTAGCCGATTTTATTAGTTAAAGACCCATTTTACTATAATAATTCGCAATTAATAAAAACCGTTTAAATGATGATCAATCTATCGTTTTATCTATAATTGTATTTGCCAAAATGGAAATTTTATGGCGTTAATATAGAACAAATTGTACCTAACTATTAATGTAAGGTAATGACGCATTTTAGCGTTGTTTCAATTCAATTTAAATCATTGTGAAGTGGTTAGTATATTCAAACAATTGGGAAAAACAATCATTTTTGTTTGTCGTTCACGATATCAAGGAGTTAATATAAAAATTACCTATCATACAAACATCCTTGAGCACATAAATTGAAATATATGAAATACCATAAATTAACAGAAACTATTAAATTACTCATAAAAGTAGTAATGCTAACTAAAAAAAACTGGTCTCTAACCAATTTTTATAGTTAGTTATTATTTCTACATTATTGAAGAAATTTTCATGTGCCCAATACTTACCTGCTATGTTCAATAATGATCACCTTGATATCGCGAATGAAATTTTAAATCATTGTTAATATTTAAAACGTGCCGATGATTAAACAGTTGTCTTTTTGCCTTGGTGTTAAAATATTAAGTGATTGTCAATACCTTTCAAAAACATTGTGTCCCTCACATATTACATGTAAAATTTATTCCAAACCCTTCAGGTTATTATTGTAAATTCGACCAAATCAAAAAAAGTCTTGAAATCATTTTAGATGTTTCTTTCGATTGGCAACACCATTGATACCTGATTCTTTCGTGCTATCGCCATTTTGGTTTTAAATTTGTCTTTATGGTGCGAAATAATTTTATGACGGTAACAATAGTTTTGTCAAATATAAAAATTGACTTGTATTGACGAAGCTAGGAAAGATACTAGCTAATGTAAAAATCACCCCGAGACTAAAGACACAGTTTAGTAATTATTTATCCAAATTTTAAAAGCAGCTTTACGCAATTCTTTTACTAAACTTTATATTATAATAAAAATGCGAATGTATAAAAGTAGGTGTAACTTTTCTCAATTATAAATAAAAAAATAATGTTTCATCACTAATTCGGATCCGTGTTCTCAGTTGATATTTTTTTTTTGTAAGAAATTGAACTGTTTTTTTTACGAAAGAAAGGGACAAAGTTACACCGCAATAAGCATATCAGTTACAGAGAGTAGGTAATGGTTAGTTATTTTTATATATTTAGGTTTTAACACGAATGCAGCGCGACCGATTATAGTTATATTTCATCTGTTAGGTACCCAATATTCCTGTTTTATAGTGCCATTTGGCCATTAGATCAGAAGAGGAAGATAAAAGACGCAACAAATAGCGTTGTCTCACATTTAGATTAATGTTGTTTTAGAAATGGATATTAAGTTTCTTTACACGTGTTTTATAGCAACAAAACTTAAATAACAAGTCCATTATGATATTTTGTTATCTACTGATAAACTAATACACTCGTCCTTATGTTTCTTAAATTACATTCACCAGATAACCCACTTGCAATATTAAAAACTTTTACAAAATACTATCCGGTAATTACCCTAAATATGTCCCTTACAAAACTGTTTTTTTTTTCTAAGTAGGTATTTATGATAAAAATGTTTTGATACAACAAACAGAGTTCGTTCATAAAACAGCCGAAACACGGAACTTTTTAAATAGGGTCATTTCGCCTGTTCGCGTCCATTTAGTGCAGTTGGCAAGTTTGACGCCGATAATAAAATTGTTCTTAAACTATTTTTTATGAAAAAAATATGTGATGTGTTAGTTATATTAGTCTATTTTAAGATTTACTTGCAGTTTTGTTCTAAACCTTTAGTGATTTTGTTTTAAATAGAAAAGTTTCAAAATTAGGCGTTTTACCCAGTTTGCGTCCAAAAAATCCAAATTGCGTCCACCCGTGGACCATTTTGCGTCCAACCACTTAGAAAAGGAATAAAGGGGTGATATTAATAAGAAATTGTAAAAAAAAAGCTGAATTACAAAAAAAACTTTGTTATGAATATAAATTATAAAAAAAAATGGTCAGGTGCGAGTCGGACTCGTGCAACGAGGGTTCCGTAATTTTTTGTAAAATACATTCAAATTTACGGTTTTCGGAGCTTTTCCTTTACTTGTGCCACATGACAATGCTTCTTGCTAAATTTCATGATTCTAGGTCAATTGGAAGTACCCTATAAGTTTTGATTCCCTTGCAAATGTCTAAATGTGCAATATAAATGGAAAGTAAACAGCCATACATTTTTGTTGCGTTGATTTAGAAATTCGATTTTTTCACTGCTTTGAGAGTTAGCAGACCTATGTATGTAATATTAATTTCAGCTTGATATCACGACGCCTTTCTAAGAAAAGGGGTCTTGACAGACGGGCGGACGGACGGACAGCAAAGTGATATATTATCAGAGTTGTTGTGGAATGTTTATAATAGTTACCGTGACCCTGGAACATAAAGAGCAATCAAAGGAACATGAGTGGGTTTTAGTCAGTAAAACTCTGACACGCCCTCCCGCCGCACCCAGGACGGGAGCAGTCATTTGATGATATCCCACTCACCAAAAAAAATATATATAAGAGTTCCGTTTTTACCTATACTAGGAACGGAAGTACGGAACCCTAAAAATTAACATTATTTTCATCAAAAATTACTTTACAAAATAAATATATTTCATCTCAACATTGATTGTAAGTAGTACATAAATAATGATTGCACGTTTTACAGTAAACAGTAATCAGTTCTGTTCTTTTTGCTAAATATCAATCTTGATTAATAATCCGTTTGTCTGTCTGTCTCTCCTTCACGCCTAAACCACTGAACCGATTTGAATGAAATTTGGTACACATATAGTCTGGGACCCGAGAAAGGACATAGGATAGATGGTTTTCATTCCGGAAACGCCCGGAAACGGGAAGACAATTGTATTTAACTAAAATACTTAGTGGACGCAATTGGATTTATTATTATCCACTGTAGGTACGGTTTGCGTCCATTGCGGACGCAAAGTGGAAGTTTTGTAAATTCGATGTAGTAATTCGCGTCCACCTTATTTTAATCGTTAAATGTAAAAAACCTAAGCAAATTCATGACTAACATTATTCCTTTTTTATTATAAAAGTCTAGAAACAGCTATTGATCCTAAAATTCACATAAAACAATAAAAAACTTACTATCGAACGCTCCGCTGCACACTATTTTTTATCTAAAAAACCGCTTCCTTGTTAAACAGCCGGGA
Source organism: Athetis lepigone (assembly GCA_033675125.1). Taxonomy (NCBI): domain Eukaryota; kingdom Metazoa; phylum Arthropoda; class Insecta; order Lepidoptera; family Noctuidae; genus Athetis; species Athetis lepigone. The sequence goes on along the minus strand of CM066229.1, from coordinate 19,726,288 downwards.
CTAAATATTTTTTAAAACAGGATTGGTTTGTCGCACGGACCTTTTGACCTTATGTACGTGTCTCTTATACATTGAGGTATTACCGGTAATGACTATTCGTTTGATTGGTGTGTAAGTTTTCTTAATTTCGAGGATTTTTTGAAGGAGATCCGTAAAATGGACGCGAATTGGTCTATGGACGCGAACAGGCGAACTTACCCTACAATATCCTTTTGTTTTCGCTTATATCTAAGAAGGACATGTCTAGTGATACCAAGTAAATCGTTATCAGTATTCGGCTCGACTTTCTACAAGAAACAATGATATCATTGATAACCATATCAAAATAGGGTCACTGCTAAAAATAAAATAGCTAATTTGTTATCTACCAAACAGGAAAATGCTATAATAATAAGAAATATACTTTAGCATTTTGTTTGAAGTTATTCTTTTATATTGTAGTTTGATAATATTCATACGTCTAAATCTGCATACAAGATAGGCGAAGTAAATACCGACTGAAATAATAGACCCAGATTCTGCTAATTAACTAATTAGGTAACATTGCTGAAACGAATCAACCCACATCAATATTTCTCCCATTACTTATAATTGTTTAAGTAATTTGAAATCTATTCTCTATTCTAAACATGTATTGTTATTGCTGAATAGTTATTGAGAGATTGTGTTTTAGCTCATAATAATTCACTAACAATAATTTTACACCAATAGTCTCAATATTAGTCAAGGTTTAATAGGTTACTTTTTTATTTACTTATAAGTAGTTAGTTTTTTCCACAATAAATACATAAGTTTAGTACCTATCTAGCTGTTTATATGAACACAGTACCTCCTTACTGACAATAACTTTGTTATTTATATTAGATGTTGCGTCAATGGGTAGGGTAGGAAGGCAGTTTTTTTCAACTACCATCAAAATAATTATAATCGGTCGTGTGTCGCCTCATGTTGAGTATATAAGTTTGTGTAAATAGCTCCTAACGTTCCTTGTTTATAAGGCACTAACGGTTAATGTAGAACATTTTCTTATACGGTTGTGTCATTTACAAGCCCAGACTTATTATAGGTATAGTTGAAGCCGAATAGGCAGTTACTGAACGAGAATTTGTAAAATGAAGATCGTATTAAATATATTTTGTTTCAAAATGTTGTTTTTCTTTGGTCCTGTTACAACACACTTGGTCTTTTTCATGTAAGCATGCTCTGCCTTTGTGGTTTGATTCGTAGAGCCCCTTCTACTCCTCATATGCAACTCAATTTAGCACAAGAACGAGCCTGTTAACAACTAATGTAGTAAGCTAATTGAATGGCACCCAATTCTGTTCAATGATGACAACACCTATCAATCAACAGTAATTATGCGATCGTATAGAAACTTCACATAATTTAAACATGTTTAATTGCCCTTATAAACATTATTGGAGAGCGGGAGATTGGTTTAGAAGGCAAACCACAAGCGCAGAGCCCTGCACTTTTCCTGCTGCTAATAGAAGCTGCGATCAGTAGCTTTAACAAGCTAATTTAGGAAACAGAAAATAAAGTTACCGATTAAGATTGTTTATAAAGGTAAAGGTAGCAAAGTACAATTTTTAAGACGAGAAGGTTTTTTTAATCCATATCGGATAGGATGCGTCATTCGAGATTAAAATACTTTTGGCCCATACGGTATGTAATAAGTATTTTATTCTATATTTACCGGTATGGGCCATGCCGGTAATTATATCCGCTTTTTATCAAACTGATATAAAATTAAAAAGTGTACCTACCTACTTACTCTGAATAAGAAGAGTAGGTATTTTATTTATTAATTTTCACTTATTTATAAGGATGCACTTTTGTAAACCATCTACATATCTTTATCAATTTTCATATATACAATAGTACTCTGTGTTATCAATAAAATTACGAAGGCGAAATGCAATTCGCGCGTTTTGTACGCATCCAATTTTTTTTTTTTTGATACGCGTGCTATATTCATCATACAGCCATACAGCCTATAATATTCATACAATGCTCATGATCGATCTATCGGGTGATTGAAACACACTCCAAATTCAAATCACTTACAATCCTGTACGAAAGCTGAAGAATTGTTTCCGTATAGTGCCTTACTTTATCCTACTTAGTTCGAATCCGGGCAAGTACCATTGTGACTTTTTCAATTCATATGTACTTTCTAAAGTTTATCTTGGACATCACTGACATCCCGTGCCTCGGAAAGCACGTAAAGCCGTTGGTCCCGATTGTCATTCGTAGAACTTTGACAGTCGTTACGGGTAGTCAGAAGTCAGGAAGTCTGACCAGTCTAACCAGAGGGTATCGTTTCGCCCAGTTACTGGGTTGTGGACGTCTCAACGTCTGATAGGCAGTCGCTTCACGAAAAACATGATGATGAGTTATATATAATGGTGCGACTTCCCTTGGCGTATTAGACAAAATTATGCGAGTTTGGTACAACGCAATATGAACATTATTCTAATAGTTCTTGAGTAGGTACAGTTTTTGTACCCAAGTAAGGTATATTTTTCCAAATACGCCATAAGGAGTGATGATGTTAGGTACATTAATTGAAAGCACCAAAAAATAAACAGGTTTTGTACGAGGAACTTTTAATGTTATCTTTACAATTTATTGCATAATTTAATGTTGGCTTAACATTTCTTCTTTGGCTTTTGCTCTGGAGGGTCCGGCGGCTGATTAGGCGGTAGTGGCGGCCATTTCTGAAAATTATAATTTAAACGATTTAATATTAAACAGTATACTCAATGCAAACGTAGTCTAGTCATATTTAAGTTTAAACTTCATTACTTCGAACACAGTAGGTAATTTGCTACGTAAACTTTTTTATATTTATTTAAGTATAACATGTTCTATGATGTACATCACACGAGGTTCAGTTGAAAACCAGCGTTATCCTCACTTACGTATCAATAAACTTTTGTCTTTGTTTTCGTTCCTTTGTAAAAAAGATCAATAAAAAGTTACCAGTTTACTGGGATCGAGGCACCCAGGTTTCACAGACTTAGGAATGAGATGGCCAAGTCCAACTTTGCTGAGAATTGCATGTAACGTGTCGTGGTCCACCGTCTTCACAATCAATGCTACGAGAGCGCATAGGAAGCTGACAGACCCAAGGACTATCTGAAGAGGTGACCAATGCTTCTTAGGGCCGTTTGGTCCGTATAATATTTCGCCATTGGGGCCTAGTAATGGGGTGCCGTCGGGGCCTAGGAGCTCGCCGTTGGGTCCTAAGAGTAATTCGCCGTCAGGTCCATAGAAACCTTCACCCTCGCCGTCCTCTGTGCCGTAGAGCCGCAACCTTCTCTCTCGCGCTCGAGCCCGACGATCTCTCTCTTCACTACTGAAAAGATTCATGTATCATTATACAAGTCAGCTCTCGCTGGTTCTCTGAATGTCCGTAGTTCCGTACTGATAAAATCGTTCAAATTATAAAGTGCTATGGCTTTAAATATGCATGGACGTAGTTCAAGTAGTACGTTAGACGCACTTAAAGGGTAGGGAGTAACAGGGAAGGGGTAGTGATCAATAAAACTGTTTATACTAAAATGATATCTTCAAATTAACCAATACATTTTCCCCTATTCTATTTCCATATTTCTCTATCCCGAATGGAAATCGAGGGCATAACTTGCCCCCACTTCTTCCAATAACTTTATAGTCTGACTTCCGCCGAAGTCAAGTATTAACCAAGCACCGCCCTAATTAATAGTATATCTTTGAACTAAAGCCACTATTGAACTTGCACAGAGTACCTACATATGTAAGGCTGGAAAATGCAACTAGTAGTGCTACTAAGTAGATATATTTTAATGAATTCACGCGTAAAATCGCTTCCCAAAGGTCTGTTTGGACAAGACCAAATAAGAAGCATGAATCTCGCTCATACAGACCTCAACCTAAAAAGAAATGATTACCACTCACCAGTCACACATAATTTATTTGATTTCCGGTCTATTGAATCCTGATTTTATTGTGTTTTATGTAGCTTGCATAAACCAGGATTATGTACCCGTAAAGCATTTATTTATGTTACATTGTTGTACAGTTCCATTTCGCTTGATGTCACTTGACGGGACCCGTGTCAGCCCTCTGACAAACCAAATTGTTCTTTCTTCTGTCATCGCTTTGAGGAATGAGTTTTTATGTCTTAGAAACGCCTTTGGGGTAATGAACTTGGCACTGCAAAACGCATTTTTGTTCTTAAATATATACGTAATTACTTAACGGATATTGTTTAAACTTTACAGTAATGTAAATGACATCATGGTGCCCCGGTAGCAGAGCAGTAATCAAAGCCCTACCGAAACATGGGTCAGACCGTGCTGGAAATATCAGTGAACATAACATACACAAAAAAGCAATAAACAGCCAAGACACGGACTACCACGTAAAGTTTTTTTAGTTTCTTTCTTAAATAACCTTCTTTTGACATGCCAAAAAAACTGAAAAATAAATGTTGAGGTAAGAAGTTAGGAAATACAGAGTTATTAGGGACAACATCTCACTCAAACTATGAAAAATGGTCTAGAGATGGTCTAGAGATTCTGACAGACCCCTTCACCCGCCCAAGGCCAGATGACATCCAAGAGGATTTTCGCGCCGGAACAAAAAAAAGGGGTTCTAACGCTTACTTAGGTATTTGATATCTCACGGCGTAGTTTTCAAAACTTTTGTTGTGTTGACAATAATGTGCGGTGCGCTATTGTAAAATCAATAAAGAAGACTCAAAAATTGGTTTTGCCTACCTACCAAATATTAACCTTTCAACGACGAACCGACAGCCGGCTGCCGGACTGCTATTCTCTTTCTATTGTGTCTAGCTAGAATTTTGTTCGAAGGTAGGTACCTATAATAATTATGTTACAAATAAATAGCAAATCTCGCGAGCATCGCAGGGGAGTTATCCCTTTTGTTTACTATACATGCATGTATGCGTAAATAGGCACATTGAAACCTTCGTGCTTCTACGGATACTCGTAATGTAAGACGGTGCTTTAAGATTAGCATAAAATGAGAGCGGATGTGTTGTTTTCCATATTTTATTAAAAATAATTATTATTAATGATAATGCCATAAAGGATCATCCATTAACACATCGTTAGGGCAACTTGCTGTATCTTTACTAGTCTCAAATCAGTGTTAGACCAAAGCACCGTTTTAGACTGCTTTAGTTTACGTTTATGCATCTTCTTCATGAACCTCCCTCTGGAAGGCTTGGTTTCCGCACTTAGATCTTGAATCTGGACCATTGAACGTGAAATATGTTTTGTCGGCCAGCTTGCCAACTCAGATTTTGGTCCTCTTGTGCTTTTAACTATCCAAGTATCTTGCGGAACAAGTTCTTGATTGCTAACTTTTATTAATGTCTAACTAAAAAGAGTGTTTAACCTGGGGGATCGTTAAACGTACAATTAAATTTGTGTTTATGAAACTAGAAATAAATACCACTGAATGCCTTACAACATCCCGAGTAATCTTCATTACGTTTCTTGCATTTGTGCACACTAACTTCTCAAAAACACTCACAATCTAAATAATTTTTCACGTTTGATTAAGTATTGAAATGTATTTTCCAATTTGCTAATCATGACAATGGCACGCGCTGAAAAATGATACAACGTTTAGAACCTGTCCAGACGAGGCGTTGTACGCGCGAGTTCACACGCTCGGTTTGCGTTGCGTCTTCGTATCTATTTCGCGTGTTTCTACGTTAGGTTAAGAAGTTAAGAAGGAGGATTTGCCACTTTGCCAGTTTTAAACACAGACTCGATTACAGCGGTTGTGTGGTTTACGCGAGAGTGAGGAAACGCGTGACAGCATCTGTCTGAACGCGCGAGTGCACTCGCTCGCTGATGAGCTGATCGCCTCATGTAGACAATAGAATAAACACACAAATACGAATTACGAATAGGAAAAGAGAGGTCAACTCAACTATTCGTTCGGTTGTCACCCGAAGGAGTCACTTCGATTCTTGTAACAACTTCTAATCATTTTATCAAAAAAGGACAATATATCTACAATGCCAAGGTACAAAAAAACTAGTTTATAAGTCATCTAAAGAATAATTTTGGGGTTTGCTATAGGGTAAACTCATACCCAGGTACACTTCCACTTCCCTTACTCTCTGGCTTCTCTACAGGAAGACAAATTGGCACGATCTGCGAGGCATCAGATGCAGGAACTTAATATTAATACTGCCACTACACAATTTCCAAAGAACGCGGTATAAATAAATAAAACGATGAAGATTTTTTATAGGGAATAAAAATGTGTCACTCTCAGTCTGTTGAGACTTCTATACAACCAACAGGAAGATTTTACATGCTTCCCAAGGCACTGAGGTGTCAGACCATAAACCTCAGATTCCATAAACATCCATTTTTGGGTAATGGTACGGGTCCCGGGGCTATAAGCTTTGCAGCCACAGGTTTCGATCAAAACAGCCGACAGTTCTGTTATAAGTGCTTAGGTCTCGACTCAGAAGTAGTGTAGGACTAGAAAACCACTTCAAACAACAACTGTCTCAGTTCAGTTCGTAATAAACCCATTCTAACAATAACTTATAAATCTCAAACGATGATTGATATCGATTCACTCTTATCACAATAATAGGTACTAAGTACTTCTTGTTATGTAAACCTACAAATCTTTAACGCATTACAATTTTATTGTACGCTGAGAAAAATCACATAACTTACCTTATTCGGCCGGCATCGCGGATCGAAGACTTCTTTTTTTGGTGAAAAGAACATTTTATACGACACCGCAAGTACACCCGCGCCAATCACCACCCCGGCTACAATCAGAGCTAAGCTACCACTGCCACCCTGTGCCGACATCGGGACAGTTAGTTGCAGTCAACAAGTTTATTTTTGTTCCTTTTCACATAGTTGTTACAAAAAAATGCTTTCCTCATTAATTTTGCTTCAGTCAAATAGTTGTCATTGCAATGACTACGTGACTTACCTATCTTTCTAAAAGGTCGTTTTTACATAGGCTATATAAGTTTGTTGTCTGTATTTAATGCTTAATTTCTTAAATACGAAACGGAGTTTAATGCAGTTTTCATCAATATATTCTTAGCGATATTTCATCATAGCGATATTTCATCATAGCGATATTCAATATAAATATATGTTATGTATATATAAAATACATGCATATTAAATAAAGCAAAATCAAGAATTATTAAAGCGTTGTAGCATCGAACACACGTGATTCAGATCATGATCATGAGACACAGTAGAAAAACAATAGCAGCCCAACAGACGGCTGTCGCTTGGTGGTCGAAAGGTATATCTAAAATCTGCCACGAAAAAGTAGCTGCCCTGCGAAAGCCTCCAAGTTTCGGTCGAGGCTCTTTTCTATGTTACCATTGACCGTTACAACTATCACATCCCACATGGCGACAATCTCGCGAACCCAGTCAGAGAAGTGGCCTGCGTATCGTTTCCAGCTTTCACAAGGTTCTCGTTAGGCGGAACTTAAAGGCAGAAGGCGACGATTTATTAGTGGATTATATGTTCATCTGCTTTTTAGGGTACAATACCCAAAAAGAAAACCGGGAGTACGGGACCCACGGGACCCTATTACGGCTATTACTCAGGCTCCGCCGCCCGGTTGTCGCCAGGGTTGTATGTCATGAACCATGGTAGTTAGACAGTTGAAATTATCACAGATGATGTATTTTTGTTACCAATAAAACAACGTTGACTAAAACACAAAATAAATTATATACACATCAAAAGTGTCTAGGGATATTTTAATTAAACCTAAATAACTAAAATTCTATTAACTTTTTGTTAAGACACCTACACTTTAAAATAAACCTTGTTTAATTGCCTATCTAATCTGATAATAAACTTTTAGATAAAGTTAAATTAAAAAAAAACTCAACAAAATTTCAATTTAACTTCATTTTTGAAATTTCAAAACCTAAACAACAAAACAATTTTTTTTATAAAAATTGTTGAAAACTTAAAATTAATAATTCGTGGATCCACCTAAGACTCTCCTGACACATCTGGAGCGGTTCTGCATACTCAAAACAAGGGTGTCAATATCCTGTTGTGGAGTACTGTCCCAAATCCTGCTAAGATGCAAGAAAAGCTGGTTTTGATGCACAATATCAACAGGGAAATTCCTACGAGCTCTTCTCTGAAGCATATTCCAGGCATGCTCAATAGGATTTAAGTCAGGGGATTGTGCAGGCCGGTCTAAAGCTTGGATAACATGCTGTTGTAACCAACTTGTAACGATACGCGCCGTATGTGGACGGGCATTGTCGTGCATTAGCTGGAAATTTTGTCCCATTTGCTGTTTGTGGGGCAAGATTACAGGCTCTAGCACCTCATCTCGGTATTTTCGAGCAGTCATATTGCCTTGTATCCAAACGAGGTCCGTTCTACCGCCGAGACGAATTCCTGCCCAAACCATAATCGTGCCACCTTAATATCCATGAACTTGTTGTGGGTGCTGCAGTCGATTCCAACGTCCAGGTTTTCTCCAAACGCGTACTCTTCGCGAATCAGGATGAAATCCAAACCTAGATTCATCAGTGAAAAGCACAAGTGACCATTGAGAATGGTTCCAGTTTTCGTGTGCAATAGCCCATTGTAATCTTCTTCCTTGATTACCTCTCCTTAGTGCTGATACCCAAAATGGCCTACGAGCACGTAGATTGACTTCATGCAGTCGCCTTCTCAAAGTTTGACCGCTTACCAGCAAACCATACTCTCTCTGTAGCCTTTGAACCAATTGCATCGCCGCTGCATTTAGTTGACTTCGTGCAGCATTTACTATGAATCGGTCCTGTACATGTGTTGTAATGCGTTGAGGTCCTCGGTGCCGTTCCACCACTTCCTCCGTGACACGATAACATGACCAAAGCCTGGATATAACGCTCTGACTGGTCTTCATGGCTTCAGAAACGGCAATTATGGGACAGTATTCCACAACAGGATATTGACACCCTTGTTTTGAGTATGCAGAACCGCTGCAGATGTGTCAGGAGAGTCTTAGGTGGATCCACGGAATATTAATTTTAAGTTTTCAAGAACTTTTATAAAAAAAAATGTTGTTTTGTTTAAGTTTTGATGTTTCAAAAATAAAGTTAAGATTGAAATTTTGTTTGAGTTTTTCCTCTTCTTCTAAGTTTTTTTTAAATTTAACTTTTGCTAAAAGTTTATTATCAGGATAAATAGTCTATTAAACAAGGTTTATTTTAATGTGTACTACACATGTTTTAACAAAAAGTTAATAGAATTTTAGTAATTTAGGTTTAATTGAAATATCCCTAGACACTTTTGATGTGTGTATTTTCATATACAACAAACGTGATTTATTTGCCATTTTTTGCTCGATATAAATAAATAAATAAATAAAAATATTATGTCTTGCACTTGGCCGTTTTTTCGTATGTCCACTGATATTTCCGTTAAACACATTTGCTGCTACAAGTTTTTTTTTACCGTATAAGTAGGCCATAGAAAGTGGAATAAAGGTTAACTTTTTTATCAAAAAGAATTTCAAAGCTATTCGAATCGAAAGAGGGTGGCCACGCAAAGTCAGTAAAGCCACATACAAAACCAAAGCAGCAGATTTCCGTAATAAAAGTTATTTTTAAGTTGGCACCTTCAGGCTACTCGGTTAGCAGGGTGGAAACTTTCAGCGGCGCAGTAAAGGATACCACCGTTTTAGCTACACGAAAATGCCATTAGGAGGCTTTTATTTAAACTTTATTTTAATAGGCGAGACGACTGAATAAAATTAAAAAAAGTGAGCTGCAACGCGACGCCTGGCAGATGTGAATCATCGACATTACATCATCGCCACACAGTACACAAGACTGTGACTGTATATATACACCATCACATAGCGTGGCGTCACGTCGCCACGGCATGCGTCGCCACGCCAGAAATTTGTTTTACGTGCGGCTATAGACGTTTCACATCAAAAATAGGGTATTACACTCTTTTTTTTTAAGTATTTCAAATAACTCCTACAGTACTAAGAAACCACTAAAAAAAATCCTAAATTTTTATTTAAGCGCTAAGTACCCTAAAAACGCTTTTAAAAATTGTATTTTCAAGTTTCGCGCGGAAATTTCCAAAAACGGAAAACGCCGTGGGCGTGGTTTTGCTTTGGCGATATGACGTCCTTACGTCATGTAAATAAACAAACGCGCTGTGACACTACATAATTTTTATTGTTTTTATCTCAAAAATTAGTTACTGTTCGACTTACCGTTGGTGTGCGTTTCGGAATGCAAGAACACAAGTGTGAAAACATCGGAATAATTGTGAATTCTAGTGTTAACTGATTCAAATTTAAGAAAAACTTAGTTAAAAGTTGTGGGAAGAGTATTCCAACTATTACACCATAAAAACCCGTTTGTACCGTTTGTACTGTTGTTGTAAATATCACTCTGATGTAAGTACACATGTGCATTAGCCATCTAAAATATCTTTTACAATAACTTCCATGAAAAAGTATATTTTTATAATAAAGATCGTATTAGGAGGTTATAAATAAAACAAATAGTGACGTCTAGTTGACACTGTTGACAGTCGACAGCTCTCACTGTCTGTGGTCTGTATTTCGGTGTGTTCAAGAACAGGTAAAAAAAACTGAAAACTTTGAATTGAATTTAAAAAAATATTTTCTAGTTTTATGAACTAAAACTAACACTGTTCGGCTGCTTTTTGCTTAAGCTACCTCAATAATATATTTTTATATTTTTACTCTTATACAGTGTAATACCCTATTGTCCGTCAGTTAGATTTAAAAAAAAAGTGAAAAGGTATTTCTGGTACTTAAACGAAAAATGCCGACGAAACAGTGTGTTGCGCGTTGAGGTTTCACATGATGATGTCACGATTAGGTAAGTACAATTTTTGTTGCACAGTGACGTCAAAAGCCCCCACTCCGGAATTTTGTTGCTCTATCTTTGTATTTTTTTATTAATTTGATCAAGCATATAATACTTGTTCCGTATTTTTGGCCGGTCTATGTCTATCAAACGGACTAAACATAATGCCATTTTTTTATGTTTGTCATCATCCCTATTTTTGTCCCATGCTGTTTCATACAATATGGATTTGAACTTTTGTTAGAAATACACGTTGTATAATAATATAATATGTACACAGGCTGCCCGCCTACGTCCGATAATCGAAGAGCGAAATTTTGTAGGAGAAAAATAGAACGTACTGACGGCGGCAGTTCAGCGCACCCGTTCTACAAAAAGTCGGTTCTACAAAACTTTGAAATGGTCTGAAAATTGGTTCTACAAAGAGTTAACATGGGCAGAAGCTCAGAAATCATAAACAAACTCACCGGATTCTTTACTCCTTTCAAGCATGTACAGGTCCACGGAGCGCCGACCTGATTGCTTTGATAAGGCTTTTCCTTCGGCCCAGAGAAGAACATCTTATACAGCACCGCAAGAATACCAGCCCCGATCACCACTCCAGCGACAAGAAGAATTTTGTTGTCATCGCGACTTCCTCCCCCCGACGACATCGTACACCCGCGGAGCACTTAAACACATCAATTTTTTGTTCATTTCCACATGGTTTTTGCAAATTTTGATTAGCATAAAAGTTTGTGTCCAATACTTGTCAATGTAATGTCTACCTGACTTTTCGTTTAAACGCGTTCCCACACGTAAATAATAATAATCCAAGATTTGACTTTGATTACATTACCGACTCACCGATCGCTACATTTATTTCGGTGCGTCGGAAGCGCGTGTCAGACTTTTACTGACTAAAACCCACTCATGTTCCTTCGGTTGCACTGTATGTTCCGGGGTCACTCACGGTATTATAAACATTTCGCAACCCTTTGGCCCTTTTGGGCCCCTTCACTTGCTGACTTCTCATTGAGGCGCGCGTGGAACACCAACGCGCCGTCGACACGGGCCTGGTCCTAGCCGGGCGGCGAGCTACCCATCGCTCGCCATCCGCAGACTCGCGCCTACGGTGGCCGGTAGTCGTCTTGCGACTCTCGACGTCTACGCCTGGGTCCTGTCCGAGGCGAGAGGCTCGTCGTTGCCTCTCGTGCGCCGCCGCTTCCTTCACTAGCATAACTGCTTCGCAGAAGGAGGCGACGGCTTCCCGTTCAGTTCACCACGGAGCATGGCCTGGACCAGCACCGGGCGCGAGAGGACACCGCCGCCGATCGCCTCTACGGGGACACATCGATGGCTCGCCCACCGTTGCCATACTAACTAATTTACTAATTTCTCAAGTATTATGGGTGCGTTTACATAGTTCCCGTTCCCGAGGGAATTTCGGGATGAATACTATCCTATGTTCTTTCTCTGGTCCCAGACTATATATGTACCAAATTTCATTTAAATCTGTTTAGTGGTATAGGCGTGAAGAAGAGACAGACAGACAGAGTCACTTTCGCATTTATAATATTAGTACGGATTAAACCATAAGCTTTCATTAAAATAAAATAAATAAATAAATGATACGAAACAAAAACTAATTATTGACAGTAATTAGTGTGCTTTTCTTGAGTAGTTTTCTTGCTTCAATATTTTCAGTTGTACATTGTTTATAACACACCACAAAACAAACCTCTCCTTATGATTGGAGTTTAACGTATAATTGTATTTTGATGTTTTGGATAGGTTACAATATTATGAAATGAAAGTTTTTTACTAAATATAATTTATTTTTCAATAATTTATAATAGTACAACGTCACACTAACTTTACACAAGTTCAGCTACTTTGTAAATATATATCTTAAATATAATAAAAATACACCATTATTTATTATTTTTAAGCCTATTGGGTATGAATATATTTTTTATGTTCATATACGTAAATAAAAACTAAGATAAATGTAGGCATTATAAAAAAGCCAGAATTACAATAAAAGGCATAATTCTGTTCTTGCTATTTTTTTGGGTTATTAAGGTCATCGCTCATATCAACCCGACTCCCATATAGAAAAATAACTTCCCGTTGAAATTACGAACAAAATATTTCGAGAAGGTCCAAAGGCGGGCTAGATACCTCGGACATTATCTACAAGTCATCCTAGGATGGTGTAGAGATAGCATGGCCTGTTACAAAGTATTAAAATACAAGTAACATTTGCATGCAGGCATAACTTTTTTCTGTTCCGTGGGCCAGCCTATATGGGCCGTTATAGTGAGCGATGACCTTTACACAATCTTCCGAAGGGTGATTTATAACTTATTTATAATAGTCTATCTAACCGCCGATAATAACCAAAAAAGTATTGACGTCATCATACATTATACTAATTTTTATTCAACATTATACCAATTTTTATTCTTAATAATATTATCACAGGAATCGTAGCGCCCTTTTGCACCCTTTTAAATCTGGGTCACGAAATATAACATTTTTTTAATGAAATTTGGTAAAACAGAATGTCATATCTAGCTTTGAGGATTTCGAGCCAAATTACAGCCTTCGCTGTTTGTCAGTCAGCGGAACGCCAAGCGATCGCCATATTGTAAAAAAAAACTGAAAGCATAAGTACGAGTCCGACTTTAGTCAATATTTTTGATTGTTTAGCTGCGCAGTAAAGCAGGATGCGATGACTTTTAACAAGAATAAAGATATATTCAATTTGTTTGGGCAAAAAAGCGTAGGTCCTTAAGTCAGGGGGGGGGGGTCATCTAGTAAAAATTACATTGTCACTTCACTTTGTTGACCACCCGTCCCGCCCCACTGTCTTGACTCATGCAGCGGTCATGACACCCATGATCCATGCGTAAAGATATTATGTCTAGTCATCCTTATAGCACCCACCTACTCTATTATGAGAGAATTATACTAAAGTAGTGAAATTCACTATAAGTCTTAATTAAGCACCCATTAGAATTTTTCAGTACTTTTACCATGAGATACGGTTATTTAGAATTAAAATTACACAACTAAAAGCCAAATTAAATTACAAGAGGAATAACCGGGCGATATCTGCTAAAAAAAGATCTACGGAAGCTATCTCGGGAAGCACGCAAAGCAGTACATTCAGAAATCTTTGACAATCGTTACGGGTAGTCAAAGCCAGAAAATGTGACACAATCAACCTAAATGAGGACTAGGAGTATTGTGTTACCCAGTAACTGGGTTTTGAAGATCGGATAGGCAGTCTCTCCACGTGAACCACTGGTTTTCTGGATTCGGTTAGAGATAGCCGACCCTAACATGGAAAAGGTTAGGTCGATGATGAATCAAAAATCTACTTCATACTGCTTTGAAACACATATCTTTGATTCAAAATCGCTTTCCTCTCAATGACGAAAAGTGTGTGCGTATATTTGAGAGGGGTGCTTATTATACGATAGCATTGCAACGTTATTATTCTTTCTTTATTTTCAATACTAAGTTTAAAGAAAATCTCCCACAATGCTGTAAAGTTTTACCATGACGAAATTTGACCTATGGTGACTACTAATTAGCTACCGATAACGTTAACAAAAATTGTAGTCATGAAAACAATCCCCAAAGAAACTTTATATTACTTTGATATAGAGCGTCCGCTATATCAAAACCCTATCAAGTGATATATAACTAAAAGACGATCACACATGCTTCACTATTAATTTATTTAACAGATTCTTTGGGATAATTTTACTAATATGAATACTAAGTCTTGTTTGTCTATCAGTCAATACCAGTTACCCAATATATTGTTATAGAACTTATCCTATAATTAGAATAAAAAATTTAAGGATTTAAAGATTACAATGTAAATACTTGGCATTGTACTCTTTGTATTCAGCTGGCGTCAACAGATACTTGGCGACCAATTTGTATTGTGCTGGCTGGTCCAATATTGCTAAGAGAGGCTCCAGTTTTTTCTGGTATTGATTCAGAACTGATCTTTCTACGGCACCGATCAGATTATTGTTCTTGTTCCAGAAGTAAGGGATATTTCCCGACACCAAAGCCTCATGTAATTTCTTGACCATCATTTTAAACAAGACCGCTGGACTGACTTGCCAAAAGTTTACATTGTCGATCGCGACGACCTCCCGGAAAAATAAAGTTTTAATATAGTAGCTCGCTATTTTCTTCATACCTAGCGAGTCCCGGAGTTTCTTTATCTGAAACAAACCGTAAAAAGTTGGAATCGTACGTAACAAAATAGCGCATCCCATAAAGTACAACTTTGGTTACTGTTTTGGCCTTGTAGATAGATCGTAGTGTGATGTATTAAAGCATATAATCTGCTTTATTAAACGGGCTATTTATACACAAGGATTGATTAAAGTCAGAACTACCAGTTACTGAGATTATCAGATTAGCGCGTTAGCAAATTAATTATAGATATAATATAGATGGACAAGGACAGAGGGCTCAAAAATTTTCCAGACCGTCATTTTGAATTTTTACGTAACAATTCAAAATGGCTACCTACAAAAATTACATACTATTATAAAAGTATTGAAGTACTTACAAATCGGATCGCTTGTCGTAGATTGTTCGAGTTGTACATGAGCTGTCGCTCCTGATTGTGCAGCGCTATGCGCCACGAGCGCGCCTCAAAGCGCGGGGAGGTCTTGTTCGGCTTCCCCACCACCATCCAGTAACCCTTCTTACACTCCCGAGGAATCTCGCGGTAAGCCTTGCTGATCGGCCACCGGTCCTCCGGGAACTTAAGGCACGGCACCAGATCAACGTCCATCTTGAAGTTCCTGGACTTGTTACTAATTAACAACGTCATTGCTGGTCCGGACTGCGACTTGTCAATGACATACGGCACGCCCTCCACATAGTACACAGGACGCGAATTAATAGTCATTTCAAACTTATTCAGGGCTTTGTTTACGACGCTCTTGAACCAATCACTGAATTTGGAACGCAGAAGATAGTTGTCGTCGTCTTTCCATTCGAATGCGGCTTTGTTGTTGAGCCACTCTTCAGCATCCCTGAAAGGCAGTCGTTGGAACTGGACGCCCATCTTGAGCTGCACAAAGCCTGGCGTCTGGTCTTCAATAATAATATCGCTACCGTCCGGATTCAATAAGTCCGTCTTGATGTTTAGAGGCAATCCGATCACAATGTCCATGTCAAATTCATCAGGTTTTACGATACGCAAATTATCGTAGTGACTGCCAGCAAATTGAACCTAAAATAAATAAGTTATGTAACGTCAAAATGTGACCAGATTAGGCATCGAGTACCTAGGATGTTTTAAAGTCGGAAATTACATCGAAAAAGCATGCATGGGCAAATTGAGCAATGAGGCTGATGTCCAGTAAGTGACAAACTACACATTTTTTGTTTCACATAATATGTACCTACAGTATTATTTATAATCATGACCATGATAGCTAATTTAATTAGACCAGAATTATTGAGTTTTGAATGTCCCTACCAGTGGCAGATGATAATCTTTACACTACTACGACCCGACTCTAGTAGGGGTACACACACGGATTCGGAGTACATAAATAATCCTTAGCCGCGAGAGACGAGCGGTACGAATTACGGTTACGGTTTTTAAAAAAAAGAATACCTCCTTCATATTTAATACTACATTCATAAATTAACACAAGTAACAGTTTAGCATTATTATTAATTTAATAATAATAAACCCGCAGGGCAGCTTGTGGCGAGCTGTTGGGCAGTTGCGACCCCCACGGACCTGACCTCCTGGGAGACCCTTTGTTCTTCATCTCTGGCTTGCCTTCATTGGCCGGCCAGAGTGAGCACTGACGAGGAACAAGGCTCCCGCCTCACTCTTGCCTTAATTGGCTGGTTTGAGTGGAGAATCGCAAGAGCAAACGTGCTCGGGGGAAGGAAGTGTTCCAGTAAGATGCTGGTAGGGATCTTGACCGTACTTCCGGGATTGTCCTGATAGCCGTGGAATACCTCTCCACTCCTCAAGCACCTCGATATATGTTGCCTCCTTGTCGCTACGTCACTATGTGCTAGCGGCCGTTTTCGGGGGCCCATTTACTGAGTGTGCAAGTCACCCCCTGCCATTTTTCCGTGTTTACAACCATTGGTCAGGCAGGGGCCATAGTCATTCCATAGTATCTGGTACCTTATTCATTAAAGAATCCAAGCCCATAGTCCAAATTTTTTGTAGTTGCCATATTTTACAATAGTCCAACACCATCCGGGGGTTGTCCTTAGGTGCACTTATAGTGCATATAGGGATAATCGCCGGCTAGTGTCCCTTTTCACATAAAGTTTTGCCCAAGGGGCCTCTGCGAGTTGGCTGCGGCCCCTCGTACGCCTTCCAAAAGCCCGGGACCCCTGGGTCCCGAGATATAGAAATATATAGAAAAATAATAATACCAGCCTATAACTGTCCCACTGCTGGGCAAAGGCCTTTTCTCATACAGAGAAGGCACGAGCATTGATCACCACGCTTGCTCAAGGCCGGTTGGCGATTTCGGACTTATATTAACTACAAGTCCAGGTTTCCTCACGATGTTTTCCTTCACCGATGTCTGTGATGTCTAAGATAAACTTTAGAAAGTACATATGAATTGAAAAAGTCACATTGGTACTAGCCCGGATTCGAACCCGCAACCTCTTGCATGACAGGCGGGCGCCTTAACCACTAGGCCATCACGACATTATTAATTATTTTTTTCAAAAAATATACTACTTTTTTCTTCTATTTTTACTTATTCAGACAGCCAATGCCAGGATTTATTGGATGTTTGTTAAAAAAAATCGTATAGCATAGATACTCACAGTGCTTGAATATTTTCTGTAGTAAGGATCAACTTCTTTCATCTTCTTGTGCAGGTCTTGAAAAATGGTGTCAAAAACTTTGTAGTGAATGGGGAATTCACTTAATTTTATATACCTCACATAAATGTCTGATAGTAGTGAGTTCAGATTAGTTATGACAGGATTATCAGGGATATTTGGGAGCTCTTCAATTGTTACCCCAGACGATGTGGAGGTACTTCCGCTAAAACAAAAGAATTTCATAAATAAATGTCTTGAGTTTCCGCCTGTTATGTACTTAAACAACTTCTACTCGTTTGTTAATTATTATAACAATTTAATTTCTTTTTGTGACAGTTGTGTCGTCATGGTATAATATTATCATCTTTATGCTTACATAATTATTGAATGAAGTTTCCTGTCTGTGTGAGTTTAATCCTTGTGCAATTCATATTTATAGAATAGAATCAATTTTATTTCAGGCTGCAAAGGACCATACAATTGTATGGACCTTTGCAGCCTGAAATCTATGCTAGTAACACGCCTTTGTAAATATTTATGTTAGCATGCATGGTTTAGGTATATGTAGGTTGCAATGACAATAAAGCCTCTCTTTGGTAGGATGCGATGTTACGAGTGTAAAGTGGATGCGATGTTACGAGTGTAGAGTTGGCTGACTGCTGGTCCTGCTCCACAACAGTTTAATTGATTAGCATTTGGAACTTTTGTTGAACCTGCTTAAGATTGTAAACTGCAAAACTAATAGTACTGTATCGAGTCAGTGTTTGTTTTATATAAATTCACATTATATACAATGTGAGCACTATGTACTTGATAGTTTTTTACACATTACTATGTCTGTCTGTCATTGACTGAATGTACTCTGGCAGTTGGGAGTTTGTCATGCTCACTCAAATGTCTCACTGACAGTGGCGTGTGTGTTGGATCATTTGGTTCCCTTCAAAATGGTTGAGCTATTTGGTGCCGATCCATACGTCATGTTCGTGAACGGGCGCTGTCTGCTGAGACTGGTCATCTCTTAACTGCCACAGTTATTTCAAAAATTGTTTTGTCTATTTCCTATATTTACAATGCCTCTTTTAACTTGTACGACTTGTTACGTTGTTCTCACATAGTATCTTAGATTAACAATGAATAATGTAACCAAATTTTTGTAATCAATTGATTTTAAAAGAGTGTCCATGGAGTTTCTTGCTCGCTCTTCTCCATGTGATCTTCTTTTTGGAACGAGCAACTAGCTTCAATTTTCTGACAGACTGACACCTTGACGATTCGAAAGTACCTGTAAATGGTTTATTTGAATAAAATAGTTTTGAGTTTGAGTTTGAGAGTTTGATTCTGAAAAGTTACATTAGTGTAAAGTTTTATCAATTTTTAAGCCGTTCGGTAGTTTTTCCGTGAAAAAGTGCCAAACATCAATATAGGTGTTAGGTAATACGAGGGACATGTTGAAGGAGACTATTCAGTATTTGTTGCTCATTCCAAATATACAGAGCGTCCCACGGCTATGCCACATGGAGGGAAAGTACCTTAAATATTTTAGATAGAACATTTTACTGAAAGAAGACATAATTTGAATTTTAAAAACAATTTAAACTGCATTCATAGATATTTAAATTATTAAATGGTTGGACCGGGAATCGAACCTGTTCCACGAGGAAAAATAATCACGCTGTAGTTTTGTCATACCGATCAAAGAGCTTTATCATAAGGATTATTTTTTGCTAAATAACATAGTGTCACAAATAAAAGGAAGGCCATGAATTTTTTTTGTGGCAAGGCCATGAGTTCTTTCCCTCCATGTGGCATTGTCGTGGGACACCCTGTATATATAAAAAGTCTTACCGTGACATACTCATTATGGTCAAAAAATCACTAAGATAAGATGACACAGATGCATCTTCTGGATTACTTCTAGGTGAGGGTTGAGAAGCCCGTGGACTGCTCTGTGGTTTGTTGTTTCCAGCACTTAGTAGACGTTGCTCTATTGATGGCGTTTTCTTGCCAGTACTCTTCAGATGCTGGTCTTCTGGTTTCTCTTTACTAGAACTACTCATATAATATGCAGCACCGCCTAACAGGGCTCCCGCCAGCCCAACCGCTCCTGCTATTAACCATGGACTTGTTTCTTCACCGTTGTTACCATTATTACCCCCATTATTATTATTATTCCTATTGTTGTTATTCATATTTGCTGTGAAAAAAAATTGTAACTATAAAAAGACCCTAAGTGTACTGTAAAGTATGTTAACACATTTAGCTTAAGACGACCCACTGACCAAGACCAAGATTTGATTATAAATAGAGAGAAGCATGACACCGGGTGAGACAAGTGTGGAAATAAAACTCTGAGTGAAAATTTCACTTGTTTAACACCAGAAGAGAAGTATGCTATAATGCTTACCTGCCGTTTGGAGATCGGTCTTCAATTCACTAACTAAAAAAATCACAGAAACCTAAGTAAACACTTAAATAATTAACAACAATATTTCAAATTCTAATTATTGCAAGGTGACTGCGAACAGCACCCAACCTAGCTTTTCACTTTATCTGATTTGAATAATCCTTGTGAATGCACTACATTCTTTATTTATAGCAGTGCAATTCAGTGCATGCATACTATAAAAGTGAGTTAAAAACCCGTAAAACAGTACTGTGTTATGTTATCATAATTAAAATGATAACATATACATCTTCTGATTTCTCCTAAACACGTGACGTGTTGTCATTTTAATTCAATAAAATACTTTGTTACGTGATAATATATCTGTTCGGTACATTTAAAAAAAGAAAAATATTACTAATATGACTTACAACTATTTTAAATAATGTTGTAGTCTTGTTTTGCAACGATCGCTTTAGCGTTAAACAAGAGGAAATAAATCTAAAATTGTAGGTTTTAAATAAAGTGGCAACGCTGAAAGTTAGTCGGGGAAATCCGGCAATAGTATGATGATTAATATGTAACTTTAAGGGTGCGTTCCAAAACGTGCGAGGAATTAACTCGAAAATTAAAAAGAGATAGAAACAACGAAAGAAAGAGAACGGCTATACTGTTTTTGAACGCTACAGTAGAGATGAAACGTATTTACTAGACTAGATACAAGTACTAGGTATTTTACAATACTAGGCCGCACCTATTCCAACTTTTAAAATACGCGATCCACCTAGTTCCTACGCGGCGCACGACGCCGATCTCCTAAGAACTAAAACCCATTCACGTGCCATTCGAATTTCAACCGTATTTTAATGCATATAAAAGTAACGCGACGCACCCTCGGTGTTGTGCAAGAAGTCAAGAACGTATTCTGTCCCTATTTAACTTCACAATTTGCAATCTCTCCATCTTAGTCTGATAATACTCGGTACTAAGTGGGACTTGAAGTCCCGACTAGTACGCAATACTATGCGGGACGTCAAGTCTCGCATACTAGGCAGACTTTATATACTAGGTACGCCGTACGCGATGCGTATGAAGACTATTTTGTAATGGATGGCCCGGTGGACGCGGGATCGCCGTGCCTGCTGAGTGCTGTATTGATACGATACCTACCTACTCAACATCGAAATCGGATGTACGCTTATCGGAATTATTTTAGTAACGAACTTCTAGTTTTAATATCAATTGTTTTAAAAAAGGGCTTTCTAAATATGTCGTAGGTATCTTTTTTTTTTTTGGTGAGTGGGAAATCGTCAAATGGTATCTTGGGAACCCCGTGTGTTATTTTTATCTCTCCGTAAAAAATATTTTCTGTTTATTATTAGGTACTATGTGACTAAGCTGAGAACGTAAAAATTAAAATAATAAAAGTTCTTGAAAAAAAAAGTATGAAGGAAGGATTGAAATTCATCGGGGTTGGGGAATGTTTATAGTAGTTACCGTGACCCTGGAACATAAAGGGCAATCGAAGGAACATGAGTGGATTTTAGTTAGTATAAGTCTGATACGCCCTCCCGCTGCACCCAGGACGGGAGCAGTCATTTGATGATTTCCCACTCCCAAAAAGAAAAAGGATTGCAATTCATTACTTTACTACGGATCACACTAAGAATATACTATGCGCACTTTAAAGTACACGTACTTCATGGACTAAGTGGAATAGGTATTTGTACCTACTATTTTTACGGACTCGGACTAGGAGTACCTAGTACAAAATTTACCTAGTACGACTCATCTCTACGCTACAGAGCGATTTTCTTATTTGGAACGGGTTGGGTTAGGGTCAAGATGGTTAGGTCGTATGATGACACTGTCAACATAACCTTTTTTCTCTATTGCAAAGAAGGACAATCGTGCTTTTTAAGTATATTTTGCAAATAAATAAGTACTACTGGTTCGTTTATACTTTAGTAAATCCATTCTTCAACATCAAACTTCAACATTGGCTCATATATGATTTTGACATAAATCAGGTAATTTTTAACGACTCTCAGGTGCCGATTTCCTTGGTCACAAACTAGACTAATTTTAAGTTAAATGCATCTTTCTCTTTTCATTTCTTAAAGAAAAGGACAGAAGATACAATTTAGTTTAATCCTGTCAAATTAGACAGCGCCGGAAGAAAGTTTACGTATATTTAGACGCCATGTTTTCAAAACGCGTCTAAATTATCTATGGAGTGTCTAAATTTGACAGGACTAAACTAATATTTTATCTTCTGTCCTTTTCTTAATTAAATGGAAAGAGAAAGATGCACTAACTTAAATTTACTTTAGTTTGTGAACAAGAGAATCGGCACCTCAGCCAAGGGAGAGAAATCGCACTTGTCAGTGCGAAAATTGCTCTACCGAAAGCGTTCCTAAATACTGCTCGGGTAGCTGTCGAGTAAATGTTCGGTTACCCTCTGTTTCACTCGGCTCATTTCGGAACGCTCTAGAGTAACTTTCGCACTACTCCGTGTAATTCTTACCCTTTTTGGAACGCACCCTAAATAGATAAATCGGGTTTCATAGGGAGTTAACACAATCCTGAATAAGGCCGTATACAGAAAGAAAGCTGGAAACTTATAAGCGCTTACCCGGCGCTTGTCTTGAAATCTAGTACCAATATCGATACTATCGATGTTACCGATACTCTCGATATCACAAATGAACTAATAATACCTAAGAATAATACTATTGATTGGACGTAATAGAATCGATACTATAACATTATATACCTACCATAGCATATACCTACCGATTTTTTCAAAGTCACTCAACGATTCTATTTTTGTATATCAATACTATTACCCCTTTTTATTCTATCGATAGTATCGATACAATCTATAGGCTATCGATACTATTGATAAGACGTCAACTATGGGTAGACTATTGATAGTTTAGCGATAGTGAAGTATCGATACACAACACCAGTAGGAAACCATTCTAGTCCAGAAATTCGGTAGAATTGCAAATGACTTGAAACAAATTTTGCATAATATTTAATGCTTTATCTTTATTGATTCCACAGTTTATATTATGAGACCGATATAATATATTGAACAATAATAATAAATACATAGTTGTAAAAAAAAATGGTTGCCTGTAAAGTCGGTTTTACGGGCGAAGATTTTACGTGACAACGTCTTTTACCGATCATAGTTGAGTGGGAGAGAGACGCAAGGCATTCGGCGGGCCTCTCTCTCGTTCGGTGACTCATCGTAACGTTACCGAGCGTTACACTTTTTCATAAGTGACTCCCAGCCGCAACCTAATTTAAGACGTTGTCACGTCAAAACCTTATCTCACAATACTGTAGGTACTTTGTCCGGGTAGATCTTAGCGAATCTTTTCTAGCACAAAACAGATGTGAGGTATCATATTTGTATTAAAAGACTGGTGTCTATACTGTACCAATAAATTTGTTTTAAAAGGAAACTTAATCTACTAGATTTGACACAATAGTAATAGTTGCCAACATCAAAGATGTCCATGATTTTTAAGGTAAAACCATTTCATTACTTCATCGTTATCAACCTTTCCAAGCAAGCCAAGACTTTCCCTGGAATTTTGACTTATTTAGTATCTTCATCAAAATCAGTTCACATTTATCGACAACACATGTCACACACCAAGGATGCCTGTCTAAAATTAAAACATGAAGAGATAAAAATGTTTTGGAAGGTTAGCTTTGTAGTTTTTTGCCTTTATTATAAATAAATAAATAAATAATTAAATTTAAGTTAAATGTATCTTTCTCTTTCCATTTCTTAAAGAAAAGGACAGAAGATGCATTTTAGTTTAATCCTGTCAAATTAGACAGCGCCTGAAGTAAATCGACGTATTATTAGTCGAGATGTTTTTAAATCACGTATATTTATTATCTATGGAGTGTCTAAATTTGACAGGACTTAACGAATGTATTTTCTTCTGTCCATAATTCAAATAAGATTCTGCCATCTATTACCATATCTATAATCGAAGATTATGGTTGTACACTATAAACACTGAGAGATTATGATCTTGCCTTTAAACAGGGAATAACACATTGATGTGCAATGTATGGGTCACGGCATTAAGCTGGTTTCGTGCGGTAGTGACGCTACAAGATGTTTTCAGTTTTAAGGTTTATAGTACATAAATATAAGTTTTTTTGACGTGACAACGTCTTATAAATTGGTTTGCCGGGTGACACTTCAAGAAACTGCGTTACGCTCCGCTCACGTTATGCGCTCACAATGAGAGCGAGTGAGAGGCACGCGTCCCTTCCACTCGGGCATGGTTAGCCCGCCTAAGAGCGAGAGAGACAGACATAAAAAGTGAAAGGCACGCGGATTTCATCCTTCTTCCTACTATACGAATGAATATTCACATTAAAATTATTTTACCACTCAAAGTCGTTGTCACGTAAAACTTTCGCCCGTATACCGACTTTACAGGCAACCATTTTTTTTTATTTGTATTTCACTACCTATGTGTGAATAAACTGTTTTTCTTTCTTTTTCATTACTACCAATTACCACGACTCTCACGACTCTGGTAACATTTATTTAAGAACGTCAACACAAAAATTTCTAATCACGGAAATCCCGACTATTTTGGAGTGTATAAATAAAGTTGCATTGCTTGGAAACATGAAACATTTTATTTTCGACGGCAACCGAAGGCGGGTGGTGCAAAACCGGAGACTACCCACTGACCCGGCTTCCAAGTATTCCTGTTACGTTGTTAAGTTTCGTGAAACCAATCGTGGGAAAAAAATTACCTGTACTCAGCTTGATCAGCTTCTACTAGTGGTATGTTTCACTATCTTATAAACTTTGCTTCTATGTTAATAACAAATGAATTACTTAATTCAATGTCATCTGTTAATTATCACGCATAAGAACAATGAAAATTGTGTTGTTTTGCAAAGAACAACTAATAAGAACTTTACTAGATGTCTGTCAGAAATGGGTACCTATTTAACTTAAAATCTAGCTAGTACTTACATGTTGGATAATTCTTGAGAAAACTGGCGCTCGCAGTTAGCAAAAAGGAAACAACGATGCCAACGATGAAGTTGTACTTATATTATTCATTAACATTTTTGATAGCCATTTTAGTTGAAAGCATCTGTGTAAGGTTGTGATTTTTTACTTGAAGCTAACACCAATAATATGATCACTGTGTGTGACAAACTCCTTAGGTACTTAGTATTTAAATTTACAAAAGTTAAATTCGAAATTCTCTTCCCTTTCATTTGATATTATGCAAGTATAAGTGTTTGCAAAACGTCTGTTTTATTTTGGTTGACACTGTTGTTTTAATTTCATAACAATCTTGTTTTTGACTAATATAATATGCATGTAGTATTCTTATTTTAAACTTCCTCTTTAATAATTTTATTCATTATAAAAGAGCATTTAAAACACATTTGATAATTTAAAAGATCTTGTTGTATGTACATATGTGGAACTTCATTTTTGTTTTTGTATAAAAACTAGCTTTCGTCCACAACTGCCCAAATGAATGTCAAAAATTCCATCCCCTATTTTAGGCCTTTATGGTTGGAATTTCCACAAATCTTTCTTAGTGGTTACTTGCATCACAAGTTTCTAGGACCAGCAGTTTGGGCAGTGTGTTGGTATATTTATCACAATTAGTCAGTTTATTTATTTTATGTATAAAGAAAACACTCTTTCCGGCTAGCTAATTTCGATGTTAACTAAACGTCTACAATGCATGCTACTTAATCCTTAGAACACACGTTATTTGAGACTCAATAGAAAGACAATAGCAGCGCGAGAGCCGGCTGTTGATTGGTTGTTGAAAGGTTAAAAACAAATTCAGAAGTTCTACCACTTGACTGTTTCATGTAATATTCAGTTTCTAATTCTATGTAAAGTTTTATTCTTATTCTTCTTCGTTTCTTGTAATTTTATTGTTCTTTTGTATGACAGTTTAAAAAATAAATGTCTATTGCCATTACATTTTAAAAATTATCTTTATAAATCATTTGAAAATATTATAAAAAGTATCCCATCAGAAACAGCGTATAAGCTATTGATGGTCAGGACTCCAGAAAGAGGAACCTCCACACAATGAGCACCGTGGCCAAGATTTCAGCTTAGCTTAAGCCATTGATTCATATATTATTATTATTACTTATAAAAAGCCATGTCTGAAGTGGTATTTTAAAAAGAGGGCTATGAAAAATTTTCTGGAATTTAAATAGATATATAAAGATTTGCAATAATAATATTGCCTTTATTTTCCAAGACTCCTTATGTAAGCTTTTTTTTCTGTCTTATACTAGCTACCCGCCCTAGCTTTGCTCGGGTGTTACAAATCTTTAAAAATCCCGGCTTTTCTCTACTATAATAAGCATGTATTATACATATAAACCTTCCTTAAGAATCACTCTATCTATTAAAAAAAGCCGCATCAAAATCGGTTGCGTACTTTTAAAGATCTAAGCATACATAGGGACAGACAGAGGATAGCGACTTTGTTTTATACTATGTTATGTAGTGATGATACATTATAATATGTCTTGGAGCTTGGTGTGCCTCCTGTCAAAGGCCTCCTGTAACAGTTGCTAATGATAATTTGTTTTCGTTCTCCCATGTTTTTGTGTTGTCGACCCCCATCCTGTTTTCCATCTCTAGGGCACCAGGCTGTCGATAATTTGCTTTATTTATTCAAAGTCAATCTCTACTTCATTAGGTCTATTTTCTTGAGAGTATCTATCTTACCTGTTTTAGCTCTTATTAATGTGTTTCTTCGCTTATAAAGTTATTTAAAAAACATTTGTAATATGAAATTAAAACAATTTATACTACATCATTTTGTGAAATATTACATATAAATTACTATTTGTAAGTAATAATGAGCTAAGACATAAGAATGATGTAATGTTATATGTATGATAGTAATATTACGGCTTAGGTAATTCCCGAATAATCATCGTTATCAGTATACAGGCAGGCACAGCTATCAGATATATTTATTTTACATACCTTAAAATACTAGCTTTCGCCCGCGTCTTTGCCCGCGTAGATATCTTGCATCCACTATTCTATACCTTTAGGGCACGAATTTCAAAAAATCCTTTCTATTGAGTACTGGAATACACCCTTCAAGTTTCATATCTCTAGGACCGTCGGTTTGGGTGGGTTGCGCATTGATATTATCAACAAGAGGTCAGTCAGTTTACCATTTTATATATGTACTAGCTTCTGCCCGCGACTTCGCTCGCGTTAGAAAGAGACAAAAAGTAGCCTATGTTACTCTCCATCCCTTTAACTATCTCCACTTAAAAAATCACGTCAATCCGTCGCTCCGTTTTACCGTGAAAGAAAGACAAACAGACAGACAGACAGACACACTTTCCCATTTATAATATTAGTATGGATATTATGTAGAGAAAACTTAAACTATATGCAATAGATCTGTATACTAATTACCTTTGCTGACTGTACAGGATGCCTAAATAGTTACATCACTACGGAAATAATAATATTCCTAGTATTCAGAATCCTAATATTTAGTAAGTCGTGAAAATTATATTTCAGCAGACCTTAGTTAAGTTAGAATTAAATGTTAGTGAAAACTGGTTATAGATACTTAATATTAGGTATTAAGTTTTTCTTATTGTTTGGTATTTATCATAGTACCGATAGTAGTCGATGAATCCCACACATCATTGTGTTAATTGGTTTGGCACTTCAATTGGTCACATTTACACACAATTACCCTTACAGCCCTCTTGGGCGTTCGATAAACTAGGTACTCATACCAACTGCGCAGGGACATCGTAACGATAAATCGTTGACGTGTGTACAGACTGTACCGAGCACTTTTCTGACGCTGAATTTCTTTTAAGCTAGTTTTATACGGCCATAATACGGTTTTTGCAAAACACTCCTCAAAGTTTTTCCGGAACGCTTCTCAAAATAATTAAATTCCTGTTTCTACTAGAGCGAAGCGGACGGAACTGCGGCCTGCACTAGTCGGTTACATCCTAATTCCTAAGATAAGAATTACTCAACAGCGGAGCATAATACACAATGGCGCGTCATAACTACGACTGAGCAACGACATTGTGTGTCCTAAATTGTGCTTTATTTCCATGCATTTTGTATAAAATTTAAATGGAACAGGAAGGAGACAATACGAAGTTATTCTCCTCTGAACATGGCTTAAACCAGGGACGCCGCACCCGCTGACTTTGTGTCCACAGCTTAAGAGCCTGTATAACATAGCCGACTTTGCTTGACCCTTATAGCAAAACATTGCTATAAATATGACTAATGCACAAAACAACTCTTCAGTTCTTTGAATGCTTTTTTTTCCGTTTTATTTTAATTAATTTAAAATTTTATTGCAATTTCTGACTTTATTAATACTTAAACGATGATTGTTCTAATAGAAGTTTTTACTCAATATTTTCATACAAAATGCATGAGAGAAGTTTTTTACAATATCAACCTGTTTTAGTACTCCAACTTTTCTTGCTGACTGTTCATTTTTTGGAAAATCAAATCTTGACGAAAGGAATCTATCTCTTTCTCTCTCCATAAGACCATTTCGTCTAGTTTTAACGGTTAAAGTCACTGCACCGCTGCGCTAATAGTTTTCTCCCTGTATGTATAGGCTATTTAAATACGTGTAAGATTATGACGTATTTAATTGTTGTTACACTTTCATCATTATTACCATTTTATGTCCATAAAGTCCTAGAATCTTGCATCAGTTTCATCACCACAACAAAGCTTATCTATCCGCCACATAACGGGTATTCTGTAACAAATACTGTGCGTCACACACCCGTTTTCGGAAAGATTTTGCGGTTGAAATGCTCATCAGCAAAAATAATATTATTTACTAGTAGCTAGGTAGAATTGTTTTCCTCTAGCGCGTAAGAACACAACACGTGGATTCAAATTGTGTAATGTAGTCTCTTAGGTCATAAGCTGTGACGTAATATAAATCATAATTATATTATGACGTTGAGCTCTTGGCTTACTTTTGAACTTCATTCTTTCCTCTAAAGGCCGGATGCTGTTCTGTATCCGTACTAATTCCGTATTTCCGTACTAATATTATAAATGCGAAAGTAACTCTGTCTGTCTGTCTGTCTGTCTCTTCTTCACGCCTAAACCACTGAACCGATTTGAATGAAATTTGGTACAGATATAGGTAGTCTGAGACCCGAGAAAGGACATTGGATAGTTTTCATCCCGGAAATCCCTCGGGAACGGGAACTATTAACCACGCGGACGAAGTCGCGGGCAAAAGCCAGTAGTAAATAAAAACACTTTTAGCTTCGGATTTTGGGGAGCAGAGGGCAACCCATTATTCACCGGAGCATCCCAGTATTCATAAAACACGCAGAAAAAACCTTTGACCAGTACCAGGTTGTTGACAACTGTCCAAAACAAACAAGTGATCGCATCGTCTTTTGAGACCCGATTTGTACTGAGACCATGTTTTTTTTTTTTTTGGTGAGTGGGAAATCATCCAATAACTGCTCCCGTCCTGGGTGCGGCGGGAGGGCTCTTACTGACTAAAACCCACTCATGTTTCTTCGATTGCCCTTTATGTTCCAGGGTCACGGTAACTATTATACACATTCCGCAACCCCGGCAGGCGCTGGCCCTGTTGGGCCCCTTCCTGTGCTGACTCCTTCTCTTTCGTCGACGCGGTCCTGGTCCTAGCCGAGCGGCGAGCTACCCATCGCTCGCCATCCGCAGAACCGTGCCTACGGTGGCCAGTAGTCGTCTTGCGACTCTCGACGTCTTCGCCTGGGTCTTTGTCCGGGGCGAGAGGCTCGTCGTTGCCTCTCGCGCGCCGCCGCTTCCTTCACTAGCATAACTGCTTCGCAGAAGGAGGCGACGGCATCCCATTCCGTCTCGCCCCGCAGCATGGCTTGAACCAGCGCTGGGCGCGAGAGGTCACCGCCGCCGATCGCCTCTACGAGGACACGTCGATGGTCCGCCCATGCGCGGCACACCTCCACCGTGTGCTCGACCGTGTCCTCCAGGCGACCGTTGCTGCAGTGGTGACACCCAGGCGTCGCTTCCGCTCGAATCCGACACAGGAACCTCCCGAACTGACCATGTCCGGTGAGGACCTGTGTAAAGCGAAACGTGAGAGCGCCGTGGCGCCTCTCCAGCCACTCCTCAAAGAGAGGTCTTACCGCCGCTATCACGGCGTGCCCAGTACTGAGACCATGAAATAATCATAAATAATTATACGCAAATATAAATACTTTATCTTTGATTCTTTCAGTGAATCATGAGTTGCAAAAAGAGAAGTTTGGACGTTTACTTAAATGAAGTATCCAAGCAGTTTATTGCCATCAAAGATGACGACTTTAAGAAGTCCCAGAAGGTGTTCAAATATGTCTTTGACCAAGTTAAGACGAAAATGGGTGAACAATGTAACTATTACAAGACATACAGCCGCCAGGTATTATGTTTTAGGCATTTGTCTACCAAATTATATAAATCGATTGGATATAATATTCAAAACAAAATGAAAAATATTCGTCTAATTGTGCGACTTCATTATTGTATTTGGCAAAATATTTACGTGTTTATAGGAACCTTATTCTAATACGTCTAGAGTACAGCTTGTATTATACAAATCACGTTAACAGATTTATCATTCTTTTATTTTTTATTTATCTTGGCTAGAGGCTTAGCATTGCCATCCAACGTGGCAATGCTGCCAGCCTCTTGGGCATTTTACCAGTTGACAACGATGCGGAGGAGTTTTTTGATGCCGTTTAATTTAAATTCTAGTGTTTTTTTTTTCTATTTTTAGATCAGTAATTTAATTTGTAAATTTTGTAAGTATATACCAATTATTTAATAAATATTTTACTTAATAACTTAAATTGAAAACAAAAACACTCGAATATTTTGCTAAAATATGCCAAGTGAAGTCGCACCATATTTACATATGCTTACTCATTTTTTAAATGAAAGCTATTTGTTTATTACTTATTATTTAAACGTTAAAGCTGAATTATATGCTAGTTTAGCCGAGGGTAATGTTTACCACTAATATTTGCTTTTATTCATTCTTAAACAGTTCAAAGCCTCGTATTTTCGATAACGCTGAACTCTACCACGGTAGTGATAAGAAATAACTAAACTTAACCTAACATCCAACAGGTCATGAACGCCGGCAGCGTTTCTGACGGCATCAAAGTCGGCAGAATGGACGAATACGACATGGACATTGTAATTCGTCTTCCAATCAACTACGCAGAAATTGAGATCGAGAACGAAGAGCCGGGCTTTGTTAAACTGAAGATCACGAACGCTTTCGACAATTTAGATAAACAGCCTAACTGGGAGAATCGGCACAGAGTGACGCGCGAATGGCGGGATACTGACAAGTACCTGTTACAGAACAAATTCCGCCAATGGATGCACAAGAATGTGCAGAAAGCGCTTAACGCGATGGAAGGGAAGGTCATTGTTAATGGAGACGAGTACTTGCTGACGTACAAGGAAGCCGGGCCGGCCTACACCCTGAACATCAGGAACGGCGAAAACACTGATAAGTACGCCCTGGATGTGGACCTGGTACCTGTCATCAAGTTTATGTACCCTCGCGCGCCTGAAGGATACAGGTTAGTTTTTATGCGGTTAAACACTTTATTCTTATAAAGTAATTTATACTTCACTTAACTGAGAACAGTTTTAGGTCTAAGTAAATGTATTTAGTAGCAGTTGGTACTGAAATAAAATTATCAATTCAAGTTCTTCTGCAAGGGTGTAGTAATGGCATGTCTTTTATACATACCGAAAATACACATAAAATATAATTGTGCACCAATATACATATTATAATTATTGTTTTAAAAAGCTAATAACTGTTGTCTTGGCGACTTGCTTATGGTTTTTTTTTTCTAAAACGGAGACATTTTTACCCCTAGGCATGTCAGTAGGTTCAAGTTTTTTATACAGAAGCCATGAGCAATGGTTTCGTTTACTCAAGGCGGATTACCCACATTTTTTATTACCAATTTCAAACCTAAAATAAAAAAGTATGAATTGAAAAAGTTACAATTCTAGTTGCCGAGTTTCGGACCCGCAAATCACTGTTTTTTTTTTTGCATTCTTTACATTGCTTGCTTTAAAAAGCTTTTTCCAAAAAAAAAAAGGTAACCGACTTCAAACACTAAACGCCCAAAAATAACTATTTTGGAAGTCGGTGGCAACTCATCAAATAGACAAGACAAGCAGAAATGGCCACCGACTTCCGAAATAATATTAATATAATAATATCGATTTCGGCATGATATCATCATCACATCCTGGACCTGATGACAATGGGGCCATTTGGCAAGTCTACCCTTTCAAACAAAAAAAGAATTGTTCAAATCGGTTGGTAAACGACGGAGACATGCCCGAACAAACATAAAAAAAATACAAACATCCGAATTGAGAACCTCCTCCTTTTTTTAGAAGTCGGTTAAAAACAAACAAATTGCTAAACAATTTATTGTTTATTTTAGTGGAGTTAACGCAGGGTGATGTCATGTGTCTTTTACACACTGTATGTGAGTAAAACAGATCCTTTGGCCTTCCAGGGTCATCGAGGGGATCCAAGCGAAGGATTGGCTCGTTGTTCCGAAGCCGAACAAGGCACAGAACGACAACACTCTGAGGAACAGGTGCTGGCGCCTGTCCTTCCAGGAGCAGGAGAGAGAACTCATCAAAGACTGCCAAGCATTGAAGCAGACCATCAGACTGGTAAGATGGGCCTTAAAACTTGCTACTCGTAGGAACCGACCAAATCCTACCTTGTATCCTGCCAAGCTATCGTACGTATTCATCATTCCCCATCCATTGAGACACTTGATGGATAATTTAGACGCGATTAAAAAAATGGCGACTAAAAAAACGGCAATTTTCTTCAGGCGCTATCTAATTTGACAGGACTTATTTTATCTTCTGTCCTTTTTTAAATAAAATGGAAAGAGAAAGATGCACTTAACCTAAATTTAGGTTAGTTTGTGAATAAGAGAATCGGCACCTGTATCTGTCCAGAGTTTGTGTCATTGTTTTGGATCACGTACCTAAATCTATCGTTTATGAGCCCAACCTACCATCTGAGTCCTCAGTCCGGCCCACTGGGCCCGGAGAGTATAAGGCAAGGGAAAGCTCATGAGGCACATGAATGGCCAGAGGCGGAGCATCCCTAATGCCCCTCTATTTTATTTTATTTATTTATTTAGGGAAAACAAACAATTGTACAATGTGGATAAAGTAGATACAGAACATATTTAAAAATTAGGCAAATGTACAATCGACAAAATGGAATCATGACCCACCATAAGCTTATTTTCCTACAGACAATCAAATACAATTAGGTCGACAATCGCGTAAACATGCATTAAAAATGTCACACGTCTAGTCTTATTATTTTGACAGCTTCAAACGATTTGTCGTCGAAATGGGTCATGATTCAATTTTGTCGATAGTACAATCCACGACGTTTCCACAGATTACTAAGGATAGAGTACAGTGTAGACACAATATTTTAAATTATAAGAACATAAATAAGGAGAAAAGAGACAATAAAACAACAACAGGAAGAAGCAAGAAGCAAACTAAAATTATGATTATAGGAGGTAACACAAACAATAGGTACTAGTTTAAAACGTTTAACGTTTCTTAAATTGATGGCGGTCTAAAGCGAAAATGTCTATGTTAACAAAATGTTCATTATAGGTCTTAACCATTCTATTGAGAGGCGCTCGTTCACCCGCGTGTGTACGACAAAGTGTCGTGGCAAAGAGCGGGTAGACGCGTGCCTCTCGCCGTGTAACAGTTCTGGGATCAACATAACATAAATGATTGATTATATCTGGGCATAAAGGCATACTAGGGACGTGCCTAGGGATGCAGTGTTATAAAGGGGCGCGAGCGCAGATCTTTTATTAGTTTATTAAATCTAGATACCAGTAGTAGTTCAATTTATTATACTGTATGGGCCTTAGAAAGGCCGATACGGTTGCTGAGGTGTTTGCCTTTGGCGCTCTTTACACTTAATCCACCTTTGTAAATGCCATCTCCCTTTATTCCAGGTAAAAAAATTACGAGATGCTCTCGAGATGAAAGCTATCGCAAGTTACTACATCAAGTCACTCTTCTTGAAGAAAGTCAACGATATGCAAGATAAGACATACTGGCAGAACAAAATCAGCCTACTATTCCGCACGATGGTAGAAGAATTGTACCTCGCCATCCAGAATAAAGACATCCCATTCTTTTGGAATTGCGAACACAATTTGATTGGCGGACTGAAGCCAACTCTACAAAAGACTTACTGTGACAAATTGAAAAATGTGCTTGCAAGCATCGATGCTAACGATATTGAGAAAGTTGTATCCGCTCTTTTGACTACAGAAGAATTGAGGCAGTTTAAGCAATCTGAATTCTATCAGAAACAGGGCGGTGATCTCGGCTTCTCAAGTCAGGTAAGAGTGTTGAATGATGAATTGGATTCGCTGCGTGCCAATCATTCGTGTAAAAATGAGAATTCTAGTAAACATGAGAAAGATAAGTTTAAGCAATTGGAAGACAAGATTTACCAGGCTCGCAGAAAGAGTT
Organism: Athetis lepigone; assembly: GCA_033675125.1. Taxonomy (NCBI): domain Eukaryota; kingdom Metazoa; phylum Arthropoda; class Insecta; order Lepidoptera; family Noctuidae; genus Athetis; species Athetis lepigone. Next base: position 19,691,518 of record CM066229.1, on the reverse strand, counting down.
AGCTTGTTAGGATGTAAAATGGATAAGTTGTTGGCCGCGCACAATGACTAGACAGGACGAATTTATTAAACCGTTTTAATAAATGAAGCTGAAGAACAACTGAAGCTTTTCTTGGGTACAAAAAATTTGTTATTCTTTTAAGATCTTTTGGTCTGCAGCGTGCGCCCAGTCCGTGAAAAAGAAGGTTCGAAAGACTGGTTATATTTTCAGGTTCCTGAATTGATTTTACGCTTATGTGACATAAAACCACTGATTTATTGTGATTTATTTTGCATTGTTATACATGTCATTTATCATCCCATTTTATCTTTCATTAATAAATTGCATTTTATATTGTATTATATAATCACAGAATTTTACAATGTTATTTAAAGTTATGTCATTTATCATCCCATTTCATCTTTCATTAATAAATTGAATTTTATATTGTATTATATTATAATCACAGAATTTCACAATGTTATTTAAAGTTAAGATATCAAAAGACTTCCTATGAATTCCTATGAGAGTTAAATTATAGATTTTTTTTTAATAATTATTATAACCTTTTAAAAGAGTATTGTTTATTTCAATTTCACTTCTACCTCTCATTTTTTTTCTATTAGTTATTAAATTTATGTTACTCAGGGTCCTCAGGGATAATAATATAGCAATGCAGTCCTGGTACCTCTCACCATTCAACCTAAACAGCAATTAAATTGTCAGATAACTGAGAACTCGTATCCTGCTTTCTTAGTACCTCTAGCAACAGCTAAGATAAATGAAGCTTAGAAGATAATTATAAATAAATACAACATTTGCAGCCCTTAACATATTTATTTCTTTGTTAAAAACAGAGTACAAACTATCAAGAGAAACTCCTTTTTGGAAATATACAACGCGTTTATACATACATTAAATACTTCCCTCCTTCAGTACTTGTCGCATACATTTGGAAACATTCTTTTGACGCTAAAATCGAAATTTTGACAGATTTTTTACATACTTTGTAAAACAACTATTGTGCAAGTTGTTTTTTTTATTAAGCCCTACACTAGGAATTTCTCCTACATTGTGGGTTCACAAGCATTTAAACTGATATATATATATATACAAACCACCAGACTGAATAAATACCTTTAGGTCATACAAATATTTGTCTCGTGCGGAAACCGAACCCGGACACTCCTCGCAGCATCAACACTGCGCCATAAGTGCAAAAAGTTCCACCGTTTTTTTTTTACAGTAGTTCTTGTGCACTTTTATTAGACACAAGTATAGAGGAACAAAGAGAGAATCATCAAAGAGTTATTTTAGTATGAGTCAGTTTAATTAAATTGATTGTAATTTATTAATTTTATGCACATTCATAAAGATAGTGTAGGTAGGAACGCGCTACGCGTTTCATATAACGTGACTTCAGAATTTTATTACGTAATATGTAACTTTATTACAAATGTTTTAAGGTTTAATTTAGTTTCTCGTATCAGAACATTCAGAACTACAGAATCTAATGGGTTGATAAATCGTGACGTAGGTAAATGGTTCTGTGACAATTTACATATAATTATATAGCTTTAAGTATTTTTATCTCTATTCGTTCTGTACACATCCTTTGGTCAAAATAGCTGATATTTATTTCTATGAACGATTGTTCTAATTGCGACAAGTACTCCATTATCGGTTAACAATATTTTGTATGAAAACAATTTAGCTTTAACGAAAACTTATTTCCTACTTCTGATTATTAGCAAGAACCTAATACAATTTAATTGATCAATAAGCTTTTATATTAATTGATTATTATTCTAAACCAAATTCAGAGTCCTCAGGACAAACTTAAGTTCTAATTTGCGAATAAATTGTTTGCTTTTTTATACAAAAACGGTCAGCCGTCATTGTATTACACAGATAAAAATGCTACTTTTGTGTAATTCTTAAGTTTAAAAGTTTCTGCCACACTGAGACGTCAGTTTTTAATATTTATTATTAATAATAATTATTATACTTCAAATGGTTCTTCTTCGTTCTTCCGGAGAGCTTGGTTTCCGCACTTTGTAACATTACAAATTTACAATAGACCATTGTGCGTGAGCCCAATTCAAATGGTTAGTAAGTTAAAAATATTAGCCAGTTTAATTTACAAGCCAAACTATTAATTATTTTTGAGTAACGTCTCAGAGTATGGAGAACTAGAACAAAATTACATACAGCAGATTTTGCAACGCAAATAAATCTCTTTTAGTGCAAAATGTTCCAAGCTTATTGCGCTCCTACAAAATATTGTCAATCCCTTACCATTCACTACAAAAGTCCCATTTCGCCTAATTTATTTACATGCCAGATGTTACATGAAAAACAATTTGTATACAGAAATACATACATTCATTTTGGGGTTTTCTTAAGATTCATGCCTTTTTTTTAATGTATAAACGTAACAATTTTTTTATAAGGCTGAAACAATACTGCTAGTTCCGTATAGTATTGGTAATTTAAAGCCTAATCTACTGATAGCAGCCTCAAAGCGAGGCACACTGCTGAGGCCCGCCTCGACTTGAGACGAGGCGTGCTCAAAGGAAGGTAAGAATCTGCATATTTTTAGGCACTAATTGCGTATACTGTCAATATTCGGTATAAAAGCGTAAATGTTTATTTAAATCATAACGAAGCAATGAACATCTCAACCCGAGGCACACTCAGAAGCTGCTTTCAACAGAAAAGCTTAACCAGACTTAATTGTATATTTTGTAAAAGGCCTTAATTTATGTTAAACTATTTCTTCTGATCAAATCTACAATTTAACGTTTCTAACAAAACATTCTACAATAGATGAATCCAAATATTCAATCTTTAAAAGTCGACTGATAGGAAGTGTTTTTATGCCAAATGTTGATTCTACCAGTTCAAGGTAAGTAGATAGCGTTACCTTCATACCTAAGTGATTTTTTATATTATTCCCATTATTACTAAGGTCGAGAGAAATGTTCGTTAGTTAGCACACACTTTCGCTTAGCTATTTCCCATTATCTGCTACGGAGTTTGACAGTTATTCGACTGTTTCAGTAATGTTGCTTAGCTGAAGAACTCACTATTGTAGTTTTTTTTATCTCAGCCCAAGAATTGAAAGAAAAAAAAAGATATCAAAGGAACACCTGCTAATACTTTGAAACTGCGTTACCGTGAGCAAATGATCATCAATCCCTTTTTAAAGGCTAAGAAAAAATAAGACACAATTTTCATTACATCTTTGCGTGTGGTATATTATTTTATAGAAAAAAGATAAGTTACAGCCATACAATATAAACGCACCATTATATAAAAAAATCTAATTATAGTTGAACAAATACCTCAAATATTTTTTAATGTGGAATGCTACATTTTTGGGTTCATTCAATAATTAATTAGGCGGTGGCTTTTGCACACATTGGCATGGCATATATCATCAAATTAGTGAAAATACTTGCTACCTAGGTATCGTAGAGCCTTCACAGGTTCATTAACCTGTAATGTAACGATTCTAGCTTCGGTTAAATGCCATTAATTACGTCAAACGCCCCTTTTCCTGAACTGGCTTAACATATTTTGAAATTTTACACCCTGGACTGAGTATATGAAAATAGCAATTTTAATAATAATTTTGAAAATTTAAATACATAAAAGAATACCTATTTATTTTATTTTTTAATTACTTTCTTTAGATTTTGATGGGACAAGTGTCCTTGTCACAAAATGTCGTTTTCCACCTACCTTTTTTTCTTTTAACGTTTAACGTAAGTTATAGACTGCCTCTGAAGTTTCAATACTGTCTGATTGACAACTTCACGTTACAAATTGTATCACTGGGTGCTCTCACGTTACATTATAGGCGAATGCTCCCGGTGACTGTAATGTAACATGTATCTGATGTATCATTATAAGTTTGCATTTTAACGTTCGAATCTGAACTGTTACATTACAGGCAAAATTAAATATTCCCGTATTAAGTTATGCTTTTGTGTGCAAGAGCTATCAATTCAATTATAAATCTGTTAAAACAAAACAACAAAAACAAAATAATTCGATATTCAAATAGAGAGTTACATATCGCTACAGTCTATGCAAAATTGACCTATTCATAATAATGTATTAACCCTCTGCGACTGACGTTACGTCTGACAGACACCGTAACATTAAATTTTGGTTGCTATGCCGCCATTTTTCCGAGAATCCTCTTGCGCCGCTCAGTACCTTCCTACGTCCGTCCACCTATCCTTGCAGTGTGGCGACGAAATCCGTAGCATGAGCCATTGACTAGTAATTCAGCTGTGGTGTTCGTAATACGTAACATCAGTAATAAGTGATGTGTCGTAGAGACGTATTGTCAGTAAAATGGTTATATCCCCATACTGTATTATGGACGTCACGTCAGTATTTTCATAGTGTATTTATACTGAGATACTAGAAACATTGGTTTTTTGTGCAAATAAAAAACTCGGTCAATCGGCCTCAGTCTAGGTGTCAATCCTTGAGGTCTCCTTAGCCTCCAAACGACACTGGCACATTATTGGCAAAAAAGTTTTGCCGTATTATTATTCGTCATCATCCTTTTAGCTTTAGCCTTTTCCCAACTAGGCTCTAGCCTAACCAAATTTAGTAAGATACCAATGTTTGACGTGTAGTTACTGCCCGTCAGACCTCCACAACCCAGATACTGGGAAACACGATACCTCTTGGTTAGACTGGTTTGACTCTCTGGTTTCTGACTACCCTTAACTACTGTCAAAGTTCTATAACCAGGATCAATGGCTCTACGTACGTAACGGCGTCACGTCCTGAGGCTCGGGATGTCACTGATGATGTCCAAAAAAAACAAAAAAGTACATACGAATTGATAAAGACACTTTTACTTTTCTCGGATTCCAACCTACAAGCTCCTACATAGCAGGCGAGCACCTTAATCACTGGGCCATCAGGAAATTTAAAGCTGTGTTGAATCGGCCCAAGTAAATTGAAATAGTAATCGAGATTTACTTGTATGCGTCTGCGCAAAACCGATCTGTTAGTAGTGCGCCGCTCAAATTTTCGCTGGTTTTAAGACTCAACTTTGAGACTGTTTTATACCAAAAGTACTCTAAGGATTTCCATTTTAAATTTTTTATCAAAAGTTTTAAGCTGGAAAAAGGTAAAAATGAGTTTGTTTTGTAATTTTTTAAAATATCTTTTATTTTATTAATTTTTAAAGAGATGCTTGTCAAAAGCTACTTTTAATAATATGTGTAGCATTTTTTATTGTAAATTCTTCCATTTGAATTTTATTCTAACTCTTGTTGTAATTCCTCTTTAAATACATGTCAACAGTTATATAAATTTAAGTTTTAATCCAAAATATATAATACCCACAACGTAAATGGTACTGTAACTACACGTCTGTTAGACTACTCCTCAATAGAATGAAAACAAAAATGGCACCTCAGTCGCAGAGGGTTAATATTAAAATGTAGGTACTGTTTGTATTGCTAAGTATGAACACATGAACCTTCATTTCTATACAGGGCGTTCCACGGAAATGCCACATGGAGGGAAAGTACCTTAAATATTTAAGTTAGAACATTTTAAAATTCATGGTCTTCCTTTTATTTTGACACTATGTTACTCAGCAAAAAATAATCCTTATGATGAAGCCTTTTGATTGGTATGATAAAACTACCGGGTAATTTTTCTCGAGTAACAGGTTCGATTCCCGGTTCAACCATGTAATTATTTAAATTTCTATGAATGCAGTTTAAATTGTTTTTGAAATTCAAATAATGTCTTCTTTCAGTAAAATGTTCTATCTAAAATATTTAAGGTACTTTCCCTCCATGTGGCATGTCCCTGGGACGCCCTGTATACTTGCAAGGAGAGCCATACATTAACTGCCTGAACAGGCATACTTGAGCATGTATGGCTACCATTTTGCACCCGAGCAAAGGAACATATTTCAGTTATTGTCTTAGCAAAGTCTGTGACATAATCTGATAACCGAACAATTACGTTATATCTAAATTCAAGGCGATTATAATCTGATTAACATAATGCGTACAAATGTTACAAATTTCGTTGATTATTTGTCATAATATTTGAAGATTTTTATGATCAAATAAAATAAAGCCTATAAAATAAAATAAAACAAATGTTTGGTGAAACTATTTGAGATAATCTTCCAAATATAATGCGCTCGTTAATTAAGTAATACTAAAAACACTGAACGCAACACACCGACATTCTTTCAGAAGTAGTTAGGTACATACTGGTTTAGTTACAGAACACACCACTCGTCCATCAATGGCGCTAGTGTAGCAGTACCCGAACTATTCAAAAACTTTGGTTAGACGTTATCATGGTTGGAACATAAAAAAATAATTTTCCCAAGTTTAATAAGTTTTTCGCACAAAATAGCGCCGGATGATGAAAACTTCACTTGTCCAATCTATGTATATTACAAGTTATATCTATATATAAACATAATGTGCAGTCGAAGCGGGTTTTTAATTTCAATTAATTACACATCTAGTGACTTTTCTATATTCGACAAAACATTGCTAGTGTAAGAATAATTTTGTTGCAAAGATTTAAAAATAAACAAGAATCAATGATTTGAGTCATGAAGACACTATTTTACTGTATGAGATTAACTTTATTCTTTCTATAAATATTTACTTGAAGGCGGTTATAAGCTACTTGCCTACGTTGTTGCATCCGTAATGAATCTACTTTTTGATGTAACTTCGACCACAACTTATCAAGCACATTATTCCTAATTAGGAGTCTTTCGTACGATTTTTTGGTCCTGGGATTGAAAATACTCGTAAAATATTGTGTCCATACCTCAATATAGTATATTTCACATACATAAACTACGTATAGAACATTTGGTTATATACAGTTTGCGCCTAACGTAACATACCAACAAAATTATTCGCACATTAGATACCTTTAAACTTATTTTTTTAGCTAACAATATGAGATAAGTATATTTATAATATATAACGCTAATATTATTAAGGAATCTAAATACTCTAACATGATAGTACTGCATCTAAAATATAGCAACTTTTAGATTAAATAAGTTAATATTTTAGTAAAATTAAACTCAATACAATTGATATGTCCAGGTTTAATTTTTACATCATTATAATGAAGTGACTACTATTGATGAGCAATATGTGACGGTAGAAAGAATATCACTTTTTTTTTCTGGCATTAACTATTTATCTAAAAGAACCTATACTTTAGATGTTTGTGTACACTTCTAATGTGACAACATTATCTTTTCACATATAAAAGGCTTATTGCGTGTCAATAAATATTTGATGTAAATAATTAAACAAAATTACAGCTTGGCACCATTTTCAAACAATGAAAACTAATTGAAGCCAGTATTTGTATTGTGACAAGATAACTCACCACATTATTTTATTTTAGAGAGTGCATAACTCAAGCTAAGTTTATCACGACTTAAATGGTTTAGAAGTTACTTTATTCACAATGAATTACATAGAAAAGTGTTCGGGCCAGAATGTATCGCCTCGACTCAAGGCGAGGCACAACCTCGAGGCAAACTTGCAAGGCATATAAGAAAAACACAAATAAATACTAAATTATTTTCAGCCATTATAAAAATTATACTGGGTTACTGGCTAAGTCCAACATAATTCATCGTGATAGATAAAGTATTTTACACCGTTACAATCGTAACTGCCTTTATAATGCAACAAGATCATCTTCTTTAACACAATCGGTAAGGCGCAGTTCACTTTTGTTCGAACTTTAAAACAATTTTAGAAATTTGGCGATATAATAATTTTATTTAAACTCACATGCGCGCGCCTTCCATAGCAATTTAAACTTAATGTCATTAAGATAAAGTCTACATGGCGCTCGAAGGCGAATTTAAATGTTTATAAGTAAAAAAGTTTTGTTCATTCAATTCGTTGGTCATTTTAATAAATAAAAGTAATTTTATGAGTATATACTTGGATTTTTTGTTTCCTCAGGGGTCGTCATCAGTCTCAAAGCCAAGTATACAAAGCAGGTACTTATAGCCAACATAATCACCCTCCACCCCACAAAATATTAAATACGTATTTACCTATACAACATAATTCGATTTACCTCAAGGCATAAGCTATGCTTCGAAGAAAATCGAATAATTTAATTAGAAAAAAATGTTAGGAGGAGTTGCAGGCAACTGGCCTAATTTCTTTTTACCAAAATAACCAAACATACAAAGCATAAAGAACTTCAGAACTTCTAACCAAATATCTTAAAAAGTTCAGGCCAAACTGCGCCTTAAGTGCTAAAGATGTCTTGCACATAGAGTTGACAATCGTTTGCGATTAACGCGCGCTACCGGACTTACTGTGCGCGATGAGCCATTGTAGCGTGATGTCGATGTTGTCCTTCTCTTTGCACGAGATCGAATAGCAGCAGATCTCACGGTCTTGAATAGCGGAAAGATTCCTGCGAAATAATAATAATAATCATCATTTATTATCAAGCATTTGTGTAGCTTCTTAGCACGACCATGAACGCATTTATAATAACTTTAGATGATAATAAAAATCCTTTTTTTGGCATCACTTTATATCATTAATTAAAAACGTATACTCCCAATTATCGTACATATAAAAGCGGAACTGGGATGTATCCTTCCCAGCATGATCGTGACAATATTCTAGCCGACTTATAAGTTGTTCAAACGAGAGAATGCCTTAAGTTTGTACTTATTATCTACTCCTATTTAGTCGTAAATTATTAGAAAGTAGCGACTCGTCCCAGCTTCACACGGGTGTTTAAAATCTTGAAAATCTCGCATTTTATTTACTGTACTATGCATGTATATTACACAATTTACACATAAACTTTTCTCTTGAATTACTCTACCTATTTAAAAAAAACGTATCAATATCCGTTGCGTAGTTTTATAGATCTAAGCACAAATAGGTACAGATAGCGGATAGTGTCTTCGTTTGATACTACATATGATGAAGCAAAAAAAAATATTTCTGCCTATAAGCCTGTATATGATTTTTGTACTTTTGTACTTTTGACACCAGATGGCGTTAAATCCAAATAAAAGCAGATAATGTTAAAAAGATAAAAAGATCTAAAGGGTCTGTCTAGCTAGGTATCAGATAGCCGCGTGTGAGTTGTCCCTACATAGTCCCCGCGGTTTCACCCGCGTTATATCAGATTTTTGGTTACTAAAAAAAGAAGATAAAAAGTATTCTATGTCCGTTCCCTGGTCCTAAGCTACCTCGCCACCAATTATCAGCCAAATCAGTTCTGCTGTTCTTGAGTTATAAAATGTGTAACTAACACGACTTTCTTTTATACATAAGGTGTTAAAAAATCAACTGCAAGAAAAGGAAGTACTTGTTTAGAATTATAATTAAAAAATATTTGCGGAAAAAGATTTCAAAATAACCAACCCGTTTCAAAGTTAAGCAATATTTTAACTTCGCAAATAATTATTGAATATGCGCACTGTACGGTGCACGCGCACCGGCGCGGCGTCGGCGTCACACGCGTGGGTCGTTCACCCCTGCGATACGAAATGCGACGGTGCGCAAAAAAGTATTGAACTAAATTGCTTTATTTATGTCAAAATATAACAGTGCTCCAAAAAAATTAATTTATTTTTTAGTGCGTTTGTTTTTCGATGTCGGGTAAGTGGACGAAGTTCTTGCAGTTATTTTTTAAACACCTTATATATAGATATTAATTATTAATTAATTGTACAAACGTACATTCTCTCGATTAGCCCGTGTTCGTCGAGCGCGTGCGGCAGGTCGCGCTTGTTGCCGAGCACGAGCACCGGGATGCCGGTCAGCTGTTGCTTCTCTAACAAGCTGTGCAGCTCATTGCGAGACGCCTCGATCTTGTCCGGATCTGCTGCGTCCACCATGTAGCTGTAAAAGATGATAAAATTATATTTATTTGGTAAATAAAGCGTGGTCAGGCTCCCCGCGTTGCGGAATGTTTATAATAGTTACAGTGACCCCGGAACATAAAGGGCAACCGAAGGAACATGAGTGGGTTTTAGTCAGTGAAAGTATGACACGCCCTCCCGCGCCGCCCAGGACGGGAGAAGTCATTTGACGATTTCCCACTCCGCAAAAAAAAGGCCTCCCGCAAAACCGACGGTCTCGTCAAGGTCGCCGGGCCCCGTTGTATGTGTGGGTAGCGCTAGACCGTTGATGGAAATCTTTGGGGAAGGCCTTTGTCTGGCAGTGGACTTTCGGCTGATGTGATGAACACTTATCTTGTTTTCGTTATTTAAACAAAACGATGGGTGTTTCCCGCCTTTATTTATAAGCTAGAAAAATGAAATTTCCAGTGGCTTGTAGTAGTTATCAACCTATTCTATTAGTTATAATATACTTACACAATAGCATTAACTCCTCGGCAATACCTCTCCCACATTGAACGGAACCTGGGCTGGCCACCGATATCCCAAACCTGAAAAAGTAAAGATTAAGTCAGGTTATCAGTTACAGCTTACAGGCATTGACGTACTAAGCCTAGACAGAAGCACTTTCTAACAAATATGTGACAAAACAATTCGAAATGGTTTTATATTTTTTGCTGTAACCCTTGCGCCTGGCCATAATCGCTCTCCGATGGATGTCGCGCTCAAAAAGAGAATTTTGAGAATATTTTTATCTGCGTGTGTGTATTGTTTCTAATACATATTGTATTGGAAATTGTACTAAAGATTTACAGTCAAAAACAACTTGAAGAGTTGAATCAAGTATATTCTTAAGGCCTGAAACTGCGTTAAGCGGGCACCCGCGCGGTTTCATACAAAAGTGCTCCGTCGCGGGGACCAGCGCTGGTGTCCGTCACGGGGAGGCGCGCCCCGCACCCACGCAACGGGGCCCGCCTCCGTGCGACGGAACCCGTCGCGGGGGCACGCGCGGTCAATAAATAAACGGGCTTACTGGCTGTCGTTTTGTTTTTGCTAGTCGTCGTTTTGCTACGTAATAATATATTAAGTTCTCCATCGACACGACTATACAAGCACACCGTAAAGGCGGAACCACATTACCGTGTCGTGGCGTGTCGTGGCGCGCCAGAAGCATATCGGTTTCATACATTTAGTATGGTTAGAGACACACTTGTATGGCGTGTCGTGGCGCGACACGTTCGGCCGTGTCGCAGACTGCTCGCCACCGATTGCGCCAGAGCGGTGGTGGGGGTTTATGACGCGACACGACACGCGGGCAAAATGTGTTTCTGTACCGGCGCGTGGCTCGTGGCGCGAACCGAACATCTGGCGGGCACTTTTGGATTTATTAATATTTGCAGCAAAATTACTGACGATCTTATTGAACTTGTAAATAGTGTTTGGAAAGGAATTACTGAAATTTTGAAAGTCAATAAAATAGTATATTACTATAATATTTATTTAAAAAGGGATAAATGAATAATTATACAAAATTAACAATCCTCTGTTTATAGGGCGAACCCAGTATTTTCGTTTATTTTTTTGGACTGAAGAAATTTCAATGCTAAGAGAAAATGTAGGTGTTCATCAAAAGAAAACATTATGCACGTTTGAACGCTGCAAAGGTTCGTTAAGTACTGTTCAGAAAAACGCCAGAATGCGCCACGACACGACACGTAAGTGTGCACACTCACCGCCACGCCAGTAAGCATCATGGCGCGCCACGACACGGTAATGTGGTTCCGCCTTTAAAATTGAACTAGCGACACTGCGTAAAGGCGGAACCACATTACCGTGTCGTGGCGCGCCATGATGCTTACTGGCGTGGCGGTGAGTGTGCACACTTACGTGTCGTGTCGTGGCGCATTCTGGCGTTTTTTCTGAACAGTACTTAACGAACCTTTGCAGCGTTCAAACGTGCATAATGTTTTCTTTTGATGAACACCTACAATTTCTCTTAGCATTGAAATTTCTTCAGACCAAAAAAATAAAAGAAAATACTAGGTTGACCCTATTTTATTTTATTCAGAAAGGAACTCCAACAAAGGATACACATTACATGCATTATTATACAAAGTTCTTTGAAGATTTGTGCTCCTTCAGTTATAGGAGAACACATCATGCATACATCATTATTTTAAACATAGTTTAGAATTGTATAAGTTAAAATACACGATAAAATTGAAATCAAAGTAAATTAAACAGTATTAAATTGAATTAAACATGAACGTAAAATTAAATTAAACGTTTGAAATTAAAACACGGGTTAAATAGTAAACAATTGAAGAGTAAAATTAAAAATAAAATAACATTAAAATCTTCTAAAACACAAATAATACAATGAAAGAGAAAAAAAAACAGAGGATTGTTTATTTTGTATAATTATTCATTTATACCTTTTTAAATAAATAATAAAGTAATATACTATTTTACTGACTTTTAATTCCTTTCCAAACACCATTTACAAGTTCAATAAGATCGTCAGTAATTTTGCTGCAAATATTAATAAATCCAAAAGTGCCCGCCAGATATTCGGTTCGCGCCACGAGCCACGCGCCTGTACAGAAACACATTTTGCCCGTGTGTCGTGTCGCGTCATAAACCCCCACCACCGCTCTGGCGCAATCGGTGGCGAGCAGTCGGCGACACGGCCGAACGTGTCGCGCCACGACACGCCATACAAGTGTGTCTCTAACCATACTAAATGTATGAAACCGATAAGGCGGAACCACATTACCGTGTCGTGGCGTGTCGTGGCGCGCCAGAAGCATATCGGCGGAACCACATTACCGTGTCGTGGCGCGCCATGATGCTTACTGGCGTGGCGGTGAGTGTGCACACTTACGTGTCGTGTCGTGGCGCATTCTGGCGTTTTTTCTGAACAGTACTTAACGAACCTTTGCAGCGTTCAAACGTACATAATGTTTTCTTTTGATGAACACCTCCAATTTCTCTTAGGATTGAAATTTCTTCAGACCAAAAAAATTAAAGAAAATACTGGGTTCACCCTATTTTATTTAGAAAGGAACTCCAACAAAGGATACACATTACTTGCATAAAAACTATGTTTCTAAACTATGTTTAAAATGATGATGTATGCAAGTAATGTGTATCCTTTGTTGGAGTTCCTTTCTAAATAAAATAGGGTGAACCCAGTATTTTCTTTAATTTTTTTGGTCTGAAGAAATTTCAATCCTAAGAGAAATTGGAGGTGTTCATCAAAAGAAAACATTATGTACGTTTGAACGCTGCAAAGGTTCGTTAAGTACTGTTCAGAAAAAACGCCAGAATGCGCCACGACACGACACGTAAGTGTGCACACTCACCGCCACGCCAGTAAGCATCATGGCGCGCCACGACACGGTAATGTGGTTCCGCCTATATGCTTCTAGCGCGCCACGACACGGTAATGTGGTTCCGCCTTTAAATCGGTCTCCGCGACGGGGACCGTCGCGTAGCCACGGAGATCACCCGCGTGTCCACGCGCGTAGACACGCGACGGTTGCCCGTCGCGGGCGCCCGCTTAACGCAGTTTCAGGCCTAAGAGGTTTGTGTGTATGACATAATATAATTGTTATAAATAGTGTAAATGTTATTATAGCAATAATATGTATAGTAAAAGATAGCCAGGACATACATGTCGATTACTGGGTATCTAGTGTCGGGTACCCGGCGCACCCGACACTAAAAGCGGCGGTTCGTAAAAAAGAAAATAGGAACCTAAACTTAAATCCATTATTACCTTTACAGTCCTCAGGGAAATTAGGACCTGATCAAGCTAAATGTAAAAAAATCCATAGTTATGTTTGTTACAAGTAAAAATATTGAACTATACAAATGCATTGAATAAGAGTCCAATGCAATTCATTTTTCTTTGAATACTAAATTAAGATATACAAGAAACACACTTTTATTTCTATTTTTTAGCTGTATTTGCTACGAATTATTTACTCATGAACAAAAAACAGTAATAAAATCCATACTAATATTATAAATGGGAAAGTGTGTCTGTCTGTCTGTCTTTCTTTCACGGCAAAACAGAGCGACGAATTAACGTGATTTTTTAAGTGGAGATAGTTGAGGGGATGGAGAGTAACATAGGCTACTTTTTGTCTCTTTCTAACGCGAGCGAAGCCGCGGGCAGAAGCTAGTAAATAATATAATAAAGATTAATAATAAGTAATAGTAATGTGGGATGTGGACTCAGCGATCATTGTGCCGATAGTTGTTTCTGCCAATGGCTTAATAGCCAAGAGCCTAGATCAACATCTGAAGAAGCTCTTGTGTAGCTGGATCAAGCGCTTGATTCAGAAAGCAGTACTACTAGACACGGCGTGCATTGTCAGGAGGTTCCTTTCTCTGGAGCCCTGACCACCGGTAGCTTGTACCATGGTCCATGCGCCCGATACCGGTGGGCTACTATTTTTTATATTTTTAAATTGTTTTAGTTGTTTTTATTTAAATATTTAAACATGTTAATTATAAGTATGTGTTTATTATCAACTAGCTTTTGCCCGCGACTTTGTCTGCGTGATTATTAGTTCCCGTTCCCGGGGGATTTCCGGGATGAAAACTATCCTATGTCCTTTCTCGGGTCCCAGACTATATCTGTACCAAACATTCAAATTGGTTCAGTGGTTCAGGCGTGAAGAAGAGACAGACAGACAGACAGAGTTACTTCGCATTTATAATATTAGTACGGAAGTACGGATAAAGAGAGTAATAGTAAATAAATAGTAATTTATAAAAGTAGCAATTACCTTGATAGTAACATTTCCTTTGGTGATTTTGCGCATGTTGAACCCAACTGTTGGAATCATATCTTCACTGAACTGACCAGACTGTGAAAAGAGAAATTAAAACATGTTAAAAACAAACAATGGTTTGGGAATACGAGGTTTATAACACGACGCCATTAATTTATGTGAACTTGTAAGTAAAATATAAAATAAAAACATTATTTCTTACTACTCTACATTTACAATTTTACAACCACCAAAAGACTTTGTCCTGTTTAATGGAACTAAGCCTAACGACATGTTGATTTTTGAGTTTGTATTGTTTTCTGTCTTGATTCAGAGATGGCGTTGAATAAAAAAATCTGACTTTTTTCGATGTTTCTGCTTTAATAGTTTTTTTTTTATAATTTGGGAAGAGGTAAATCTAGTGATCTAGAGGAAATAATAAAAATAGAATTAACTAATCTCGAGTTTTATGAGCTGAACTTTGTTGTATGCCTACATAAAGATTACTTTAATGTAAATAAAAAAAAACTTAACTAACGTGCCAAAAAATTATTAAAGCACAACATCAGAACTAAAAGATCACACATTATACAACTTAATAGTATTCTATTACAGACACAGATATAATATATTTTATATCCAGCTGGCCAGTAGATGAGTAATTATATTTTAAAATAATGATTAGTAAGTAAAATACCATTTGAATATAGTAAAACTATTACAACAACAAATAATGAATCAGTGACCTTGACTCTAACTCTATAAATATTATAGGACATTTTGCTGCATCTCTTGTTACAAAAAATATTCATGTAATGTTATCAAATGCTACTGATAAGAGATCATAGTTACATTTATAATTTATATAAAATCAAACCGTTTTGTAAATACAGCCGATATCTACATCCGCTATTGGAGGTCTGGGAATCAATCAGCTTTGATAATAAATATATTAATTATATATTATATTCTTATTTAGAGCAAATTTGTGGGGTTTTGTTTGATAGTTAAACACTGCACGAAAAATAATCTGTGTGATTCAACTATATTCATATTACAGACATAGAGATAGTAGCAACATATGACAGCTATGTTTACTTTTCATATCTGTTTTTTACTAAAAGGTTTACTTTGTAAAGAATATGGATGGTTATAGTACTAGCCAAGATTACAAATTGATTATGGGTTCCCTGTTGTAGGTAAGCAAGCAAGCTCGACAAGTCCCCTATAAACAATACTACAATCTTGGGCCTTACAACAAAATTAATCAGAAAAAAACAGCAGAAAAGTGAAAAGATATGCAATTTCTACTTCCCTGTAATTGATTGATAGTACAAATAATCCAGAGAAGTTAAGTGTGCAAAGGCTTATCATATAAATCTGTCTCAGTAAATGAGTTTTCTGTAGTTCTGTTCCGTGCTGGGTGTGGACCTATGTATATTGCCACGGACACACAACACTCTCCAATACCCACTTTTTAAATATTTTGTTTAGTTACAACCATTTTCCTTTTAATACTTGCGAGCTCTTTTATTATTGTATTACAAAAGCGCAAGTATATAGTGTAATTTATAGGTGTGAGCCTATCATACAGGTCCTGAACCCAGTACAGACTCCAGCTGCTCTCACTAAGGTTTAATTTTCTTGTTAACTATTTATTATATACCAACTAGTACCTTTTTGAGAGAAAATAAAACTTATTTTATTCTATGTAGTGACCATGATGAGACAAGCATAGTGTGGAACTGGAGAAAAACAGTAAATTTAGGATAGCTTGTTGCAATAGGATAGGATTGGTAGCCCAAAATCCAATATATGATCATAGAGAGAGGTGCACTGACTTAATTAATTGTCAAAGATCAAAACCTGCTGTTTGTCTGGTGATTTTAATGGCTGAGTGTTAATAGGCATATATTTGTTGCGAATATAACCTTATGCGGTTAATATGAATAATATTGTAATGCTCCGAAAGGTTTTTATCACACCATTACAGGGATAAGGGCTGGACTCCACCGACGAGAAGAGGAGAGAACATGCCTTGTAAATAACCAATGGGATACTGTAGTGGATAATGTGAAAATAACATGCACAAGCTGAATGGCTGCACAAGACTCCTCTCCTCTCGGCGTTAGTGGAATCCGGTCCTAATGATCAGCCAATGCCAAGTAATAACTGATCCTTTCTTTAGCATCAAACTAAAGATAAGATAAAAGGGTAAATGAACTATATTAAACACTTTGATAACGCTGACATTGGGATTGGGAACAGACAATGATTGTTTATTGAAATGGGACCTTTTAGTCACAAATATACATCTCTCATCTCATGCTCTACTGTATTTAGAATCATGCAAGGACATATTTGCATGATGTAAAGAATTTGATAATTGAAGGTATGAAATAGTCTAGGTTAAGGTTGTCTTTGTTTATGATTTAAAAATGTTGGAAACTTACAAGAAGAAATAAATATAGCTTATACACATTTTATTTATGGATGGTAAAATATCAAATGACTTCTCCCGCCCCGGACAGGGCGGGAGGGTGTGTCAGACTTTTACTGACTAAAACCCACCATTGTTCTTTCGGTTGCCCTTTATGTTTCGGGGCCGCTGATTATTTATAATATTTCGCATCCCTGGCAAGTAGCATATACATCTAAATTAACTGGAGTTCTACAGTCATAAAATTGATAGGAACAAATACTAAAAGGATATTATTCAACACAATCTCATTAAAATTATAAGTTCAGACAACAAGGAATTCTCAAATAGGTATCAGTAGGTATACTTCTTTGCTTAATTAATTACCTGATGTTACAACTCACTGCATAAGAATTTTAATTAGATAAAACATACTTAGTAACTTTAAAGGTTTTTATTAAAATTTTAGGCATGGTACTTTCACCAAATCTTCTATAATATGCAAATGTTTTTCAACTGTAGTTTTAATCTTATCAGATTCTTATACAGGTCGGTTTCTTTGTTTTGAATGACACAAGAAACACAAAAGCACAGAACAATGAGTACTTACTAGGTCAGAAATAAAATAGAAAATAGGAAAAAAAATACGAAGCATATCACCCAATGCCATTTGATCGGAAAACCATTAAATTGATTCATAGGAACCGAATACAAAGCTGTATTGTGATGGCGTAAAGTGCACAAGAAAGCATACAACACAAAAATATTGTTTTTAGATAATACTTACGGCAATGACGTTAACAAAAGTTGTTTTTCCCGAGTACTGCAATCCGACCAATGTTAGCTCCATTTCTTCCTTCCAGAACAAGCTTTTAATCCAATCAAGGATACGATTGATTATAGCAAGCATTTTTAATGGTAAAACCACTGTGCTCTATGCAAAAAACGTAAAATTATGAACGCCTCTTCCGAAAATCTGCTGTACAATTTGATTGACATATATCAATTTGCGTTTAGTTAGCACTACGTGATGACGTGTTATGAGTCATGTCAAAGAAAATTTACAAAGTTTCCAGAAAATGGAAATAAACAACATTAAACTTAGTTATATTTCGTTAATGCCATAGATCATTGCCATAAAATTTTACATACAATTCTTAAAAATATACGCGTACATTTTTGTTAATTTTTACAAGTAACTAAACGTTCACTCATTTGTCGAATATAATGTTGCCATTCCAATCAAATTCCAATTAACATTAAGTAGTTTGTTTTTTAGTGTATTGGCTAAACCAGAGGCTTTCTAGTTTTAGTTGAAAATACAAGAATAGACAACATGGGCCCTAGTGGGAACCTACCTTAACTTCTTAAAGGATGTGTTAAAAAAAGTAAGTACAAGCAGCAAATCAATAATTGTATGTGGTGACTTTAATATTAATTTATTAGAAAATAACTCCAATAGTATATGACTATTGGGTCTTTTTAATTCATTTAATTTGTCAAATGTGTTCATCGAACCAACCCGAGTGACAGCTTCCTCTGCCACTTGTATTGATAATATTTTTTGTAATTGTGAGTACTTACATAAAGAAATAATAAACAAGCTGCCCTCAGACCACAGTGGTCAAACAATAACTTTTATGGCCTACATACTTAAACAAAAAACACAAATACGGTTTAGGCCTACCACATTTAAAAAATTAGAAAAATTAAATCATTCTTTAGTTCATACATTATGTGCTCAAAATTTTCATAATATAGATGACCCAAATGAGTTTTATGCTAAATTTTTTTCAGTACTGAATGCGCAATTTCGTAACACTTTTCCGCTAAAGACAAAAATTATCTACACAAAGTTTATGTTTAATGACTGGGCGACTCCGGGCATTCGCAAGAGCAGAGATAAATTATTCGAACTTTATGGCCTAAAGCAGCATGTAATAAATACAAATTTTCATCAATATGTTGCGAACTATTCTAAACTTTTTAAAAGTGTATGCAAAATGGCTAAAGCTCTTTACATTAGTAATAAAATAAAATCCGCGGATGATAAAATAAAAACTACCTGGCAAATAATAAACAATGAAACAGGTAGGAAGAAACAACGCAACACAGAGTATAATTTAGAAACTACACACGGTTCCATACATTCAGATATTGAAGTAGCACAAGAATTTGAACGTTTTTTTGCTGATGTACCCCTTAAAACTACTAAAGATTTAAATTCTTCTCCCGCGCTCTCTGCCGCTTTACTTAGTAAAAATGTTACAAAATGCCCTCTGGACTTTACATTTCAACATACGAACCCCCAAGCCATTATAAAAGCCTTTAAAGATCTAAAAATTAAATCAACAGAAGATCTTTGGGGTATGTCTGTAAAAGTTTGTAAGTCAATTATTGAAACTATTGCGCCCTATTTAGCCTTCATATTTAATACCAGTGTGGACCAAGGAGTCTTTCCGGATTTAATGAAGCACAGTAAAGTAGTACCATTGTTTAAATCCGGTGATAGCAAAGAACTCAACAATTATAGGCCTGTATCGATTCTGCCAGTACTCAGCAAGGTGTTTGAAAAGTTAATGCTCAGTCAATTGTTACGTCATTTTAATAACAATGCCATCTTTCACGACCAACAGTACGGTTTCACCAAAGGCCGTTGTACAACCGACGCCGGTGTCACCCTCATTAAGAACATTTTCAGCGCCTGGGAGAAAGCGCAAGATGCCATTGGAATCTTTTGCGACCTCTCAAAGGCGTTCGATTGCGTTGACCATGAAACACTTTTGTTGAAACTGGAGCACTACGGAGTTAGAAAAACATCTCTAGGGTTATTAAGATCTTACTTAAAGGATAGACAGGTTAAAGTTCAGATAAACGGCGTGAACTCATCTGGGTCGAAAATGTCTATGGGCGTACCTCAAGGTTCAATATTGGGTCCATTTCTATTTCTAGTCTATATAAACGATTTGCCTCAATTATTACAAACTCAACCCGGAATGGTGTTATTTGCAGATGACACTTCATTAATTTTTAAAATAGATAGACGTGCACAAAATTTTGACGACGTAAATAACTCTATTCTTCAGGTTCAAAATTGGTTTACCGTAAACAATTTGGTACTTAATGAGAAAAAAACTAAATGTATTAGATTCATTCTGCCTAACGTTAGAGGTAGCGAATGCGATATCATGTTGAATAGCGAAAAACTAGAATTTGTTAATCAAACAGTTTTCCTGGGAATCACGCTAGACGAGAAATTGCAATGGGGGCCTCACATAACATCTATTGCTAAACGGCTAAGCTCAGCAGCTTATGCTGTTAGAAAGATACGACAGTTGACAGATGTCGAAACTGCGCGATTGGTTTATTTTAGCTACTTTCACAGTATTATGTCATATGGTATTTTACTGTGGGGTAGGGCTGCTGACATTGAGTCTATTTTTATCTTGCAAAAGAGAGCCGTCAGAGCCATTTATGATTTACGTCACCGCGAATCACTTAGGGAACTGTTTAAAACAATAGGGAAGATGCAAACATAGTATTTATTGAGAATTTATTAAAAAAATGGTGAAAAAATGTAAATGAAGGGCATCTGCAACTTTTTTTTTGCTTAATGTTTATTTTTATCAATAAAATATGAATTTAAAATTACATGAAATGAAACGTAATTTAAAACACCAATCAGCGTTAAGCGACTGGAATGACGTCACTGGCGCGTTCCAAAACGTGCGAGGAATTCACTCGAAAATTAAAAAGAGGTTAGGTATAGTACGATTTTTAATTCGAGTCAGAAAAATGACATTTCCAGTGTTGCAGGTTTTTAGTTCCAAATAAATAGTGATGTGTGTGATACAATCGAGTTTTTATAGTGAAATCTTAATCGAGTTTTTTTTTTAATTTAATAT
This sequence comes from Athetis lepigone, assembly GCA_033675125.1. Lineage (NCBI taxonomy): Eukaryota > Metazoa > Arthropoda > Insecta > Lepidoptera > Noctuidae > Athetis > Athetis lepigone. The sequence goes on along the minus strand of CM066229.1, from coordinate 19,670,500 downwards.
CAAATTGCCTTTGATTATATAAAAAAATATTACAATCATGTAATTTACGGTTATTAAATAGTGTAGTAATTTAATATAACCTAAAACACTTATATTATTTGTTATTGGTAAGGTCCAGATTTCTAAAATTGTTTTATTTAAGATGGTATGTATTCAATATTTACAATAATAAAACGCTTTGGTACCTAATAAAACAAAGCATGACTAAATGTCTAAATGTCTGCGATTGCTACTTTATCGTCATCGTAGCAATAAGTGCATTAGAACAATCAGCGAGCGATTAGCAATCGATTCAAACATAATACGATTTTTTTTGACGTTAAGCGATTAATCGCGCGATCACTGCGCAAATATTGCTGATTGCTGTTACATAGGTATTAATCGCGCGATCACTGCGCAAATATTGCTGATTGCTGTTTCATAGGTAATAAGCCAGCGGAACGCTTTAGAGTAACTTTCACGCTACTCCGTGTAATTCTTACCCTTTTTGGAACGCACCCCCGCAGTTAGTTGTCAAAGTAAACAGAAATAGTCACAAATAGTTTTGTAGGAATAAAATTAGTTGAAGTTGAGTTGGAATAAAATTAGCTTTAGAAAAGCAAATTCGCGCAGTCTTCTAATGACTCTTTATTTATGATTTCGAAGGCATGCAATTTTTTTCGACTGTAGTACTTCATCTTTTGAACTTTTCTTAGTGTTGTTCACTAATGGTCTAACTAATCAACTGAAATAACACACCTTCGATATGCTTGAAGCCTCTGCCTGCCATGATACAAGGTCCAGGAGGTAAAGATTCCATTAATCCAGGTTCTTCAAATATTTAAAATCAGAAGTTCAGCCACCAAAACTGTCTGATACAAAGTTTGTAACCCCGTCTGGTGTTGGAGATATCAATATGAGTCAACATGCTTTTTTGCATAAAAAAGCATTGCATACATGCTTTCATGCGGTAGTATTATTTTACGAGATGTTGATTGATAGTTTATTTTCAAATTTTAGCAATAAAAGTATCTGGAATGGCGAATAATAATAAAAAGTTATAAAAATTAGAGAAGAACAATACAACCAGAGATACAGTGTCACTGGAGTGACGTCATCGGAACTATTGGTCCGTTTTCACGCGGAAGTTAAAACTGTCAATTTAAAACCGCTTTTTTTTACAATAAATTACAACATTTTAACTTTTTAATATATTAGTGGTCTATTTTACATGGAATTCTTAAAAATCAAAACAAAAATAAAAATATTGCATCTTCCCTATTAATATCTTGACGGTGCCTTGCCAATTTATTTATGAAAATATTATGTATGTAAGAAAAAACCAGCACATGTTTAGTAAAGTAGGTGATAGACATAATTTTAATACTAGGAATAAAGATAAAATAGCTGAACCTTATTTTAGGCTGTCAAAAGTAAAAACTTCTTTCATGGGGTACTGTGTTAAATGTTACAACAAAATTCCTTGTGAAATATTAAAATTAAATGAAAGGAAATTTAAAACGTATATCAAAAGGAGACTATGTCAACAAGCATATTATAAATTAGAAGATTATATTCAAGATAAAAATGCTTGGAAGGTTGCTGGTCCTGCCCCATAGGACAATTCGCAGTGAACACAAAATCAAACTGGTTACATACAAATTTTTCTGAATATATTTACTAAAAATACGTATATTTTTCACATAGTTGGTTATATAAGTAAATATAATTATATCTCCTCATTTTTGTTGTAGATTGAGTTGGCTCACACACTAATTCAGTTATTTGTTTGAGAGTGGTCGTCTACCATTTCGATATTTGTAAATGTAAAACTATATACCTCGTAAATATGATATAGCTTCCATTTCTAAATATTTGTTTGTTGCAAATATGTATTTTTAACGTAGAATCTTTACTTTGAGATTGTATTCATTTTTACTTTACAGAATGTAATCATGTATATAATTAATTGTAACATATTTATTTTAAAAGAGTACATATGGAGTTTCTTGCCCATTCTTCTCCATATAAGCAACTTTTTGGAATGGGCAACTAGAATCAACTATTTTAATGTAATTGACGTTCCAAAGTGCCTTCATGGCCTAATGGAAATAAACGATTTGACTTTGACTTGACTTTGATGAATTTAACCGTTGTTTTTTTTATTTATTGTTCAAGTTGAATGATATTCGACAAAGAGAGATTTATGGTTTTCCTTTACATTCGCAATAAATTACCCCAACGTTTAAAGCCACAAAAATACAGAGTGTTACTTGGTGTTACTTTTTTTTTATCCAAGCCGGTTCGATTCTCGACGTAGCAAGCTAATTTTCGAAAAGGGGTCCATTGTTGAATAAAAGTTTTTGATTTTAATTACTGAAGTTGCATTATTTCAACATCTGTTTCTTAAAGGATCATCTCTGTATTTTGAGTGAAGTTTATCTCTTACTACACCCGGTTTTGGATTTCACCCGCGTTATGTTAAACTTTTGGTTACGGCTCCGCTCTGCTACCGTAGGTCATAGCATGATGTTATGCAACCATCCATGACATATTTTGATGTACTTATAAGCTACATTACTGTAAAGTTTTATGAAAATCCGTTCAGTAATTTTGTTTAAGAGTGTATCGAGCATTTACTAAACTTAAAACTAACATTTTTTTTTTTTCATTAACTACTTAAACTTACAAGCAAAAGCAACATATAATAGTTTCGCTCAACTTAAGCCGGTTTTACACAGGGTTGAAGTGTGGTACGTGTATAAGATAAACAAGGTGTACAAGATAAACCAAGAAAATGAAGCTATAATTTTCTTGAATTTAATCGCATGATGTTAAACATGAAATATCTCACAAGCCTTTTTTCTTTCTCTAATAATATATATTAAGGTCGGCTCCAATTTTAGCTTGATGCAACTGACAGATTGAACCAACGTTTTGCGTAGGTATTAGTGAATGCTTGCGTGAAAAAATAATAATTTTTCTTTGTTACGAAAGATGTTCAGTTATTACAAAACGCTAGGCTAGCATTCGAAATGCCTCGACTTTATGATATGACGTAATTGGTCAGTTTTAATTGTTAAAGTAAAATGAAACTCTTTAGTGGTGTGACATATATTTTATTTTAAACTAGCTTTTGCCCGCGGCTTTGCTCGCGTTAGAAAGAGACAAAAAGTAGCCTATGTTACCCTCCATCAATTTCAATTCAACTATCTCCACTTAAAAAATCACGTCAATTCGTCGCTCCGTTTTGCCATGAAAGAAAGACAAACATACAGTCAGACAGACAGACAGACACACTTTCCCAATTATAATATTAGTATGGATTCTACTGAAAGCTGTTTGCGATGAATTGAGAAACTATTAAACAGATTTTTATACAGTTTTCTCTAAAAGATAGTAATTCATGAGAAACTTTAGTTGTACAATTTGTACACAACAGAGAAAAGCCGAGAAAACTTATAATACTACTTTTGTTCCGTGGGGGGGGGGGGGGATATATCTTTCGCCATTTAGTACTGGATAGTCTTTGTGTGTGTTGCCTAGATACTGTTACTTGTCACTTGGAAATTTTCTGTTGAACTGTCTGTTTTACATGATTATATTTGCTATATGTTTTTTGAGTACTATTATTATCTAGTTAACTTTCCATATATTTACACTCCATAATCCACTGCTGCTCACTTAAAATACGTACACTTTAAGTGGTTATGGGCCCCTTGACCGCAGTATAATGGAGTTGTCAAAAATCAAAGTTGCTAAACTAGAAGGCACAAACTGGGTTCATTGGAAGTACCGTATTACTGCACTCCTGAGTGGCATAGACGGACTGATGGACATTGTGCTGGGTACAGTAAAGAGACCTGAAAAGCCGAGTGTTATTGCGGACAATGAAGCAAGCTCGACAGCTTTGGTTGATTATAACAAAAAACTAGCAGATTATGTGAAGCTAGCAAGCACAGCTTTACTGTTAATCACGATATAACGTAACAGATGAGACTCTTGACAAAGTGATAAGGTTCACAAATCCTAAAGATGTCTAGGATGAACTGCATAGGCTGTATGACGGTGATAATGATAATAAGTTATATGAAGTCTGTATGAAGTTCTTCTTAATGCAATACGACAGTGCTGATGACATTGCTTCGGAATATTTTACAAGCGTCTAGCGGTCCGCATAACTACCTATGCTGAACAGTGACAGCAAAATGATGACAATATTATCTCTTAAGCCAATAACAGAGTCTCACGACATTAAACAGGATAAATGTAACTAGAAGTGGTGAAAAATTTACACAATGCAGCTAATATTGCATGATACGGAATTGTTGACCAATATGTTTACATTCGCAAGTCAGAATTATGGTTTGTAGGGTATTGAGACAAAGGCAAAAAGTTATAAATCAAGAACGAACTGGAATACGGTTACCTTCACACCCGCTTCAGATGATAAAACCTCCTCCTTTTTAAAGTTCGTTAAAAATAAATCGGTTAAAAATGAATCAGTTAAAAAGAAATTAGTTAAAAATGAGTTAAAAATGAGTTAAAAATGAATCATGGTGCAACAGTCAACGAACTAAAATCCATTAATTAGTGCTATAAAGAAGAAGATCCCGTCCCAACTCCGCAACAAAAAACTGCGCGACAAAACTTCAAACGAATAAATTCTGTCGCGGAATCAAAACTAGATATCCCTCACAACACTTAATGTCATGGATTTCCGTAGCAATGTTTGTTTCTATAATTTATCAAACAATATCTGTTTGACTTGCCTCCGGTATGATTGTTTGGACAAATGAAAGATATCAACATTTTCAAAACTCTCAGAGTAGATGCGAGGCAGACGCGTCATAATTGCATTTCTACCGTATTTGGTACGGTAGCTAGGGATACTAAATAATTTTGCGTGCCTCGTTCGTGTTTTTGGGGCACAGAAATTTATACAGGATAGCAGGTCACTGCTATCTAAACGACCCCGTAAGATATCAAAGAGCAAAAGCATATCCAACATCTTACGCCTATCCACAAGGGGAAGCATATCATAGTGTTTACAGTCACGGGCATAGGAAACATGACGCCTTTGGGATTTGAAATTTAGAAATTTTATGAACTTTTTCTGTAGACTTTCGGTTCTCCTAATATAAATGTCATACTGGGGTGACCAGATTGGGCTACAGTACTCCAAAATACTACGCACATATGCAAAGTAAATTATCTTAAGACTGTGGCGGTTTCTAAAAGGCTTACAACAAGTACGCATTACAAAACCCAGGTTACGAGAGGCTCTATTGGTGATGGTATCGATATGTCGGTCAAAGAGCAGTTTGGAATCTAACATTACACCAAGATCTCTGACTACATCAACTCTTTCGACCGCACTGCTATTAAAACCATAAGGATATATAATAGGGTGTTTGGAACGGGTAAAGCTAATGCATTGACATTTAGATACATTGACAGTGATATTGTTTTGTTGATAATACCTGTACAAAGCATCAAGATCACGCTGTATCATTTCACAGTCAAGTCTGGATTTAACGCACATGTATATTTTCATGTCATCAGCGTACATTAGATGTTTAGCGGTTTTGAAACAGGACTGAATGTCATGCAGGTATGCGCAGTAAAAAAGAGGACCGAGTAAAGATCCCTGGGGAACACCGGAGGGGACATTCACGAAGTCAGATTTATAACCTCCCATGACTACAGCTTGCGACCGGTTTGCCAAATATGACCTGACCCATCTCAGCAAATCAAAATATTGATAGCTAGAATAAGTCAGTAAGGTGTGTTTCGATGCAATTCAAATGTATGTTTTTAAATGACAATCAATAACGTTACCTTCATAACTTACCAAACAAACAAATCTTATCTAATATTCCTCCGAATACCAGCTTGCACTATTTACGTCAAAAATGAGGCAGATAGATGTAATCAAAGCATTTCGCACAAGTGGCTCAACACGCAACCAGCACTTCCATTTATTAAGCAGCGGACCCATTCATAACATGTAACAATGACAACCGTGCACTGTTTTCTAATCTGAGACCGTGCAGTTCCCAAAACGTGATCAAGCTGCGAACGAACACGTTTTGCATCTAACTTATAATAAACCCGTGCACGTTTGGACGCACTACCTAATCCCTGAACAAGCGAACGGAAATAAATAACCCACCGCGTAACCACTGTTGCGGGGTTTCGTTTCAAGTACTCGGAATTTGTATAGACTTTATATTTGGACTAGTTGAATAACGTTACAGGAATACAAGTTATACAAAGAACCCCATAAAATTTTCCCCACATTTTTGCTTCGAAGTTGAAATTTGTTTTGTAAGCAGGACGGATTTGATTTGAATGTCATGTATTTCGGTAGACCTTATATAAAAATTGAAACGATTGGACAAAGGCTCGGATTCTTTTGTATACCGATAAAATTTAGTTGAAAAGTTCTTTTCGAGGGTTCAAGAAAGGTTCGTGACAAACCAAAATATACCGTTGTTGTATACGAAAATAAACACACGTGTAACACATTTGTAACTTTTTACTGGTTTTATTTTATAACGGATCACCAATAGGTTTAATACTAGTTTTTACCTGGGTGTATGGTAGATCTACAGGATAGAGCGGTATGCGAGGTTAAAAATCCACCAATAAAATAGTATAGAATCCCCGCTCGCGAAATTCTATTGGTGGATTTTTGGCCACGAAGGTTTTAGACCACCTTTTTTTTTTTATATTCGTATGGGCTTGCTCTTGGTCCCAGACTAGCCCGAGGGCATAGACGGAGCCTACGATGGAGCTTACCCAATAGATGCCTATGCACTCGTTTTTTAAATACTTTCAGGTTATATGAATTTGGAAACACAGACGCCGGGCAGGGAATTCCATTCCTTAGCGGTGCGCATTATGAACGATTTTGAGCAGCGCTGCGTGCGGATATGAGGAATATATCAACCAAGAAAGGGTGATATCCCGCCGTACGTCTGGATGTCCGGTGGTAAAATGGAGATGAGGGAATGAGCTCGTGTAGCTCATGAGCACACTCACCGAAGTGCAATCTGTAAAATACCGCCAGACAGGCAACTTTTCGCCGATGTGCTAGTGGTTGTAAGAAAGAAAGAAAGAAAGAAAGAAAATACATTTATTTCACACAGCAGTGCCGGTATGTTGGTTCACATAACATACATACATTACATGGAGTTTTAAAAAAATAATATCAGCTTAAAATTAGTAACTAACATAATATTTGTGCCCGGCAGCTGTGTCAAAAAGGCCCAGTTCAGCAAAATGTCAGGCCACAAGTGCCTGACGCTGGTTTTCAACTGGACCCTGTGTGACATGTCACAGATGTAAACCAGCTTTACAATAAATATAGATTAAATAGTTGGGCCACCAGCTTCTTGTCACCAATCAGCCTTCTGGCTCTGCGATCCACCGAATCCAATGCGGCCAGTTGGTATTTGGCTGAGCCATCCCATAGGTGACAGCATTACTCCATACACGATTGGACTTGAGCCTTAAAAAGTGTTAGAAGCTGTCCCGGCGTGAAGTATCGCTTAACCTTGTTAAGGATGCCCAGCTTTTTCGCCGCAGTCTGTGTTTTGGACTCGATGAAAGTGCCGAAGTTGAGGTCAGAACTCAACTCCATGCCAAGGAGTTCAAGGCAGCCGGTGACATTTACAGATGCACCTCGGAAAGTAGGAGCCAGGTCAAATAACTCTGTTTGGCGGAAAACAGACACGCTTGCGTTTTGGCGGCATTGAACTGTACTAGATTCTCATCGCCCCATTGGGACACACGACTCAAGGCAAAGTTCACTCGCTCTACCATGGACAGTGGACACTCTCTGTGAATTTATATCGTCCTTACTGTCTTTTGCGCTGGCTAGATATCTCTCTTTAATCGGATTTAGCATATCGTTAATATGGAGGAGGTATAGAGTTGCAAGAGGACAGACCCTTGAGGAACACCGGCATCAATGGCCGTTAGGTCTGAAGAGCAGCCGTCGACGACCACTCTGATCGACCGTTCCGTCAAGAAGTCCGATACCCAGCTACAAAAGTCAGCCGGTATGCCATAAGCAGGAAGCTTGCTAAGGAGACTTGCGTGCCAAACCCTGTCAAAAGCCTTTGAGATGTCGAGCGAAACGGCAAGGGCTTCGTTGTTTTTCTCAATGGCTTTGTCACAGCAATGTGTAACATACACTAGAAGATCCCCAGTCAGTAGACCGACCACGGCGAAAGCCATATTGCTGGTCATTGAGTAGAATGTTGTCTTCTAGGTATGCCAACAATTTGTTATTTAGTACTCTTTCCATGACTTTACAGAGCATGGAGGTGATGGCGATTGGTCGATAGTTACAGGGATCGGCACGGCTGCCCTTTTTGGGCACTGGCTGCACATTAGCAAGCTTCCAGGATTTTGGAACCGTTCGACACAGGCGACAACTCAGGCGCACATTGTTTAAGTACTCGTGCAGGTATCCCATCAGGTCCACTGGCTTTATTCACGTCTAAATTCAGCAGAACCTTCCGTACCTCTTTTTGGTGAACAGTCCTTCATTGAGGAATCGCAATGAGGTATAGTAGGTGGTTGATGGAGGCTTGCATCAAGACGAGAGTTGCTCGAAAATAGGGAGGCAAACAAGTTCGCTTTCTCTATCGCGGAGTGGGCCAGCGTACCATCAGGTTTCTGCAATGGTGGAAATGTGGGACGGCAGAAGTTGGATTCGACCGCTTTGGATAGGGACCAAAACTGCTTGCTACCAGAAGGGTAGGACGTGAGTCTGGCTCCTATTCGACTGATATGGTCAAATCGAGCCTTCTGAAACACCCTTTTGCAGGACCTGGCGGCATTGTTATAAGCTTTGTTTTTCCTGCGAATCCTCTGGGCCCTTGCTTTGGTGTCGCGGGTTTGCATCCAAGCCAAGTATGCAGACTGTTTAAGGGCTTCAGCCCGAGCACAATCCGCATTGAACCATGCTTGAGTTCTGTGATCGAGCGAGAGGTCGGAGAACGGAATAAAATATTCCATTCCCTGCCGAATCACATCTACGACAGCCTCAGCAAAACATGAGGGATCGCCGGAAGAAAAACAGGCCGACCTCCAAGGGAAAGACGCAAAGAAATGCCGCATCTCATTCCAATCTGCTAACTCGTGTCGCCACACTCTCCTCGTGCCCTTTGGGCTGAAATCCGGAGGGGAGCAGATCAGCAGACCGATACGGATTTCGCCAAACAGTGATCTGACGAGCCCAGCGGAGCTGAGACCGAGACAGAGTGCCGATCCGGATCTGTAGTCAGTAGAAGGTCCAAGCAATTGGGTGTGTGGTCAGCAACATCCGGTACCCGGTTCGCAACGTTCACCTTCTTCCAAACTCCGGGTTGTTAAAAACAGAGATTAAATACCGGCCTCTCCTGATAGCAGAAAGGTAACAATTCCATTAGCGAATATATTGAACTGAACACAGTCAAATAAACAAATGAAATGCAATAATTAAGTACTTCAAAACTTTTTTGTATCTGCTTCTTTTGGTAATTTTTTACCAGATTACTAAAATAATCATTATTTAACTAGATCATCATCCCTAGCCTTTTCCCAACTATGTTGGGGTCAGTCCCATTGGTACTTGCCCGGATTCGATCGAACCCGCAAGCTCTTACACAAGAGGCGGGCGCCTTATCCACTGGGCCATCACGAGTCACGACAATAGACTCGTCACTTAAATTGTTCTACGCAGTTTAGCTATTTTGATAATTTAAAATCCCACCAAAAACAATATATCAGATCTCATGTAGAGCCAAGCTTCTAAATCTACACGGCCTAAATCTACCGACCTTAACTTCACAAATTCTACAAATCAGTAAAAATCTATGGCTTTGCCGTTTCGCTACCGTCGTCGTGGAGGTGATGAGAATATTTAGTTTCTGAAGTAAGTAACGAAACAGTTAGTTTAGTTGCCCTCAACCAACAGCAAAAAGCAATATTTGTCATAAGCAGCTGCTTTTCTCTTGAACACCTTAGTAGATTTAAAATGCCAATATCATTAATTGTTCGAGAGCGTACTTGCTTCCTAATGCTTAATGCACATCTAATAAAATTAACTCAATAAATCAAAAATATGATTTGATTTCACCGAGTTTTTACATTTAGTTTTAAATTACGAAAATTAATCTTAATCTACCAATGCACAATAACAATCTTACATGGTAAACAAATATTTTCACTTGTCTTTTTTATGTTTCTATTTCGTTTTCTGTTCTTGTCACGCCACGTGTACGCGGCGTGGGCGCTACGTCAGCGCCACACCCACGGCGGACACGCCCGCCCGGGGCCAGGGGCATGTTGTGGGCAGCAGGTCAGCAAGAGGCTTTATGTCAAGTTGCTTCCTTATATTATTTGATTACCCAGTTGATAAATTTCTTAATGTCAGGTTTGTCATTTTCGGAAATGCATTGTAGTGGGTTTTTGTTATGATTAGTAAAACGCAGTCGTATATTGATTCCGAATAAATTCGGAATTGCATTTGATGGGCATTTTATTTTATTGTATTAAAATAATGGAGAAATAAACACCGCGAGCGATGGAAGGAATGGGGAAGCCTTTGCCCAGAACGGGGACAGAACTGGCTACCAAAAAAAAATGGGAAAATGGGTCTGTCTATGTACTTAGTGTGCACTAAGTAATAAGTGTAATCTGTGTACCACCTTTTTGGTAAATAAATTATTTTATTTGACTAGACACCAAGGGCCGTTTTATTAGGAATTGTGAATTATTTACAGCAATCCAGAGGACTCAAGTTCGAAAAAAGCCAGTCTTGAAGGCGGAAACATTTAAAAAATCTAGTAAGCAAAGTACCTATCCATTCCTACTCTTGATTCCCAGATGTAGATGCTTTTTCAAATGCTTGTATCTATTCTGAGGTAAAAAACGTGCAAATTAGTGCTCACGCAACTTTTAATTTGATTTCTATTTATAACGGTAGGGTATACCCCAAATGATTAGCCACATGCGGTGCGCGGAGCAAAAACAATTTGGTCGTTGCGATCGGTCACGTGCGAGCAAGCGTGGCCCGTCGACATCGCTGCAGATATGGACAGGCGCGCCCAGTCAGATAACTAAGACCCAGTCCATTCCAATAACGCAATACTTAACAATATTCAACCTCAATATATCGACATTTATTTAAAATACTGAAGAAACTGCATTCTACCCTAGAAGTTTGAGTTCACGCATCGGAATGTGCGCCGGAATTCCGATACCCGCCCCCCGTACATATTTTGACGCCGCCGCCCGCCGTCACATCACATGACTGAAACCGGCCGGTACGCCCCACGGTGGGCTGAAAATCGGCTTTCATAGACTTAGGGATTTCAATTTGCAAGTGCTTGTTTTTATGCCGGATATCGCTTCTATTAGTCATTACTATGTACAAAAATGACACCCGAGTTAATTCTACCCAAAAACGAAGGAAATATAATTTTTTTACGAAAAATTTGTATGAAGCTAGTATGAAAAATCGAATTATCTCCTAAACGGCATGTTTAACCGTAATATCCTTGGAGATGGTCATAGTGCTAATTATTTATGATTTTTTGGTTGGCAATTGGACGAAAAATTTAATGCCGTTTTTTTTTTAAAAATCGTCAAAATATTTTTATTTGTTTTTACGTATGAAACGATTCCTTTTGGTGTTTATGTTGAAGAACACGGACTTTTAACTACACATAACATAAAATAGCATCACTCCTATATTTCCGAAGGAGTTGGCAGAGGTTTATAGTACACCCACACGTAGCCAACTATGTTTGAGCTAGATATTTATCAGCACAAAATGAGTTTTAAAACTTTTCATACAACCAAATTACCAATTGTCTTCTAATGAGTCCAAAAAGAAGTGATTAAGTAACTACACTGATTAGGTCTTCTAATGAGTCTTAATAGGTGATTTAATGATTTTCAATATCTCACGACAATGGATTATATTTAACATTTCCTGATAAGTAAGCTAATTTGTTAATTAGCAGTGCTATGAGTTCTAAGAATAGTTAGTGACAATTATAGATTTTCATTAGCTAATGAGGAGATAACTAATGAGGGTAGTTACCTAATTATTGTCGTTTTGCAATAAAAGGGCTAAAGTTTTGTTTTATAATTTAATTTGTTCACAACTGTGTAACTGCTAACACTAAATCTGCGACTATAAAATCTTAAAATGGAAAGTTTAATCACCAATTTAGACTTGTTTGTTCTTCTACGAAGTGAGAGTACTTCATTTGATCATGAAGTATTGTTTAGTGCAGTTGTATCCCGCATAGGCGATTGCCTGTCTGACGAAGATTATGTTGTTCTCAAAGAATTTTGTCGGAGATTTACGCGAGCCGCTTTACAAAGGTGGGGGAAATCCAACCGATTCCTTGATAATTTCAGGAGAAAGTACGAGAATTGGTTGGGAGCAAATATTGATTGGCCGAGTTTTGTGCAAACCTTAGTTAATCAAGAACCAAGTGTTGATGAGATACCAAGAGCGCCCTCAGTCTCTCCAGAACCGTCGACATCAACGTCCATTGGAACAATGACGAAAAGATCCCGTAAACCATTCGAAGACCTGGGAAGTAAACAAAAAAAGAGAAGATCTGATGAACACACAGGCGAAAGTTCCAGTGAATTGGCATATGCAGCTGCAGCACGTTTAAAAGAAGAAGGGCATGGAGATATCGCCTCTGTCATCGAATACATGATGAAAAATCCTGAAGCAGCCGCTAAATTAAATGAAACGCTTAAGAAACCAGCGAAAACAATCATATTTACGCCAGAAAAGGCGCTTGGATTGCTTCTTTCGCTAAAACTCTCAAAGTGGCAATATATTACGTTGCGTGAGGCTGCCATTCGAGAAGGTGCTAAAGATATTTATTCATCTTACTATAAAGTGCAACAAACTAAGCTTGATTGCTACCCTCCGAAGCAATCAGTGACAGTTACTGATTCATCGGCTAGGATTACACTTCAAGCTTTACTTGATATCACGGTTACAAGAATCCTTCAAAGCCTTTCTAACGAAGAGCATAACAAGCAGTTGAAGCTGATATCCAAGTGGGGATTTGACGGTGCTTCTAACCAAAGCCGATACAAGCAGAAAATTGAGGGTGAGGAAGATGATTCAAGCATTTTCATGACCTCCTTGGTGCCACTAAAACTGACAGATGGAGACAACATTTTATGGACGAACCCAAAACCATGCTCAGTTTTGTATTGTCGTCCAGTTCAGTTTACTTTTGTAAAGGAGAGTGAAGCAGTTGTCCTTGGGCTGAAAAAACAAATGGATGAAGAAATTGAGGCCCTTATCCCCACAGAGTGCAATAATAATAATAGGGTGACTCATCAACTAATGATGACGATGATCGACGCTAAAGTCTGTACTTACCTTTCTGAAGCTAGATCAAATGCATCGTGCTACCTGTGCTTAGCAAAGCCTACAGAAATGAACCGCTTAGATGCTGTAACATCAAAAATTGTGTGTTCGGACCTGTATGAGTTTGGCTTGTCATCCCTACACGCCCGTATAAATTGTATGGAATGTCTGTTACACATTGCATACAAACTGGACTTCAAACGGTGGGCAGCGAGAAGTGATGAGCACAAAGAAATGCTACAGACAAGAAAGAAAATAATTCAAATAAATTCAAAGATGAGCTCAATCTGTTGATTGATATAGTAAAACAAGGCTCGGGAACCACCAATGACGGGAATACTGCAAGAAAATTCTTTGAGTTTTCTAATAAAACCGCAGCTATAACCGGTTTGGATGAAGACCTCATCAAAAGATTTGCTGTAATTTTACAAGCAATTACATCTGGAGAGCAGATCGATATAATAAAATTTAGAGATTATGCTCGCAAAACAGCAGAAAAGTACGTATTACTATACGACTGGTTCTACATGTCGTCAACCGTTCATAAGTTACTAATCCATGGGGCTGACATAATCGAGAAAAATAATATTGTGCCGATTGGGACTCTCTCGGAAGAAGCCTCAGAGTCTCGAAACAAAGATTTTAGGAGGTTTCGAGAACATCATTCGCGGAAAAGAAGCAGGCAGGATTCCAATCAAGACATTTTAAATATGCTTGTTGTTTCTTCGGACCCTTTGCTAAGTGCACAAAGGCCTAAGTTAGATGCCAAGAAAAAGCAGAGCTTTTTTGCTGAAACTCTCGACTTAATTCAATTTCAGGAAACTGAGTTCGAATTTTTGGATATATCCAATCTGGATGCTGACTCAGAATTGGAGTCTGACAACGAGAGTGATAAGGAAAATTTGTAAAAAAGATATATATGTACATATTTGTAAATTTGTATTTGAGTGTGTTTGGGTTTTTTTGTAATATTTAATGATATGTTTTATTTTTTTTATTTATTTTACTTTATTTTACGAATGCTTAGTATTAATTCCTTAAATTAACTTATTTTGTATAAAATATAACTTCATAATGTTACTTCAATATAAATCTTTTTTTATTTAAATTAATATAAATGTGTCAAAAACAGCAATTTTTTTATTTTATTTTTCTTGTTTCGTGTGTTCTTAATATTTGGGTTAATAACATATCGAACTTTTTAACTTAGACACTAAAAGGGATCGTTTTACATGTAAAAATAAATAAAAATATTTTGACGATTTTTTTAAAAAAAACGGCATTAAATTTTTCGTCCTATCGCCAACCAAAAAATCATAAATAATTAGCACTATGACCATCTCCAAGGATATTACGGTTAAACATGCCGTTTAGGAGATAATTCGATTTTTCATACTAGCTTCATACAAATTTTTCGTAAAAAAATTATATTTCCTTCGTTTTTGGGTAGAATTAACTCGGGTGTCATTTTTGTACATAGTAATGACTAATAGAAGCGATATCCGGCATAAAAACAAGCACTTGCAAATTGAAATCCCTAAGTCTATGAAAGCCGATTTTCAGCCCACCGTGCGCCCGCCGTTCAGAGTGGTTCAGAGAAGCCGCGAAGCTCTCCGAGTGACGACGTTCGCGACACGCTCCTTATGCAGTTAAATACGATAATAACAATTTATAATATTTACTGTGATTGTTTATCGAAAATGGATTGCGGAGATCTAACTTAAGTGTTAGTTTGTGATTAGTGCTGAATAAACATACCCTTTGAGGGAATAAAATGTAAACAGAACTTGTATTTGATAATAATTATCATCTGTCAAATTGACACAGTGTTTTGTTTTTGTTGTGATTCCAAATGAATATGGAAGCAAGAAATTATTGGGAGGAGAACGGGCATACGGTCAAATATGATAAGTAAGTTTATTAATGCTTTTTTATTCATAAAGTGTCATTATGGGTAATTATTTCTTTATGGTGGTGCATCGATCACTGTGGTGGTTCATTCGTTGAGATTATTGTATTGTGTTTAAAGGGAGTGGTATCAAACAAAACACAACTTAGTACTCAAACATTATTAAGTATAACTATTTATTAATCTGTGGTATATAAGGTAAATTCTTTACATAGACACCCAAGTTCTTTCACTCTCCACGAGTCTTAACGTGATTCTTTTCATACACAAATACATTATTAATATAATCGGGGATAAAGTCACTTAATAATTATTTCTTTATCAAACAAGATAAGTAGGTAAGTAAACGTTGGTGATTAAACTTGGTTTTGTAAACTGACCATTCATAGATTCATTAAAGAACGTTTTTTTATTCAAAATACCTACTTTCTCACGGTCGGCCTTGACCCGAAAATCATTATACATCTTTATTTAACATTTTCGCTCATTTTCGGTACCTAACTGCCTAAATTATTCCGCTTTACTTACAGATTTAGGCAGCTGTTTGAGGAGTTCAGTTTTTGTAATAGGTATGCATCAATTTTGGCGGCATAATGTTAGTAGAGTAGGTACCTACTTTCTTATCTACATAATAATATAGGTATTCCAGAGGCGTGTGATAGATACTAAAATGCATTTTTTTTATTTCTAAACAGTAGGTAAGTAGTAATTATATTATGAAAAAAAAAACATACTTTCGGTAACTTTAAAAAACTGTAATAGTGCATTACTGCAGCAGTGCGGAAAACAGTCATTTATAGACGAACGTGTAATAGGTACCTATATGGGCTAAGGTGTAGCTGAAGCAGAGTTAAAAGGCCCCATAAGTTGCTGGGCTTGCATAGGGCTTTTGTCAAATAATACAAAAATTTACTATACGTGAATAAAACATTTAAAATCATTTAGGGTTCCGTACCTCGAAAGGTAAAAACGGAACCCTTATAGGATTACTTTGTTTCCGTCTGTCAAGACCCTTTTTCTCAGAAACGCGTCGAGATATGAAGCTGAAATTAATATAACATAGGTACTCAGTTCTGCTATCTCTCTAAGCAGTGCAAATTTTTTTTTTTAAATCAACGAAATTAAAAGATACGGCTGTTGATAATTTGATATTGCATAATACACATTTGCAGGGGAATCAAAACCTATATGGGTACTTTCCATTGACCTAGAATCCTGAAAATTGGCAAGAAGCAATTTCATGTAGCACAAGTAAAGGAAAAACTCCGAAAACCGTAAATTTGAAGTTATTTCACAAAAAAATACAATTTACGGAACCCTCGTTGCGCGAGTCCGACTTGCATTTGACCGGTTTTTGTTCTTTTCTTTGATTGCTTAGTGTAGTTTGTATTCAGAGTAAAAAATTCATTCCACCATGATCAATGTCATACATTTTTTTTAATTATCAAACTTTGCCGGATTTCATTCGTATATTTCTTTTCTGGTCAGTACGGCAATTAAACGAATTACCGTGCATATTTGAGAAAAACATACATATTTTTTCTTTTAAATTTTTTCGTAGTATTTTTCGTAGTATCAGTTTCCTACTTAATTTATGAAACGCGGAAATAGTGAACGCAATAGTTAGATATAAATTTGATTTTAATTGGTTTGAGCGATTTTTATGCGATCTAAGCACTTTCGCTGCTTCTCCCTAGATACATTTTTAGTTAGAAACTAAGAGATTTTAAGTCTTGTTTTAAGTAGTGGACGTACTTCATACATGAAATTAGGCCGTAAATATTTGTAACTTAGCACGTGCTTTAGCTTAGTGTTTTCTGTCTCTATCTTGCCATCGTCGTTTGACAGTTGTGCGACAGTGACAGCAGTTTACTTAGCACTTGCTAAGTAACTTATTTTTTTCTCGGCTAGCTAAGTACCTTATCTCGGGCACTAGGTGTGGTGGGGTGGGGGTGCTTTCTCTTCGTACTGGTCACTTGAACGGGAACCATCACCAGATTCAGACGTGCTGCTTACGCGTTCAGTTAATGTGTACTTATTAATTGTCCAATTTAATAAGTAGGACTAATAATAATACTACAGTGGGCAACGAGGATAAACAACAACTGTAAGTAAAATAGATTTTACTTAAAAATTAAAACGGAATATGAATGATAGTAATAATGATACCGAAACTCCGAACTTTTTCGAACTGTAACAAAATTGTGTGGATTACAGGATTACCAAAATATTTTGCAAGATTTGTTAGTTCTGATATCCGTGTGATCTGGCCTTGTAGTATTTAAAAATATTTTAATTTATTATCAAAAATCAAAAACCGTTAGTCAATCGGAGTCAGTGTAGCCATAAAATAGTCGAACTCAATAAATTACAGACATTCCTAGACACAGATACCTAGTAAACAAGCAAAATTGTAACATACATTAACAATAACAATAGTAAATATTGGAAAATTACCCCGGAATGTGAAGTCGGTGCATCGAATATGCACCTCAGTTTATAATATTCTGTTTAACAATTATTACTAAGAAAATTAACTGGCTCTGCAGAAAAATATCTCATAAAGCAAACTGCATTCGAGACTTGGAATACGGCTTGCACCAAAAAATATCTAAAACCACCGATGTGAAACGCAAATTGAATTCGGCCTCAAATTTGTTCGGAAAATTCGATTCACTGTTCAAACTTCGCTCCCTCGTGGCAGTCGCGACTCGCGAGTAACTTACTTAAAACCGAGAGCATCCTTTTGAAGATGTCTGATTGAAGACGAAGAAACCTTTGTCTGCTTTAACCAAGACACAGTCGGCTGTGGGCATTTGTGTTCCGAAGAACTCTTTGAGATAATGCCTACTGCCACATTTTACTATCGCACCCTTCACCATTTTGGAGGGGGAGAAGTCATTTGATGATTTCCCACTCACCACAATTATCATATTTTGCAGCCAATTCGGTTTCGCATATTGCGTTTCCAGAGGAACTATTGCGAACGCTGGGATTGTGAAATGCCCTACCATGCCGTGGTTTACCTAGGGACATATACTGCGTTTTTAGGGTTCCGTAGTCAACTAGGAACCCTTATAGTTTCGCCATGTCTGTCTGTCTGTCCGTCCGTCCTCGCTTAATCTCTGTGACCGTTAGCACTAGAAAGCTGAAATTTGGTACCAATATGTATATCAATCACGCCGACAAAGTGGTAAAATAAAAATTGGAAAAAAACGTTTTATTAGGGTAGCCCCCATATATGTAAATAGGGAAGTGGTTTTTTTTTTAGTTTCAACCCTGACGGGTGATATATTGTTGGATAGGTATTTGAAAATGAATAGGGGTTTACTAAAATCATTTTTTGATAATATCAATAATTTCGGAAATAATCGCTCCAAAAGGAAAAATCAAACCCCCCCCCCCCCCCCTCTAACTTTTGACCCGTAGGTTTAAAAAATATGAAAAAAATCTGGAAAGTAGAACTTTATAAGGACTTTCTAGGAAAATTATTTTCGACTTGATAGAAAGAACAGTTTTTGTACAAAAAAGACAAAAAGATTGTACAAAATAATTTCTGCGTACTTAGTATGTCAACGTAACAAATAGCCTTTTTTTAAACTTATAAGTAGGTACACTTCTTGTGACGGACGGGAAACTACGGAACCCTGCATTGAGCGTGGCCCGACACGCTCTTGGCCGGTTTTTTAAATAGAAGTGGGCTAGTGGTAGTGTCCGACCGAAGGTCTATTTTTGGCCGAAGCCGAAGCCGATTAATCGGCAGTCGCCACAACCTTCGGCCGAAGCCGAAGGTTTGTAATCTCTCAGTAATTAATTTTGTTCAATAGCGGTGCTGATTTTCTTGTTCACAAACTTAACTAAATTTAAGTTAAATGCATCTTTCTTTTTCCATTTCTAAAAGAAAAGAACAGAAGATACATTTTAGTTTAATCCTGTCAAATTTAACGACCCGGTAAAGAAAATGGACGTTTATTTAGACGCCACATTTTAAAATCGCGTCTAAATTATCTATGAAGTGTCTTTTGACAGGACTTAACTAATATTTTGTCTTTTTCTTAATTAAATGGAAAGAGAAAGATGCACTTAACTTAAATTTACGTTAGTTTGTGAATAAGAGAATCGGCACCATTGTCTACAAGCTACAATAGGGTATTTTACCATCAATTGACGTACTTTTTATGAGTTGTCAAAACGATATTCTGCCATCGATTTTGTATGGCAAAACACCCTATGTCACTAAGTAAACAGCTCAATTGTCTAAAATTATGTATTGATTGCAAAGCATCTCAAAATCTAATTTTACGGTAAATTTAATATGAGCCAGATTTTTAGGGCTTAAATTAGGAGATTTTTATACATTATTTTTTTCCTTTTCTTATAGAAATGGAGAGAGAGAGATGCATTTAACTTAAATTTAGGTTAGTTTGTAAACACGACCGGTCCGTCGCTCTCTCACTCTGTCTTTCGTAACAGTTCGTTCAATCTCGACGGTTGTTCGGACCTTAAACCCGGCCGAAGCCGAAGGTTTAGCCGAAGGTGGCCGAAGCCGAAGCTTCGGTCGGACACTAGAGTGGTAACTAGCTGGGGATTTCTGAATCTCGTTTTCAGATTCTTTGGAGAGTAATCATCATAGGATGTTTTTTTTAGGATGATATGTCGATGCTATAAACCACTATGGGATGACTGGGATGAGTTGATTAGTCTTGAATATTAATGAGTTGGTGGCAGGCACCACGAAGTAACCTACCTAGGTATTTCCACAGTTCGAGCTGCAAGTATGAGAGTGGTTAGCTACTTAAATGCTCCTGTGTACTTGCATGACAGTAGATGGACTCGCCTAATGCGCACTCGCACTTGGTCAATGGACAGTGAGTTTTATGACAGCTCTTTTCTATTTGCCAGTAGCACCATAGATTACTAAATAGTTACTTTCGGTAGCACAGCAAATCGATACGACAATGAGGGTTAAAAAAATATTAATGCAAAATGCAATGGACTTTACAAAGTACGATCTACATGCCACTAATTACTATAATAAAGATAATGTTGGTTATTAATCTTATTATCAGTAGGATTTTTTAGACTAGGTTGTTTTCTTAGCCTACTTCAGTCACTAACAACATACGTTTCTGCCATCCAGTAGTCAAGTAAATAACTTTTTTATCTAACATTGCTTTTCACCTAATATAGGCTAGAGAGGTTCTTCATAATAAACTAAGTACTGCAATGAGTACTGTCTTAAAAATATATTGTAAGGAGCACCTGTGCAATAAGTGTCTTTACGAGCAAGTGGTTAAAAAAACGTTGTATCAAATGCGTGAGGTCTTAAAGCTCTCGGGTCCATCTCAATTCTATCCTTGCAATCCAGCCTCGACCGTAATGACTAACTTAGCTTACTAGTGTGACAATCTACTTCTTCTCAAATTGACATCTCTCCCTTCAATAAAGTCCGAATTAAATGACATAACAACGCATAATATGCTTTTCTTTAGCCTCTGAAACCATACAGACGCGCCATTTTCCTGTTCCCACGATCTTAGCCGAGACCAGAAGAACTCTTTTTTATTTATTTTCCCGGTAAGGAACTTTCTACCATTTTTAGCCGCAGTTATAAATGCAAAGCTATTTTTGGAGTGTTCATTCAAGATTTTTCAAAATGACTGACCTATATTTTCCGTCCCCGTTTCTTTGCGACATTATTAAAACGTTTAATAATACGTAAACTGAGTGCGGAGTTTCATAGTTTGTTACGTTTAAAGTTTTACGAATGGGGCAACAGACCTTGAAGTGTGCAACTGAAGGCAGTTAACGACATTGTAGAATCATGAGCTACTATGCAATAGTACCTAGACCATCTTATCGCCATCGTAAAGTGTAAAAAATAATGTAAGTAGGGCCTTGGAAGCATGGATAACTTTTCTGATAAGCTGTGTTATTAATTATAGTATTGCATTCTACTTTAAGCCTTTGTTAATGCGTATTGTTCCACAACAGGGTAAAGACCTCTCTCAAATTTAGGGGTCATAGTCGAAGTAAAAGCCTAGTTAGGAAGGGGGCTCTTAAAGTTAAAATTATATAAGATTCGATTATACAATTTCGAGTGATCGCCCTTGCCGTGGTCAGGGTCTTGCCCCCAAAAACCCTTTCCCTGGAACCGCCCCTGCGAACATTGATTGTGACGCTTGCAAAAAAAGGAATGACAATTAATACGAATCGCAATTCGATTGTATACTTAATTTCCAGTGATGGCCCTTTCCGTGGCCAGTGAAGGGTCTTGCCTCCCATGGATCCGCCTTTGCGAATATTGTTTGTGATGCTTGGACCAGATGGATTGTCAATTCTTGGCTTCTCCTCAATGTTTTTCCTTCATCGATAATGGCTTCTTGTACTTAAAACTATGAATATTTCTAATGTTACTGATGTTGCTATTAGTTAGCATCTCAAGTTGTAAATCTGTGCCACCTGCAAGCCTGCAACCATGCCGTCATAGAAACTTATTTATAATCTATTTATAGACCAGAGTTCAATGCTAATCTTTCAGTGCTAATCATTGATACGGTGCGACAATGTATTATCGTAGAGATTTTTTTTTATATTGCAAATGGCACCAAAAGTCGGGATCGGGATGAAACCACTAACGAACTTTTAACTACCTACTTATTTATTGTACAATGTTAATTGGGTAATGACATTGAGAATTTGAGATATAAATTAGAGGACATGTAATTAATTAGGTACTTGCAATGAAATTATTGATCACAAGAATAATATTCAACACAATTAAATGCCAATAAGTACCTATTACAATTTTAGCATTAAGTTAAATTATAATTATGCAATCCGAGGCACGTTCGTGTGTCCAAAACTTTGTTGCAAGTACCTACGCAAATAACGTAACCAAAAACCAATCTCTGTAATATTACATAATAAAAAAATATTAACGCAACTAAACACTTAAATCGAACGTTATGTGAAACAATCAAACTTACAATCAAACAACCATTAAACTTGCCTTACATTCATTATTACTTCTGTAACAAAGCTACATTTCCAATGAAAATGAAAATACCCAAAATTGATTAATTCGACATCTAAATAGACACCTATTGTGATTTGTAGGGAAAGCGGAGCTATAATAAGAATAACACATCGGTACACGTGACTGGAGTGCGCGGGGGCGGGGGCGCGGTGCGAGGGGGGGCTGCACGCGCCGCGCCGCGTCCTCAACACGCCGCGCAAAACGTGACCGAGCCGACACGCACACAGGCGCGCGTAACAACACGTAACCTCGTGCACACACACACAAACATTTCACGTTCGCATTCGTCGAGTATCGCCCGACTCTATTTTGTCCAGGGTATACTGGACTGTTTTAAGATTTTTTTATTATTACGCTTACGCCGAAGTTATGTCATAAAGGAATTTATTTTGGTTTAGACTTCAAACCTAAATGCTTTTTAATTAAGTTATTTTTGCTGTTGTTAAGTTCTGTTGCTGTGGTAGGAAATGGAATTTTGTAGGAAAAAAGGAGTTTTGTTGGGTGTGTTTTTAAGGATTCGTGTTGTTTCTTTGTTTGCTTTCTTTTGAAACATGACTTGCATGTAAAGCAGTAGACTTGCTTGCATTATGCGGTGTATTGACGCAGACAAGAAGACATAAGTATGTGCGTAGATATTCCGCGTGCTTCAAGTTCATAGGTAGTATATTGATACATAGGTAGATCGCGCATACATATTGTAGAACCTACGTAGACTAGGTATATTAAAGAATCTACAAAAGGTGCAGTATCCATGTCTTGAAAACTTTGAACAATATGTAAGTATATATATTATAATATGTAATAAATAAGAAAGCAAATAAAAAATTAGGTTAATTGTACCTAAGAAAAAAAAACTTTAAAATTTTTTTCATATTAATTTTTAAATAATAAGTAATTCAATATTAAAGGTTTTTAAAACTAAAAAAGGAAATTGAATACCTATCTTGATTACGTAAAAATATCTAAAAAAAAACAATAAAAAAATCAATTACGTGACAGATTTTTCATTGGAATTCTCGATATTTTTGCGAATTTGTATCCTTCCTGATTTTAGACTTTGTTTAGCCAGTAGGCACTAAAGAATAAAAATAATTTATTTGCTGGAATATAAGCGAATATGGATGGCACATTAAGTTGATAAACTTACATTTTTATTTACCGGAAATATTTTACTGAGCTGTTCTTTCACCAATTGCTGGACTTGCAGGGATTTTTGCTTAGGATTTTTGACTGTTTAAATTAGCTAATCTTTGTTTCGGATTTGAAAAATACGTACCGATTTCATAATAATTAATTTACGATACTACTTTGAGAATTGTTTTTTTTTGTCCGTATTCACACAAATTTCTTATTAGGTACATCTATTTATTCAATTCAATGGTGAGAATTTAATTATAAAACAATGCTGATTCGGAACTTCAAATAAATCAAAATATTAATTTAACTTCTAAAATATTTAAATTGACGAAGAATGTGTCATATTGATTTTATTCCGTCAATACTTAGTTAAGCGAAAAAATTTTTTTTCACAAGGTAGGTAATAATAAAAACATTTTGTAATTGTAGATAAAAAAAAATATAATATTTAGTATTAATATTAATAATAATATTTAGTTTAATACTTAGTATTAAAGATAAGGTACGTAATAATTTCTTCTAGTGACGAGAGGTATTTCACGTAGCCCACCCAAACGAATTCCACCCAGACGAATTCCACCTAAAGTATTCCACTTTGCACACCCGTAGGTGAATTCAAATAAAAAAAATAAATTTATTATGTTTCTATTCCACGAAACATGCACGAAACACACCACACCTACCAATACCACTCGCGTAGTGCGGGGACTAAGAAATAAAAATATCGATGAAGAAAATATTTATTATTTAAAAGACTGACATCTTTCAGTTTTATTATAATAATGTGATACAATACTTACTTACTTGTAATTTTCATAATATGATATTTTTTTTTGTATTATTATAATATTACTATTACTTATAAATGCAAAAGTTTTCTAACATTCGCATTTATATGTAATATTATCCATTTATAATATTAGTATGGATGGATATTATTTAAGTTCATAAACATATATTTTCTTAAAATTGCGCTCACATTTTCTATTAACCACTTCACACTTCTGCGCGCCTAGTACTTTTGATTGATTTAAGTACTAAGTATCTCAGTATTTTAAATTTTCTCACATTGTCACTTCACATTACTGCGCTCCTAGTACTATTGTTCTCTTAAGTTTTCAATCTTTAATTGAATTTAGAATTAACTATAGGGGAAAATGATTCATCTTTTATAATTATGTTCTCGTCAATTTTTCATTATTTTTAAGATGTATTCTGCTATTCGGGGCGGGGACAAATCCAACGAACCAAAAACCATGAAAATTGGTCTAGCCGATCTCGAGTTATAAGTGTTGTAACAAACCCGACTTTGTTTTATACAATGTGTAACTGAATTAATGCACTTTGAGAAAATAGTTTGTTCAGAATCGTTTACTGAATCGATTTTTGTAATTTTTAATATAGGAAATAATATATCCCAAAAATAATTAAAACTACGTAAACTGCGGTCACACTTCCGCTGTACAGTAAAAACAAACTAAGATGGATGAAATACCTACTACGCTACACCCTTATGCAAGTGCGACTTTGTGCATGCGTGATTTGTAATGTGACTATAATTTTCTCCCACAATCTTTACAACTAATTTATAAAAAAAACAGTGTTTTAAACATAATAATAAAAATTCAGTGTATGTGTTATGATTATAACATAATATTCTAATTGGGGTGTCTGGTGGTGTGCGTTTATTCCGGGACATGTTGTATATACAGGGTGTCCCACGGCTATGCCACATGGAGGGAAAGTACCTTAAATCTTGTAGATAGAACATTTTACTGAAAGAAGACATTACTTGAATTTTAAAAACAATTTAAATTGCATTCATAGATTTTTAAATAATGAAATGGTTGGGCCGGGAATCGAACTTGTTCCACGAGAAAAAATAATCAGCCTGTAGTTTTATCATACCGATCGAAAGGTTTCATCATAAATATTATTTTTTGCTAAATAACATAGTGTCACAAATAAAAGAAAGACCGTGAATTTTAACATTTGATGTAAAATTTTGTTCTAAAAGTTTAAAGCTTACATTGCCGTAAGGACATACAATTGACAATCATAACTACTTATTACTAATTAATCTACCCACTTGAGTAGTACGCATAATTTAAATAAATAAATATCCACCACAACAAGCCCAAAAAATCGCCAGGGAACGAAATAATCAAAAGTTATCACTTTGAATTCAAGAAGAAGGGACTCATTTTGAGCATTTGAAAGATTTACTAATTTTGTATTAAAAATGTTAAAATTCGTGGTCTTTCTTTTATTTTTGACACTACGTTATTTAGCAAAAAATAATCCTTGTGATGAAGCCTTTCGATCGGTAGGATAAAACTACAGGCTGATTAATTTTCTCGAGGAACAGGTTCGATTCCCGGTTCAACTATGTAATTATTGAAATATCTATGAATACAGTTTAAAATGTTTTCAAAATTCAAATAATGTATTCTTTCAGTAAAATGTTCTATCTACAATATTTAAGGTACTTTCCCTCCATGTGGCATAGCCGTGGGACACCCTGTATAGATAACGATCCGTAACTCTTTGGGACACTTTGTTCTCGATATGTAAACCTATTAAGCCCTAATAAAACCTATTAGTCCCGCACTATGCGAGATTTTTAAGTGTGCTTCGTGGAATAGGAAAAGATTAAATTTTAAATCCACCTACGGGTGTGCAAAGTGGAATACTTTAGGTGGAATTCGTTTGGGTGGGCTACGTGGAATACCTCAGTGAAAGATATAAGCGAATCTGTTATTTTTGATACACAAAGTTATCACGAATCTAATGCAGGGTGCGATAAAAACGTGTACGACTCGACCGTATGTTACACGTGTATCGTTTTTTCGACATTTTATACATACTTAATTATACAAGGCTACATACTAAGCTATGCTTTTCCAGTACAAGCTGACCTCTCATAGTATGGAATTGCTATACAAAGAGAGGTCAGCTTATAATATCTTAAATGTAAAGTAATGAACCAAACTCGTCCTTTGTGCCACACTTTACGTAAGACATGATTAAATTATATATTTAAACATTAAGTACTTATTTTTTACATTAGTGTTTGGCCACGATTAAAACCGCATGAATTTCAGTTATTGCGGTCATTCGCAGAAGCACACGAAGTAGCATAACCTTTGTCCTTCCGAAAATTTCAAGCTTAATACGTACAATTTTTCTCCACACAATCGGTTTAGTGTTTTACAGTCAGACAGAGTCGCCGGAGTTATAATAATTCGAAATGAGCTAAATTTTATCGTTATAAAAGACTTCGTGATGTCAAAACCAATAAATGACACATTGGCCTAGCTCAGAAGCACGAACCTGACTAAGCCATTAACTTACCTATAAAAAAATAAACCTACAAGCGGTTACGCTAATTGATAACACTTTTAAAAGTGTTAATTCTATATTAAACGTACAAATACTGAAAAATACTTTTCCTTATTAAAGTTAAGTATAACCTTTGCAAAGTTTAAAATTACCAAAACTCTCCTCTTGGCACACATTTGGCTTTAAATTACATAAAGTAACATATTCCGGAATTCCCGCAAAAAGTTACTCATTCATTAATTTTTCCCCTCCCAGTTCAGGTTTAACTCTTTATTTAGAAAACCGACAACCTGTATAATGTTGCCATAGCTACAAATATTTTCACGGCCACTCCGGCTCTCCGTTATTTCACCCCTCGAATTTATACCTAATAATATACGCAATGTTCATTGAAATATCACGTTGTTTGTTTCTTATGAGTTTTAACTTTTATCATGAAATACACGTTGTTACTATTGTCGTTGAATCTTCTTTTTAAAGAGAAGGTAGTTATTTAGATGAATTGCCCTAGAAGATAAGATTGATGCAGCGGGTTAAGATTGATGATGCGGCCAAGTAGGGTTTAAATTGCTACTCTATTTGCTTTGGGCCCTGAGAAGTTAAATGCTGTTGTAGTCATAGCATTGAGTCGTTATGGATACTGGATAGTCAGAATCCCAAAAATACTACATTGATTGTCAGTTGTTGGTTAAGGTAGTAAGTACTTATGTTTTGACAGTTGTAACGGGTAGTCAGAAGTTCAAAATTCGACAATCAGCTTTCAAATGGTTACCTAGTAACATGGTTGTAAAGGTCTAGGTAGTCGCTCAATGAATAATGGAATTCAGCTGCACCCATACAGACTGAAAGCCTAAAATAGTTAGGAAACGCAATGATACACGTAAGCGAAAGGATGAGCTAAATCTAGTGCTCATTGTGCTCAATTATTGAACACGCCGAGTGAATCTGAATGGGCATTGTACCAGCAAGCTGTGTTCATTACTCATTTTATCGCAGTACATCGCCACACGTGGACGAGACAGCAGTGATCAGCACGTGTCGTGAATATCATTCATTGAATACTGTGGACGCACTTTGCAACACTGTTGCGTGTAGGGTTGCCAGGATGAAAAATTTAACTGAGAATGTATGTTTATGATTTTTATAGTCTTTGGTAGGTTCTGATAGGTGTGAAGTGACGAAAGAACTTTTCTAAACAAAAAATATGGCGAGCTTACATTTATGTTTTCGTCCAGAGTATGAAAAAGGAGCAAAACAGGCGAAATACATAAAGAGTGAACGGAAAAGTCATCAGAATTATATTAAATTAACGCCTGCACTAAAAATCCGTGGCCACATTCTATTTTCGACAAAGTCCGGAAAATTTCAGAATCTTATAGTTAACTTAGTTATTTACGTCCTAATGAACACGTTCCGAACCCTTTAATAGAACTTGTACCAGGCGTCCGTCACTCGCTCAAGTCCACGCGTTTTATGCCTACCGCTTCGCGTATCGTCGACGGTACAACGAACACCGGGCTATCGCGCGCCCGGCTGAGTGCTCGCGCGTCACGGGTACAGCGCTGACTATCAAAATGCCGAAACCACGTAATTATTGCGTGATTATTGTGAAATTCCCCTGTTTCCCTTTTGATTATTTATTAAAATTATTCACGCGGTTTTGGATATTTTCGACACTAAAATAATAATATAATAATCGGGAATTCAAGGAACAAAAAATATGCATCAGCTATTTTATTAAAAGAAAAAATATTTGATGAACAATTAAAAAAATAATTGTTTTTCTAAAACATTCGTTTTATAACCATTATCATCATACGTATAACCCTAGCACGTTTGCTGGACGACACGTTAGTCGCGCGGAGGGCAAAAGAATCTCAACTCTCTTTGTGCGTACTTATGGTACATTTCTCCTCGCTGCAAACAGCTGGTATTATTATTATGATTTTGTAGGCTATTATAGCGTAGGTATTTTAATTTTTGTATTGGAGTGAAGTATCTGTTACGTAGTAACTATTTATTAATCTGTGCTTGTACTTTAATTATTTATTTATTGAAGGTTTTCCTCTCGGGGCGTGGTAACTTAGTTATATAAGTACCTACTTTTTATTAGTTATTCTTGCCTCTGGGAAACTTTGAGCTAAATTAAGTACACGTTGATTAAAGCTTATTATAGAAGCAAGCCTTAATTTGAAATTGGAAAAGTATTATTAGAAAACTCGTGGGAAGATGGATGCCGTTCGATTTTTTATAAATATTTGAATTTTACGAACATTTGCATTCAATTTTCAAAATGTTCTTCAATGATCATTAATAAAATAATCCACGCGGATTTATAATCATTTAGTTGGCTTAGAGACAAATACAATCTGTTTGTGAACTTTTCTCTAGTTGCCTTTTTTTCTTTTTGTTTTAATTATTACTGGGGCTCTAAATTATTCAATTAAATTCAAGGTTCACAGCATAACTTCCAAGGGTGGATCAGGGGGGCAATGCCCCCTCAAGCCCGCTGAGTCCGAATCCGTCAGAGGGCTAGTGGAACCTGGGCGGTCCGGACCCTCTTCCGGTCAGGGTCAAGGTCAATCTTGTCTATGACGATGTTTTTATTACACACACAGTCGGAACTCTAGAACTTAAAATGCTCTTCACAAATCTTCAATACTATGTCCAGCTTTTTTTTTTTTTTGCTTTTGATCAAACTTTTTTTTTATGGAGTACAGATCCACCAAGATATATGTCCCGCATACATGGTATTTGCATGTTCCTGTGTGTAAGATTACATGGTCATAAACGCAACCAAGTCACAGGTGTTTCTAATTATTCGGCAACTTTTTAGAAATTAATAATGTAATTGATCACGCCCCACGTAAAGTCCCCTAAAGTGACGTGAATTTTCATAATTATGTACTGTTGACACAGAGAGACGCCATTATGGCACGTGCCTTGACGTCATCAACACGTGTCGGCCTAGCTTAGACTGTGGCTAATTACCACGAGTTCTACTACTGATGTGTTTAGCTAACTGATCGTAGTTTAACACGTTGCTCCCTTATGGAAGCCATACACCGACAGGGACAAGGCATAAAACGATTTGATATACCTAATAGAAAACCGTACAGTAGACAGTACGTAACGTGTAACGCGTAACATACGAACGTGGAACGTGTTTTGCATACACGCTAGGGTTTGCCTGTTGGTTAGGCATGTGTTAGATTTATACAGATGTAATTAGCATTGTATAACTATTAGTATTGTATTAGAGGTTAGTAAGTTTATTTATTATTTAAAAATAGTAAAAATATGTAAATAACGTCATTTTAAACAAAATAAGATGTATTTTAATTTTGCACAACAAATAAGTATGATTGCTTGTCGTAGTTCATAGAATAATGAATCATACTTGTTTGTCGTCGTCTATAAAAGCGAGTGTTACGACCGAAGAATAACGGGTGCCCCGTTCTACGTTCGCAACGAGTTCCTGCATCTCGATCTCCGAATCCCAACTATAGCCCAGTTCATGAAACGCATTACCAAGCGTTTCCTCGACTCCGCTGAAAAGCACCCCAACCCTCTAGTCGTATCAGCCGCCCGATACAGACCCCTGCAAATCAGCAGGATTCGCCGACCGAGGCACACGCTCGCCACCCCCGACGACCCCATAACTGTCCTCCAGGAAAGTAGTAGGGCCACCAGTACGTTACGAACATACAGACACAGACCGCCGTCATTCCGCCCTCGCCGCCGAGGGCCGTCGCGACGTCCCAGTCAATGCCCGCCCCGTCCCTTGCTAAACGAGCCAGCCCGCGTCGCTGTGCCAGTAGCTTTAAATACGCCCCTAAATAATAATCAAAGTTCGATCCAGCCTGTCCCTTTGCTGCCCTCCAACGACGCCCTAAGCCGAGGTCCGTACCCCACAGGGGGTGCCCTTAGCGCAGTCGTTGTAGAATAAGTTTTGCCCTGGCTGGAGGCCTAGAGTCACTCTTGGCAGCCACAGGATTGTCCGGTTAAGCAGTAAACAGCCTTAGCGAGCTGAACTGCAAGATGCCTTAGTTAGAAAAAAAAAAAAAAAGATTTTAAATCACTTTTGATCCAGACGTTGAACGGTGCTGAGCTCTCCGAGATTGTATATAAGTTAAGTATAACTTCTTGTGTATTGTGATAATGTTACCTATGAATATAAATTTAGATTATGACTATATTATGTGTATTATGTACATTGTGTGGTTTATATTTTATATTATGACTATATTTTGTGTATTATGTACATTGTGTGATTTGAATAATGTAACCGAATAATTGTAATATTTTATTAAATTTAAAAGAGTGTTCATGGAGTTTCTTGCTGGCTCTTCTCCATTGGAACCTACTATTTTGGAACCAGCAAATAGCTTTTCGTTAAATTGAATAAATGATTTTGAGTTTTACCTAAAGTTTATTTTATTATAAAAACATATTCAAAATGTAGTATATAGAAAGATTATTAATGATAGATTGCTTTTGTTTCATACAAAAGGTATAGTTTCAACGACAACTTAAACTTATAACCAAAACTGGTTTAAATTACAATAAATGCTTTTCACATGTTTGCTTTTATGTTTATATATTTAACCATCCTTTTAATAATCTAACACATGCACGCACGGTTACACCATCATGCAAACCCTAATGTGTATGGCCTCCATTACAAACTGATATTCTCATAAGTACTGTTGACATAGAGATACGCCATGATGGCACCTGTCTGACGTCATTGCACACGTGTCGTCTAATTGCATTGTCTGCAAGCTTAGACTGTGGCTAATTACGAGTTCTATTACTGACGTGTGTAGCTTACCGAACGTGTTTTTGGTAGGAATGAACGAATAAGAAATGTCTTATAATCCACACACGGCCAACTGATCCCAAGCTAGGCAGAGAGCTAAGAGCAATGCTAGTCTTCGAAGTCCAGTAATATATATAAACTAGCAGTTTCCTGTTGTATCGCACGCACATTTTCAAACAAACTGTTTTAAAATGTGCGCTCGGTTAAAGGTGAACGCAGACGCAGACTTGGCCGCACCGCACGCGCCGCAGTCCCCGCAGTCATCGCATTTTCTTTGTTGTCGTTTGAGGGTCAGCGGCAACTGCGACGCGGGTAGGTGTGTGAAGAATTCGAATGCGAAGACTGCGGCGCGTGCGGTGCGGCCAAGTCTGCGTTCACCTTTAATGGGGGGCCTATTTAACCGCGATTGAGTATCCAAAAAAAACCTGTAAGTGCGGAAGTTTTGTAGTTTCAGCTGTGGCGTGGCTGTTTGTTAAAAAAAAAAGTCGATATTAGACAGGATCGACCTAGAGTCCTAGACCCTGACCAGGAAAGGGACAATGACCCCCTTTAGCCTCTGACGGATCCGGCGAGTCAAGGGCCCTAACGAATCCGGTGAGATTTTTCGGTCAGATCAATGCCCTAGTGAGATGTAGGTATATGAGAGCAGATGATTGGTGCCTAGGCCCTACCTAATCACTTTGTAGCTCTTAGTACGAACACTCCTTTTTCAATAAAACAGTTTAACCAAAAAAAGCACTAAGACTAAGATAAATAAACGTTGCCTTGCAAGTGCATGCTATGAGCTATGCAATTTTACTATCAAAATCTGGGGCCCTAGTCTGCTATTACAATAATCGTGTCTCAATGATCGATTTTTGTCGTGTAACGTCAAACACATTTCCCATACGAAAACTGTCAAAGTTATCGAGAGATTTATGAGACCCGATCTAAAAATCGGATTGCCCCAAAAGGATTTTTAGGTCGGCGCTCTGAAAATGTTATGAAAAGATGTCGTTAAATAATGACAAGTTGAAAAATCAAATAGTTATAACAATAATGTTACACCCAACAGCCATTCAGTTGCAGCAAGACTTAGCGCCTTACTAATAAACGCTGCATAAAGTTATGACAGGTTTATACGTCAAAAAATGTATGGTTACACAGGCTTTATTCATTGCATAACTTTACACAGTGATTATTAGTAAGGGCATTATATTATAATTCTTGCATATCCTGCTACTACTTTAGAATCGAATTAGTTGAATTTTCATACACACTTAATTATAGCTGTTATTTTGATATTACAAATAGACTTTCCATTTCATTTATTTTTAAAGTAAATATAATAAAGTTATAAAGTTAGTTTTAAACCAAACATGTTACAGTTTAAAAGAGCAGTTGTTTAGGCTTCTCTTCATGTGAAGAAAACTTTGCTTGGAAAATTCCTTTTTCTCTGAAACCTTACACACGGTAAAATTTTCATCGTCCCGCAAAGACGAAGGTGATTGAACTTTTTCAATAGCAGAAAATAGGATAACCCCCGAGAGAGGGGAACCCCCAAAAAGAGGGGTTGACTGCTATATGTGTGTGTTTGTGGCACCGTAGCTCTTAAAGGTGTGAACCGATTTTTGATACGGTTTTTTTTTTCATTTGATAGTAGGTTTTCTAACGATTATTCTTAGACATGTTTCCTCAAGATCGGTGCAGCCATTCGGAAGTTGTCAACTCTTTAGTTAACTGCAGTCGCGATCTTGGTGACCTTGGGGGCGGGTTTTCATTTTGCATAAAAATTTCTTAACTTTTGTATGCTTAGTAGTGTTTAATTCCTTATTTTGTGTATGGAAATATTATTCGAAATAAACTATTATTGCCTCCAAGCACTTTACTATGCAATGTTATATATCTCGGCATTAGTTTCGTTGAACGTGACAGATTAAAAATCAAACTTTGAGTTTGATTTTGACAAACTAGAAGTAAAAAATGTGAGTTGCATAAAAACATGACAAATAATAAATGAGTCACAAGATGGAGGCATGTTTGTTTTATTTCATTTTTTTTAATTTAAGTTATTATTTAGAATTGCTAAGGAGTTGTTTTTGTGTTTTGAATGATTTTTAACAATGATTTTAATCGGCTGACTCAGTCTGACTCGGAGCAAGGGCTAACGATTAAATCTATTATTTTAACATTCCCATGAATTGATTCCCAAAAAACTCCGTAATATCTTTGCCCTGCTTAATATAACTATCTTATAGTTTACATGCAATAAGTAAATCCCTCACTGTCATTTTGAAACCCTTAGCAGTCGAACGACCACCAAAGTCTACGCCATGTATTACTAAAGACAAGAGACAGGTTCTACTAAAACAAAATTTATTGTAACACCTCACGCCATTCCATACCATATAAATAAATATTTTTAATTTTATATGTACAAGTTCCATATAGGTACTTAAACTTAATTTTTTTTTTAAATTAATTTTACAATATCTTTAAAACTGCTAATCATTGTCTATCTATACTTATATTAAGGATTATCGCATGACCAATATTACAAAACAGTTGTTTTCTAAATATTTGTTATAACGATCAGGGACTTATTAGCGATGTAAAAAAAAATATTCCAGTGTTCCAATTTTAAAATGCTGCAGTTTCATCTGAAATTAGATAGTGAAATTGGAAAACGTGACCTTTTAGCACAGCTGATATCGGATAATAACTGTAATTTATCATACTTAGTAAAAATAATAGTTGAGTAGAGTAGGTAATTCGAATATGAATCACTACATAGTTTAAAACAAAGTTGCTATCCGTCTGTCTGTCCCTATGTATGATTAGATCTTTAAAACTACGCAACGGATTTTGATTCGTTTTTTTAATAGATAGAGTGATTCTTAAGGAAGGTTTATATGTATAATACATGCATAATATAGTAGAGAAAAGCCGGGATTTTTTAAAGATTTGTAACTCCCGTGCGAAGCTGGGGCGGGTCGCTAGTTGTGGATAAAATGATGTTGCAAACAAAATATTACAGCTCCGTATAAAAATATCTACAGTTAACTGATGAACACGATGGGGTCTTTGTATCCAGATATCCAGATTAGCCTAAAGTTTAATTTAACTTAGGTTTTTTTTTAACTTAACGTTATCATATCATTCATGTACTCGTAGTACAGCGATTACACGTTTACAGAATAATAAAATATAATTAATTCCAATAAATTACATTTTTATAGGCATTTGAGTTGTCAAGGTGTCAGTCTGTTAGTCAATCAGGAAGTTAATTTTTCTTGATAATTATTCTAGATAATGTTGTGTTGAGACATCAACTTACGTAGAAAGTCGAAGCTAATTAATTAAACAACAAGGTAGATTTCTTTGGAGAATAACCAGCAAATTGGATCTCAATTCTTCATTTAAGACGTCTACATTTTCCACAACGAAGTTCCAGAAGGGAGACGAAATAGCATTAAAAACTCGGTAATTAATAAGGCCGAACGAAATAATTGGCCCTTTGATCCTTGACAAGTTCATAAAATCCGTATTTTGATTTATTTAAAATCACTGTCAGAATAACCTGCCTGATACCAAACAAATATGGTTTCGAATTCCTGATATTTCTTTTTTTTACATAAATAACACAACTGTTTGATAAGTTCATAACGAAATTCATTATTTGAGAGATCTGTCGGAGGCGCGTGACTTCTTGTCAATAGCGTTATGTAAAGAAGATTACTTGATTACATTGAATTCGTGCTTCACTGCGGGGGTACTGGCTACTGATTACACTCTTGCATGAGTAATTCAAATTTAGCATTTTAAAGAAGAATATTTTAGAATAGTTAAATTTACAATATATTAAGCCAAAAAAAAAATAACCGACTTCAAAAAGTAAAAACTTAAAAATAACTTAAATTTCGGAAGTCGGTGTCTTTTCTTCTGCCAGACAATTTGTGTTGCCACCGACTTCCGAAATTTAAGTTATTTTTAAGTTTTTACTTTTTGAAGTCGGTTATTTTTTTTTGTAAAAAGTTTTTTATTTTTTACTTTTTAGTGTCGAGTTAATGTTAGTCCTGTTTAAAATGAGTCCAAACACGACTACTGTGCTGTAATTTCAAGGTTTGTACTTTTTCTGATGCTCCTGGCTTCAGCATCAGGTCTCTATGTACTTCGGTGTTCCTCATTAACAGTACGTTTATCCACACATCGAGCCCTTTTCAATGAGCCTAAACACGATATATCTGCTGTTATTTGTCGAGGAGTTAGGTACTCTGCAGACTATCCTGACTGCAGCATCAGGTCATGACTTGATGATCATGAGCCCAAATGTGGCAAATGCCCTATCAAACATCAAAACAATTTACTAAAACAGTCCTTGCCTGTTCGAGTAACTTCTTACTGTTAAGGAGCTGTACCTTCCATCATCAGCTCAGCTGACTGAGATGGTGACAACCATACGCAAATACACAAGATACTTCATAAAATATGCGAAAAACAATAAGTGAGCCTATAAAATTTGAGGGTTGCCTTCGATTTCTCTAAGATCCCATCATCAGATCCTAACTTGGTGACAATGGGACCACCTCAGAACTATCTGCTTTCGAACAAAAAAAGAATTTTGAAAATCCGTTGACAATTGACGGAGTAATCGATGAACAAACATACAAAAAAAAAAAAAAAAACATACAAACAGCCGAACATAGTACCTCCTCCTTTTTGTGAAGTCGGTAAAAATAGACTGATGATGTAATTCGTACCAAATAACAATACATATGTCTACTTTAAATAAACCATTGCACGTGTTTCAATGATAAGGGAAATCTGACATGCGTCGGAACGATGTGCTTGCAGATATATTGAAATATTATACTTTAGAATTATTGTAATAGCTTCTACGTACACATGTCGATTTTTTATATATGAAAAAGGTTGGCGCACTTTGTATTGAAAGTATATTTATTGTTTATTTTCTCATGTTTCATTTGCGTCGTGGAATTTTACCGTATACAATTTTACATTTTGACGCATTAAATGCATTATGTTAGACTTTTGATCACACAAAACCCTTCTCTACTAATTTAACTTTAACGATAAAAAATATTCTGGACCAAAAATACTACCCTGTGGAACACCAACCATAAAGTTACACAATTTACTGATTTAATTACCTATTAGAAAAAGAATACTTCGAGAACGATGAAAACTACATTTAAAACAGCAACCGTCTCTAAGTAATCTTTCCATTGCTAATTAATGAAATTTTTTCAGGAGCAGATTAGGCGCGAGCGTGTCAGACGCTCTCGCCAGGTCTAGGAACACCCCGAGGCAAGTGCCTCACTTTTAATAACTCTTTGTTTAGTAATTTTGTTGTTTGAATTAGTTT
Source organism: Athetis lepigone (assembly GCA_033675125.1). Taxonomy (NCBI): domain Eukaryota; kingdom Metazoa; phylum Arthropoda; class Insecta; order Lepidoptera; family Noctuidae; genus Athetis; species Athetis lepigone. Next base: position 19,633,496 of record CM066229.1, on the reverse strand, counting down.
TAATTATTTAAATAAGTTCAAATATAAGTTAAATGCATGCATAATTTGATTTACACTTTTAATTCACGTTTCTGAACATTAGTAACTATTTTACGTGTTAATACAGTGACCGTATAATGATATTGAGTACCGAAATTCACGTGGACGATAACTCGAGTTGTTAATATTTCATTTTGACTGTAATTTTTAATGATTTTTGGGTGGAGGGTGCAATATCGCTGTACTGTTTATTGCAAAATACACTTTTATCAAAGTTATAAAAAAAATCCTACACATGAATTTATAACTGTTCCAGAGAGACACCGTGTTAGCTAGCACACATTTTCATACACGTTCGCGTTATGCGATCTCTTTGGAGACATGTTGGTAATCTTATCATTACCTTCCGTTGATGCCATTTTACGATGTATTGTTAGAGATATAAAGTTTGATTTCGTAGTAACGTGTAACGTGGTTTAGTTATCGTCTGCGTTACGTCACGGAGGCGGTCAGACTATTCTGTAGTTCGAGTTTGCGCAACGCGCCTCGCAGGGCGCAACGTGACCAGCCGGCACACGTGTGCGACCATGCTGTGCGCTTTACACCTACTGATTATTAATAACCTTCCGATTTTAATGTCAGATCATTGTTTTACATTTCCTTAATCGAAAAGTGTCCTGAATAACTTAAAAGGAAAACATTTTTACGGCTTTGGAAACAGGAAAATCGCGCGTCTTTATATTTCTCTGTACAGACTTTTCATTTGTTTAACTTTGAAGCTGTTCCTAACGTGTGTAAATGACGTTGACATGTGTAACGTGTTTGCAAAGCTAAAGCCCGGTTTCCACCGCGAGCGGAACGGACCCATTAATGACTTCGTTCGGAAGCGCAAACTGCAAATAACAAATAGTCAAACAAATTAACAACAAATAGTCGAATAATAATTAATAATAAATGCATTAATAAACAATTATGTATTAAGCATTATAATTTTGTTGCTGGAAATACAAGTATGCAGTTTGCGCTTGCAAACGAAGTCATTAATGGGGCCGTTCCGCTCGCGGTGGAAACCGGGCTTTACAATGCGTCATCATCATTATCATGTCAATAATTTGATATTCGCTGTTTTGTACTTTCATCGTTTGCAATTCAATACTTTCCTCTAGGTATGACGTACAATAATAATTGTTAAATAAAATAGGTATCTGTTACCTTTTTCAAACGGAACTACTGACTTCTAGACATTTATACTCCTCTATACTTGCACCATACAGTTTTGAACTTGTTTTGAATTTCTTGTGTATCTTCGACGATGATCTTTTCAATTCTTCTTTGTCTTTATCTTTTCCCATATATTTCCTATCGTTTTTGTCAATATTGTGTCCTTTTTTTCCAAAACGATCACATTAATTTGACACCGACTTACATAAGTAATACGTTATATCGTAGTATCGTACGTATTATAGGTGCCATACGTTCATTTCGGATCACGTTTGCACCCACGCGTCTCTCTACTCAGTTGTACCATAAATAAGCCAATCACTTATTTTCGGACCTTGTTTACCATTTAAATGGTAGTGGTGATGTAAGTACCTAGCTAGCTTTAATGGTGTTTTGAGACTGACAACTGTTTCAGTGTTTTATGACACGTGGATCGAGTATTGAACAATAGAACACTGTTGCTGTTCATCCTCTACAGTAAATATAGCGTTAATGACCGACTTGTAAGGAATAATCGGGCTAAAAGCGGGCTAAGTTTGAACAGAATTTGTTTAGTAGTGCTTACGTGGGGGTCATTGGTGGTTCAATAAAATGTTACGTCGTCGTTTCAATTTTATTTAGGAGATTGGCGTCCCGTCAATTTCAGTTATAATAATACATTACATATTCATCAAAACAGGCTCAGCTATACATAGGTAAAAATACGGTGTAAACAAACCGACTTTCACGTCTAAAAATAGTCGACTCGCGCCCCGTCCACGTGGTTATTTCAATGTCAAGGATTTTACGTAAATGTCAACTCAAAATATGCAAACAAATTCAAAAGGTAAACAGTTTTCAAGATGTTTTGTTTAGAAATTGGATGAAGATTTTAAATTGCTATGTTTGGAAATTGAGAAGGAATTGGTATTTGGTTTAAGAGCTAATTGTAACTATACTCACACTGATAATATTTTTTTATTGGGAGAATGTGAAAAAGTATTACTTAGCGTTAGCATACCCTTGGGCTTAACAAAGTATTGTCCGTCTCTATCTTCGCCATCTAAGTTTGTCAGGTGTGCGACAATGACAATACGGTATTTTACACCATTATCAAATGACGTACTTTTTATGAGCTGTCAAAACGCAATTCTGCAATAGATTTTGTATGGCAATGGCAACTTATGACGTCACTAAATTAACAACTCAGTTGACTATCTATTTATTGATTTCAAAGCAACAAAAAATCTAATTTTATAGCAAATTGAAAATGAACCGAATTTATTGAGCTAAAATTAACAGAGGTTTTATAGAAATTGTGTCTAGTCTAACATTTATTGGTTGATGGTGTAAACTACCCAATTATTGCTTAGCCGAAGCTTAGCTAAAGCTTTAAGTTCAGTGAATCTTGTTCATTCCAATTCATTATGAATAGGACAGAAGATAATATATATTAGTTTAGTCCTGTCAAATTAGAACACTCCATAGATAATTTAAAAACTTACTTCAGGCGCTGGCTAATTTGACAGGACTAAACTAATACGTATCTTCTGTCCTTTTCTTATCTTATCTTAATGAAATGGAAAGAGAAAGATAGAAAGATGCACTGAGCATAAATATTACTAGCAGTTATTTAATTTAAGCTAAGGTGGAAAGTGATGAAGGTTAGACGTTGCGTAGAATTATAGTAACTTTACTGAAGGCTAACTTGCTTTCTAGGTCATTTGCGTACTGACGAATATCAAACTAAGTAAATAGTGATACTAGTCGTGTGCGGCAGTACTGGATTCTAAAGTTTTTATGCCCTAAACAAATGGGGTCCTGGGCCTTACAAAACAAAATTCCTACTCATTACTACTTGATTAGGAGCATTTATTAATTATACCGAATCATTTTATTATACGTAGAATATAATTGTTTCCACCCACGACATTTTTTGAGTTATTATATTATTCTTATGAAGAAATATAAGAAACACTAAAATAACTTTTCTTGAAGCAAAAGATTTAAAAGAACATTCAGGATCTTTGTCACAGAAAAACATTCAAGTTTTATATTTAAGAAAAAGACTGTCCTGTTAGCAACAACCCAAGAAAACAATATTTTTAGGATTTTTCCTTTTAAAACTAGAACAATGTTTAAATTTAGAAGTCACTTAGGAAAAAAAAACATTCGTAATGAAGTGATTTTTTGTTGAAATATCATCGGTAGTAATTAACGCACAGCCTACGAACTACTAAAGTTAGAAATATGAAATTTGGACACTAGTTTCTTTTTATTACGTAGAAATGCACTGATGACGGATAACCAATATTATACAATTCAAAATTAACTTCCGTTACAATCATCCACTTGAACGAGCACTTGGACAGTTTACAATATCTTCATAAAATTGTAAAAGGTGTTGCTATCTCATCTTGTCATGCGCAAGAAGGGTGTGTTTGACCTTAACCTACTTCTTCAAGCTAGAGACCTAGTTGTCAAGGATGAGTTGGGGAAAGGGCAATGAACTCTTTATCAAAGACCAAAACAACGCTGACATGAAGTCTGAGCTTGCACTATCCGTTTGTTCATTGTGGTACCATTCGAGACAGTACCATCGATGGTACTGTGGTAAATTGTTAGTTTATTATCTCATCTTGTCAATCGCGCAGAGGTGTGTCAGTTACTTGGATACCTTAACCTACTTCTGCTAGCTAGCTGAGACCTTGTGACTTAGTTGTCAAGGATGCGTTAGAGAAGAGCATTGAACTGTTATCAAAGACTAAGGCCCGTAATAATAGACGTCACTCAATTCTGAGACGCTCTCAAGTTTATTGCTGTCCTTATTTTTTCCCTTTAGAATGACAAGGACAGCAAGAGACTTGAGAGCGTCTCGGAGTTGAGTAACGTCTATTAATACGGACCTAAAACAACGCTGATATACATGAAGGCTGACATGGCCAGATGAAGTAGAAAATTATGCCGTTTCTTTTGGAGACAGTTTGGTTAAAGAACTTTCAGAAACACAATAATGATCAAAAGGTCAAATCAAGGAAAGAATTGCATCTTAGCGACCGTCAATTTTAATTTTTCTTGTGAGTAGGTATATAAAAACAGTTTTTCGGTCACGATAAACAAAACGTGCCGTCTGACCTTGTCAGTAAGAGTACAAGGTAATAAATTTAATTTTACAAATAAGATCTAAAAGAAAATATGTAAGTAATATTCAGAACTTTTTGAAAATGACTATTTATAAATATAATTTAATTTTTCGTTAAATAAAGACTTCTGGTTACCGGTTTTTCTTTAAAAACACAACGGAACCAAAAAGTTGCAGTTTATTTTAAGAACAAGGAAAAATAAACTTAAATGACCTTTAAAAGTATTATGGTTAATATTCTAAATTAGGTGGAAAATTTCCGCTAATGAAGTCCTATAGTTTCTAAGGTTATAATAAACGAAGAATCTTCAAAGAAAGTATAATTTCCTTCTATTTAAAACGTTTGATAGGTATTTCCATTTCTTCCATAAGCCTTATTCAACGTGATTATAATTATAGACCTTGCTTTCTTTCAACGTGTTTCAACTTTAAATAACAGGGAAAATAAACTCTTTGTTTCATAGGTATTGTTTGCTTTTTTGTATTTATAGTTTCTTTTCAAACAAATTCTTTTATCCCTTCCCTGTGGGTTAAAATTACCCACCCTGTTTCTAAATCGCCATTCACGTTTGAGCTTTTGTGCAGTCGAGACGTATTTTACCTGTTTGACATAGGCGTCTGTCTTGTAAGTAATAAATATGTTTTATATTTTTCTTAAAAATCTGCTTTTGGTCACTGACATTTGTTAGCCTTATTTTTACCAGTCTGCTTTCAATCGTAAAACCAATTGGTTTTTTAGA